>JBAMBO010001346.1:0-524035 GCA_037044535.1 Lordiphosa magnipectinata
CAATAGCAGCAGAGCACTTCCAAAAAAAGGGTAAAATGTATACATTTTTTATTGACTTTAAAGCGGCTTTCGATACAATCGATAGAAGGGCTCTACTGCGAAGGCTAAGTAATTGCGGAATTCAGACGAAAATACACACAGCCGTGTGGGACGGAAAATCAGCGTCAGAGTGGTTTGAGACCAATACAAATCTGAAACAAGGTTGCCTTCTTAGCCTATTGCTTTTCTCTCTGTTTGTCGATGATATTGCGGAAATTCTGCCTGGAGGTATGAAAATCATAGCACACATGGTCAAGGTACTCATGTACGCAGATGATATGGTGCTACTGGCGAACAGCCCATAGAAGCTGCAAGAGATGATCAATCGCACTAATGAATACTGCATGGAATTCGGAGATAAATCTTAATAAATCTCGACAAATCGAAAATAATGTGCGTGAAAGATGCAACAGGGCGATTGTCAAGAAATGAGAAATGTAATCTCAACGGCGCAGAAATTCAAGTGGTCAATAAAGGGGAGATATCTATCAATGAATTTCTCCAAACTTTTGTGACTAAAACTCAAAGATGCCCTACATGGAGTTCCTTAATATGGGAACTACTATGGGAACATACGTTAAATGGAGAAGTGGAAAAATTGCTGATGGGATTTATAAAGCAAATGTTTAGACTTCCAATGAATCCATCAAACCATGCGCAATCATTCTTGAAACTGGACTATCTCCAGTTTATGCCAATGCGCTGCACTTACATTCAAGCTATATGAGGCAGACCATGAAAATGGAAGCGCAGGGGCTGCCAAAAATTATCACCACTTTCAAAAGTGCGAATCTCTTGCATCAACGTATATTGCTCTTTCGAGAACCGATCCAACTGCAGAATCAACCGTAGACTGTTGATCAAGGGAGTGAATCTTCTCGAGACAATGTGGAATGCAGGGCGAGGCAGAGCACTAGAGTACAACCTTATAGCAAAAAACTACTTCAACGATGATATAAGCACAAATGGAGTAGAGTTCAGAATACTTCCCCCACATATGCGATTGCATGAAAGAGTGTTCGTTATGCAATATGAGACAAAGAGAATGCAAGATGCCCAATCTTATGGGAGATACGACGCATTTACTGGGAAAGAAACAGTCTAAGCAGAGAGGAATGCCCGAGTGTTTTCAATGGAGAAAGTTTGCTGAAGCTCATTGGCTACATCTTCGAGGCACAACACATAAGCAATTGATAAAGATGGAATTTATTTAGTGGATATAGAAACTTGCGCATATTGAAGCTTCTTTGACGTACGATCTGGTATCTGGAGAAGAGCAAGACGGACATATTCACAAATGTATCCAGAGAGCGTAAGTAACAGCGAACAGCTGACCAAATGTATCCAGAACAGCTGACTAATTTCTGACAGCAGCGCGGTGTCGACTGCGCGATTTTGCAGTTTAGATCAGTGCCGGCCAAATGGAGAGGACAAAAAGTGTGCTTGTGTTGGGGAGAAAGACGGCTCTCTCCAGACTACCGATTTACTTGCAATTCAATGTTCACCGATTCACACAATCATGAGTGCGGCTCGTGTTTGCGTAAAAACACGACTGACTTCGGCTCATGGTAGCTATGGCTGGCCGGGTCTGGTCTAGAAATTCTAGTCTATGAGTCAATAATCTACCTTTACCCCATAGGCATAGTGATTAAACCCGTTGGGAATTTCAAGGGCAAGAATATTTATATTTCGTACTCAGCTCAAAATATTTCTTTCTATTTATTTTAGTTAAACAAAACAAAACAATCTTGACATTTGGCGGCACAAAACGGCCTAAATTCCATTTGGTTTGTGCATTTTCTTTTTCTGAGTGTGGCTAATTGATGGAGGTCACTTGGTTGGCTAACACCTCTTTGTGTTTTATTAATGATGATGCGGTGTTGATGTTAAGTGCAGTTTAATAAATGAATTGTCTCTCTTTCTCTCTACGTTGTCCATTTCCCGTTGGCCGTAATCCATCACTGGACCGCAGTCCACTCCACTCCACTCCACTCCACTCCACACACAACTTCCTGCATTTGCATTCCTACTTCATTTTCGACACCCCTCGGGCTTTAAAATTTCATTGGCTTTGGCACCACTGTGGTTTGGTGCTAAAGCTCATTTGTCTACCCTCGCAGGTTCACACACCTCATCACTTGGTGTTCGGGACAAGCCTACGATTTCTTACAACTTCTTCAAACAACCAACTGCAACCACAAGTGACGTATCATCGCGCTGTTGTCCAATGCTCTTGCACTTGGCTTGGTCTGTGAACCTTTTGGGGCTGAGCTGAAAATTGAGAGCTGGGAGCTGAGACTCTAACAAGACCAAGAAAAATGGGCCCAACGCCAACTTTTGGCTAAAGCGCAAACACATTAAAAATGCTTCTTGTAAAAATACTCTACGTTTTGAAGGCTTTGCAGTTTGTAATTTGACGCTGCCTGAATGTGTGATCAGAGCTTGTTACACTTCGTTTTCATTAAGTAAGCAAGAGTATTCCAGTTTCAGTGTAGTTTTTCTTTTTTTATTTTGGTTTGAAGATTTCGTCTAAGCATTTGCCGGAGGCCTCAAATGCACTTTGCGAAAAATGCATTTCCTCCAAAACTTGTCTCGATTTTGGGCTGTGTGCTGCGGGCTTTAGTGCGAAATAACTGCAGCAACAACAACAACAACAACGATTTATCTTTTGGCCTGGCAAGTTAATGTGGCAATTGTATGCTAAGCAGCAGCAGCAGGCGGACTTGTCCGTCCAGCAACGGTTTTCATGAATGAATTAGGCGGCGGCCAAAGTTTGGCGAGCGGCAAAAAGGGCAACAACTCAATTTACAGTTGTTCCCGCCGCTATTCCGGGGTCCATTCCCTCACCGCATGCAGCTCATTGGCATCAGGCTCCTTTGGGTGTGATTTTAATTTCATACACAAATGAACGCAAATCATAGCGGAGCGATGCATGCGTCCGTCCAAGTTCTTGTTGGGTTTTTTTTCATCTTTTTCTTGGCCCAAATAAATATAAATTCCGGCGAGCAATAACTCCCACGAAGATTAATAACAGGCGCACACTCACACACACACACTCGTAAATAAATAACAAAAAAAAAAAAATACAAAATGCAAAAAATGAACAATAAGCAGAGAGCAGAAAATGAAATTTATGCATAATGCCGCCAAAAGCCCATCAAAAAGCGGCAAATAAAAAAACACAAGAACAACAACGGGAAAATGCCAAACTAGGAAGAGCAATTTGAATGAGTTCTTGTAATTTTTTTTTTTTTTTGTTTGAGGGGTGTTGTTTTGGGGGGATGAGAGATGATACGAGAGGCACATCAACGAATTTCTCATGCCCTAAATTCAAGTTTTTGGGTGGGTGTGCTAATTGTATTGGAACATTTCCTACTTTTTCTATCTTTTGAATGCATGCATGTGTGAAGGAGCAAAGAATCACCATGATACAGGGTATTTTGTAGTCGGGTCGTTTGACTGTAGCGCTTTTCTTGATTAATTTTTGTTGCCTACGCCTTAGTACTGAATTTGTCAGTGTTGATTCAGACCTGAGAAGTAGGAATTGCTTCAATTCATGACTGATACCCATGAAACTGAGGGCTGACAGTTAAACTGACGGCTGACCATGATATTTTAGTACGTCAGCAGGTTTGGAGATCAAATCAGTGCTTGTTGTTGTTTACACTTGCATGCACGGAGTGTGGTTATCTGTCAATATCAGCTTTAAGTTCTGTCGTGAGTTCATCTTTCAGTCGCATGTGTGCGCGCGCGCCCTAACCCATGAGTTCAGTACTGAAATCATGCCTGAAAGAAGAGACGGTCATGACGTAGTAGGGCCTGTCTGTGTTAAATTCATGGCAGCCATGATTTCAGTACCAGCTCTTTCAAATCAGGGCTGATTCACCTTTGATTCAGTACTGAACCGTACTGAGGGGTTATTACATTCACCTTGCATTCCTTTTAAAGTTTCTAACTTTTTGTTTTTCTTTCTTCTGTTGTCTTTTTTTTCGGTTTCTGTTTTCTTAGTTCTACTTTTGATATGTCATCTCTATTTCTTCCTTCTTTATATGTATATTCTTCCTTCCTTTTTATACCCTGTTCCCATTAAAAATGGGAAAAGGGGATCATGAAGTTGTGCAAATGTATGTAACAGCCAGAAGGAAGCTTCTCCGACCCTATAAAGTATATATATTCTTGATCAGCATCAACAGCCGAGTCGATATAGCCATGTGCGTCTGTCTGTCTGTCTGTATGAACGCGTCGATCTCAGAGACCATAAGAGATAGAGACACAAATTTTGGCATGCACATAGGTGTATACCGTACCTAGTTCAAGTTTGTTTCAGATTTGGAGATTTGGATGAATTCATACATCCATTAGGTTAGGTTAGGCGACAAGTCGCTTTCCCACTTAGGCCACATGGGACCCAAACTGACCATTAAATGGAAGAAGATGTGCACAATGCACTTTCTTAACCGAGCATGAAATTTGATAATAAAATTCAATAGTCTGTCGATTCATGGTCAAATTAAAGACCAAACTGAACATGTTTGACAGTAACATGTGATACGAAAACAGCTGAACTGCCAAAAACATTGAGACCAACAAGAAAGTTGCTAAAAAATCAGCCTTTACGAAAACCTCTACAGATTTCTGGGAAACACCGTAATATGACAATGCTTCGATTTAGCACTAAACAAATACTTTCATCCGGTTAATGATTTGTGAAAGTGATATTCGTTCTGAAAAATATTACTTATATGATTCTTTGAACCGAACATTTTTGTCAACAGATGGAGTTCGGTTCGTGTTCAGTTTCAATAGAACATAAGTTTAGAAAATCTGGTTAATGGTCCGGTTCGAGGGACCCAAAAACCTTGAATCGAATCTGTTCTACGGGTTTCAGGATAAAGTTTTAATAAAGCATTTTGATTCAGGAGCGATATCAGTATCTGTTTTAAGAATAAGTCGTATAATGCATATAAGAAGTACCTATATAATACAGGTTCCAAGGCATCCATGATGCTCATTTTTATTAAAGTAGGTTAAAATTTGTGATAGGCAGATTCAGGTCAAATGCTGGTAGAGGGTACACCCTTTTAAGGCCTGGAAAGGCCTGGTAGTTTGGTCCCGATTTTTAGTATAATTGGTTCTGTGGAAGTAAAAAAAAGGTTGTAGGGAATCTATGAAGTCCTTTCACACAAACAAAAGAAAAAAAAAATGGAAAGCTAAAATCAAGCTCAAAAAGATTAATTTGGTCTTGACATTCGGATTGAAATTTTAAGTACTTGAAATAAGTACGAACGAAAATGCTCATTTCAGGTACCTTTAGTCCCTAGGGGTGTCAATACTAAACCATTGTGTGGACAGAATAAAGTTAAGTAGAGCTGGGATTTCTCTTCGGGAGATTGGTTAAGAGGGGAATGGACCCAGAATCCCAAGTCTTCTCCTACTCAAAGCGGGACAGTGGCGCAGAAGGTGTTTCCTCATATCTGCAACTTCTACAAAAATCTTGGTGTGCTACGCGCCTAGGGCATGCTGCGTGTCTACCAATAAGAGAGTGACCCGTCATGGCACCTACCAGAAGCGCTATGTGTTCCCTTTCGTAACGCAAACGTGTGTTAGTAGTGTGCTAGTTTTAGGTTAAATGCTGGCCGAACACGAGGAAAGGGTTTTCAATCTATCCGTAACAAGACGCAGTGTTTCGACTTTCGGGCTCTTCTCTGGGAGGAGCTCGATCGTTGGGCCTACTCTGGCCAGTTTGTCCGCAGACTTATTTCCATCTATGTTCCGGTGTCCAGGCACCCATATTAGGTGAATACTGAAGTATCGGTCAATCCCGTTAAGGGATAGGCGACATTCAGTTAGCGTTTTAGCGTTATTTGTATGTCCGTCATTATATCCATTATTTTAGCCTTTTTCTTCAGCATTTCTTCGTTCAGTGTTTTTAATTTCTTTTTTTTCCTCTTTCTTACATCTCCTTTTTTATCTTCCTTGCATCCATCCTTTTTTCTTCCCACTTTCTTCCTACCTTCTTCCTACCTTCTTCCTTTCTTCTTCCTTCCTTCTTTACTTCTCCTTCCTTACTTCTCCTTCCTTCCTTCTTCCTTACTACTCCTTTCTTCCTTCCTTCCCGTCCTTCCTTTTTTCTTCCTTCCTTCCCTCTTTCTTACTTGCCTTTAGCTTCCTTCTTTTCATCCTTCTTCCTTCCTTCCCTTTTCCTTCCTTTTTCCTAACTTCCTTCCTTCTTCCTTACCTACCTTTCTTCTATCTGGGTATCAAGTATCTAGGTGTCATTCTGAACTCGAAACTCTCCTGGAAGAGAAACTCCGAGGATAGAATGAGGAAGCCCAAAGAGACTTTCGGTAAGAGATGGGGACTGCATCCGTATATCATTCACTGGTTATAACCAGCGGTCGTCAGACCTATCCTTATATATGGAGCGCTGATCTGGTGGAAGGCGTCTAACACCAAATTCCATATAAACAACCTCCTTAAGGCTTAAAGAGCTGTTTGCTTGGGTATAACAGGATTTCGGCGATCTACTCCCCAGGCGACCCTGGATGTAATTCTGAACCTGGAACCTGTAGACACTTTTCTGAAGTACAGCAAGACTCCTTCAGACCACAGCAGCATCCTGCTTGAAGTAGGAATGACTGCAGAGGGGAGAGATCAATGGGATAAAGGAACTGCTATCAGGGAGAACGAGCTTTCGCATCTATACAGACGGTTCGAAAACGGAAGAGGGCACAAGAGCTGGCCTCTTCTCCAAAGAACTAGCAACACAGCAGTAACTGATGCAGCGATTCTTATCCAGAGGTCTATGCAAACTGGCAAGCGACCAAATTAATCTACATCCTGGTCGAAACACCTAGGAGCCTTTCAATTCTGGTTGACAGTCAGGCCGCCATTAGGGCTCTAACATCAAACGCCACAAAAAGCAACCTACTTAGTCCGCAGCACGGTGACCAAATTCAACAACACTCCATCACTCTCGTTTCAGGCAACGAGGGAGCGCACGAGTGAGCAAGAAACGGTTCAGTGCTGCCCACGACACAAGCGGTAACGGACATAGTAAGACCCCTGTAGGACATTATGACCGAAGTACATCGGAAATTCAGAACTAGGGCGGAACGACAATGGGACTGTCACATCTCCCGATCACCTGAAAGAACTTCCCAACTTCTACACTTTAGCAAAAACAGGATTATATCTATGATCGGAGTCCTAACGGGGCACTGCACCATAGATCACATGGCCATCAGGATGCGCGCACCCCACCATGACTTCTGTCGTAGTTGAGGGAATGAAAAATAGATAGAAAGCATCCAACATCTTCTTTGCGACTGACCTGCACTTCTTAGGGAGCGTACCCAGCATCTGGGGGAAAACCATTCTTTGAAGATCTGCCCTTGAAGGATCTGGCTCTTTTTGTCGACTCCACAGAATGGTTTAAATAGGCATATACTAACGACACGGTAGTAAGATGCGTAGTGCCTGACCGTCAGAACCCAACCAACCCCACTCTTTCCTCAATTAGGCATCACAATGGGCCGACCTCAGCCGAGCCTGTCTTTTTAACCTAACCTAACCTTCCTTCTTCCTTCCTTCCATTTTCTTGCTTTTCAATTCCTTCTTTCTTATTTCTCGCTTCCTACATCCATCCATATTTCTTAATTTTTCCTTCTTTCCTTTATTCTTCCTTCCCAGCAAGCAATATGTGCGTTTTATTTGACACTTTTCAAACACTTTTTTATGAGCATTCACCGTCATAATGTGCGCAAAAAAAAGTCCTGAATAAGCGTTTTTTTCTATGAAAACGGTCGCACTTAATTTGAAAGTTTTCTGAGTCTAATCGGACTCTTTTCTGAAACAGATATAAGTGTAAAGCATACAAAAACCTCATAAATGACACATGAAAGTTACTTATCTACCCACTTGAAGGGCTACTGAATCGCCTCCTGAAAAGATCTTTTCAAACGCATATTGGAGTGAAACTCCGAAAATGCTTTTTACCCAGCAAACCAAGTTCGAAGCGCTCCAAATTATGTGTCTGAAAAGAGCCGAGCTTAAGAGCGTTTTTGGAGTAAACACAAAAATTTGAGGGTTTTCGCACTTATGTCTGAGCATTATTGGAGTTGCACTCCAATATGAGTCTGAAAAGAGCCTTTCAATAGCCCCTGTAGTGCCTAGAAAAGTAACTTTTATGTGTATTTTATGAGGTTTTTCTATGCTTTATTGAAAGGGTGAAAGCCCTTACACCCAGCGCCACAAGCAAAGCCGCACCTCGAAAATTTATGAATTTTTGCCATCACTATGCGGGGATTTCCCTAAATGCCGTTCTATGCTCATATTTTTTTTTGGGGGGGGTTCCCATAAAATTTTCTTCACATAGATTCGTCATTTCAAGAGTTCAGTTGTCAAAATAGCTTTTTCTAGAATTTTATTTTTGAAGACACCTTTAAAAGTATGCCTTAAGGAAAGCAGTTCAGTATTCGGGTGAATGAGAGAATTATTTTATTATCTGAACAAAATGTACCAAATCGTCAAATAGCAGCTCAGACAGGTTGTAATGAAAGTTCTGTGCGTCGATTTTTAAAAAAATATCGTGAGACACGTGAAGTGGAAGAGAAGCAAGATCGGGAATGAAAAAATGCACCACAGCACGAGAAGATCGTACTATCATGAAAACGAGCCTGCAGGATCGCTTTAAAAATGCAGCTGAGATAGCATCTGAGGTACGGCAACAATTTGCAAAGGATGTTTCGACTCGAACAATTCAACGTCGTTTAAATGAAGTGGGTTTAATGGCAAGGACACCTGCAAAAAAGCCACTCCCAAATAAAAGAATGAAGGAAAATCGGCTAAACTTGGCCAAGGAAAAAAAAAATTGGAGTGATTCCGAATGGTCGCGAGTCCTATTTTCGGATGAGTCCAAATTCAATCTTATTGGAACCGATGGCTCTTGCAAGGTGCGCCGTAGGAAGTGCGAACGATATTTGGAAAATTGCTGTGTGGGAACCGTTAAGCATTCATGGGGATGCATATCTAAATATAAAACTGAATCAATTTTAATGATTCAGGGTATGGTGAACGCGGAAAAATATAAAGATATAATTTTAAGTGGAGTTGTGCCTAGCATTGAGGCAATAAGTGAGAAAGAAGAAGATCCTATTTTTCAAGATGATTCTGCACCTTGCCATCGGGCTCGATCTTTAAGTAATTCTGTAAGCTTTTGTTATTAAAACAACTTAATCAATTAATTTTGACCTTCTTCTTAACGAAGATAACAATTTTGAAGGAAGAATTGGGCTCAACTCTGCCCTAAAGCCACCAAAATCAAGAATATACTGACAAGTCGCCAAGGTTTTACTTAAACAAGGCAGCAGCAGCACAGCAGCAACACAGCAAACCAAGTTCGGTGCGCTCCAAATTACATATGTGTCCGAAAAGAGGACACAAATATGGAGTAAACACATAAATTTGAGGGTTTTCAGAGCATATTCAGAGCTGTCTAAGCACGGGCTCATAAAAAGCACTTATGTCTGAGCATTTTCGAATCTGCACTCCAATATGCGACTGGAAAGAGCCTTTCAGTAGTCCTTCAAGTGCCTAGAAAAGTAACTTTAATGTGAATTTTATGAGGGTATCTGTGTCAGAAAAGAGTCAGGTTGGACTCAGAAATCTTCCGCATTAAGTGCGACCGGTTTCTTAGAAAAAAAAAACGCTCATTCTGAACTTTTTTTTTGTGCACATTATGCCGCGGTGAATGCTCATAAAAAAGTGTCAGAAAACGCACATATTGTTTACTGGGTATGAGCCCGTGCTTATATCCGAGCACAGAATGTGCATCGAAAACGCTCAAATTTACGAGTTTACTTTGAAAACGTTCCTAAGCTCGGCTCTTTTCAGACACATCATTTGGAGCGCTCCGACCTTGGCTTGCAGGGTTCTTCTTTCTTTCTTGCTCATTTCTTCCTGCCTGTTTCCTGCTTTTCTTACTTAATTTTCTTTCTTTGTTCGTCTTCTTTCTTTCTTTTCTTAGAATTTGTAGACTTTAAGGCCTATTTTCAATATTTTGGGCTATTTTTTGATTAGCTTGACGTTTCCGTTTGGTAGCTAGCACAAACATCTTCTTTCAATCGAAATACCCAAAATTGTGCATCTAATTCCTAAGAGCATTCATCAAGGATCAATGGCACGTACCAGCACTAAAGTTATTAAAGTCATAAGAAACAGCCAGGCGGACGGGCGCCCGCAATCCAATCCAACGTCCATATGCGACACATATATAGAAGAGGAGAGTACACACACACACACATACAATATATATACGCTACATTGACGCACACCCCTCCTGTCAGGCACGACTTTAAACCCATCAAACCATTAACATCAACAACAACGACAGAAATGCCTTCCCCCGCCCTGGCCATATGAGTAAAAATTTGCGTATGAGTCAACAGCCAGCGGTTATCTTTCAACCACCCAACGGTACACAGGTATGCACCCCTCCCCATCCACTCCACCTCCACCTCCACCCACTTGATATGTATCGCCCGGCGTTGTCTACAGTTATAAAATATATATGAGTTGGGGGCGACAAACGACAAACGCTTTGCTTAAGAAAAATCGACATGGCAAACGTGCCGGAAACGTGTCACAAATTTGTCCATGGAGCGGAATAAAAACACGTTGCGTTGCCTACTTTTTAGGATTATGGGTTGTTCTGCTTGGAATTGTTGTTTCATTTTTTTTTTGCTTTTTGTGTGTGACAGAGCTCTCTATAAGTGGGGTTAATATGTGGTAACAAATGACTGGGGGTTTAGTTTTAAAATAGTGTCGGTTAAATGGGCAACCAAGTAAGTGGTAAGATCTAACAAGATCTAGCCAAGCATCCAAAGTTCCAAATTTCGAAATGAAAACTGTTAAACAAGATCTGAATTGTATTGATAAATCAATTTAAATTTGTTGTTGCCTCGATAATATCAACAATTTTTCACTTTCGGCAACCACTTAACGAGCATTTTACTATTTTGCAGCCCAAAAATGGCTTTGATCCCAGCGAAAGCCATTAGGTACAGGAGCAGAAGGGATATGTATGTGTGGTGGTGGCCCATTCAAATGGCGACACATTTGGGAGACAACACACACAAACACACACATGCCGACAGCAACATGAAACAATGGCCCAGTCCCGCCGCCGCCCCCCCGGGCGGGCAGAAACTCGAACCTTGAAGCCGAACCGAAAAACTTGTTTCATAAATTTTCTATTCAAAATGTAATTAAACCCTTTGCATTTGCTGCCCGACTCAGCTGCTCATCTAATTACAACAAAAAGGCACATTCTCAGATACCAGGAAAAACAGGCCTGCCTGCGGGGGTAGGTGGCGAAGTGGGCTATACTCGATAATTGCAAACGAAAATGGTCCAGACTCCTCGACGCCATCGTCGTCTATTTCCATAAATATCTTCAAAGTCATTAAATTTCACACATGTTGGCGGCACGCAGAATGGTTTTAATTTTAAAATTATTGTCATTAATTGATTTTTGATACAGACTCCATAAATCTCCATGCATCTTTTGTGGCGAAAACAAAAAACGCATGAGCTCAGTAAATAATTAAAGGGTAGGCCGGTATACTAGGGTATGGGCATGGGGATGGGTAGGGTGGTGGGTGGTGTACGCTTTAATGGCTTCTGCCTGATTATTGAGACCATTATTTTTGCTTAATTACGTTACGGGTGTTAAAAAGCCAACGTAGGGCACAACTATTGCAAACCAGAAGGAGAAGTCTACCCCCTTAAGCAAATTCTTAAAGCTTCTCTTTACACCCCGACTAAAACATCAAATGATAGAGAGAAGCTCTGCTTGGGCCAAGTATTTGTAGTTCTTTAGCAGCAAACTATTGTAAGATTATTCTGGTTTTGGGCAACAGGGTTGAATTGGAATTTGTTATCATTTCTATTATATGAAAATCGCTAAACAGCAGAGAATTGGTCGTTTGCTTGTCTTTATTCAAAACTGTTCATATTAAGTTCAAGTTTTTGCTGGCTCGAGGTCACGTTATGTTTGCACATAACTTTAAATAGGAATACACAACACCACAAAGAAGGCTGGTTGACCGTACAGCTGTTTCATGAACATTCCTGTTCAATCTTCAGCGGTCTTTGCCTGACTACTGCCAGCCAGCAGCTGCATCCTGCAAAAAAACAGACACTATGAGACAGCGCTAAGCTACCAATAGCCTTTGTGTGTGTGTGTGTGTGTCCACAAATGGCCTTACTATGTTCGGTTAGGTTGACATGGCTAGGGACAGTACGCTTAGGCCAAGATAGGCCCATTGCAATACCCTATAATTCCCTATTAAAGTCAGGGGTCGTTCCTCCCGACTGAACCATTGTGACAACGTTAAGAATTTCATTAGAGGTTGAATAGAAAGTGGTGGCCCAGAGTTTTGAGTCTCCTTCTACTAAGAGCTGGCCACTGGCAAAGAAGATGCAGTAATGTCTCCTCCTCTTCCTCACACTTGCAGCTTCTACAGAAGTCGTTGTGAGCGACGCCCAAGCGTGCTGAATGGCTGCCGATGAGGCAGGACCCCGACCAGAAGTGAGATGTTTTCCCTACTTTGGCGCAAAAGACTATTGGTTCGTTTTAGGTTAAGCGAGGTCCACGTGACCCTAGCTACAGCGCAAACCGAAAGGTTATTTCAACGTTCCGTAGCCAGGCACCAGGTTTCATTCCTTGTGACTAAATTGTATGTAGGCTAAGGGCATCCCCTAGCAATAGTAATACTCTGTCTTGCCAGTTTGTCGGCTGATTCGTTACTCTCAATGTTACGGTATCCAGGTACCCAGATGAGGTGGATACGGAGATGCTGAGCGATCGCATTTAAGGATCTACGGAATTCCGAGTCTACGGTACGAGTCAAGAGCCTTTAGAGCTGCTTGACTATCTGAGTAAATGTAAATATTTCCTTCCTTAATCACGAGTGTGCTGAGGTATTTGGCGGCCTCCTGGATGGCCACCAATTCTGCTTGGTACACACTGCAATGATAAGGGAGACGCAATGAGATTTCCATATTTAAGTCGGTGGAGAAAACTCCCCCTTCTACTTTGTCATCGAGCTTTTGATGGCATTTGCTCTACTGTGGGGCAAGATATGCCAGTCGCGTCTACTAGGGATATTGACGTCATAAAGTTTCTGGAATGACGTTGTGGGTATACAATAGTCTGTAATGGCGGGTACCGCGTTTTGACGATTAAGTATAGTTGAGTATCCTGAGTTACCCGCATTCCAGGCTTCAGACTCTCTTAATCTCAAGGCTGTAATGCCCGCTAATTGTTTAGACATCAAGTCTAGAAGAAGAAGATGAAATATGGTGTTCAGTGCTTCCGTTGTGGTGGTTCGGAGGACGCCACTCATACATATCACTTCAGCACTTCTCTGTACTTCTCTGTACCCCCTGGCGGGGTGGCTCGGTGTACGAATCTACGAGCAGATGCACCACTAACCACTCTACTTGAGAGCATTAGGTTGATGAATCCAACCAGTGGCGCATCCACTCCCACATCCTCCAAGGCAGTGGTGATGGCACCTGGTAAGACATTGTTAAAGGGTATGTTCAGAAATGCTGTCAGAGAGTATTCTTTTATTTCAAGTGATTTTTCAATCCTTGAGACTAGGGAATGTAAGGCAGTTTCTGTAGATCTGCCTTTGCATTATGCGTGTTGCGTATTTGCCAAGAGAGAAGGGTTAATAGTCTGCCTTAGCTGGGCGTCAACTACTATGTTAGTGAAAGAGTTTTCCTGCCCACTGCTAACATAGTGACTAGAGATCGACGCGGGAAGGAAAATTCATTTCGGTCCCGTCCCGATCCCGACCAACAAGTCCCGATTCCGATCCCAAGTCTATCTTGACCCGTCCCGATTCAGACCTTAAATATTATTTTTAGGAATTAAAGACAGTTTTTTTTATAGAAACTTAAGTTTTCACCAGAAAACACACCTGCGGTTGTGGCAAATCCTTTGTCACAAAGATTTAGATTTTCGATGACTTTAGGTGGAACTTTTATTTGCATGAAATGGTACAAAATGGGTTGATTTTCGATTATGGCTTCTGACATTTTTGAGCAGCTGTGTCGCTGTTATCCACTTGTGCCAGTGCGCGGCCTGCATATGGAAACACATCTTTGCACTTCCATCAATTTGAAGTTTTTACACACTTCTAATTTTGATGATGCCGGTCTTAAGCTAATATCATTGGTCTTGTTCAGCAGAACAACTTGCTCCCTGATCCCGACCAACAATTTTCAATTCAATCCCGTCCGCACACATACCTAATAGTGACCAATAAGTATGAGTGCAGAATTGTATTCTCAGTTGCATTTTGTAGTATTTTTTTTTTTTTGTTCTGCTTTTGATTTACTAGCAACAAGAGTCATCACACGAAGTAATGTGCAGATGCCCGAAAATACCTGCCGACGTAGTTTAAAGCAGGGACTTAAACCGAATCGAATTTCGGTTTCGGTTAAGGCATTTATATTGCCCCAAAAGCTTATTTTAACTGTATCGGAAACGTACAAGCAACCGATGTTCGTTTTCCATGATATAGCCGCAGCCAAAATTTAGCTATTGGCCATGTTAGACACCGATACCGATAATCGATTCTGTTTGACTCCCTGTATTGCGAGTTCGACAAATTTGAATTGACCGCCATTGTCTGCCGCCTGATAGTGGCGATGCTCATTGATCGATAACAATGTATGATATGGGGGTAGCGCGTCACCCATCTCGAAGAAGAAGAGTGGCGGCAAGAGTTTCAGCGGCAAGACAACACGTTTAAATAAATAGCTCTATAACGCTCTAGCTCTATTGCTCTCCAATGTTATAGTCTATTAGTATATATAGTTTATATAATATTACGTCGTTCAGTAATCTTTGTATCCTATCTGCCTGAATAATAAACTTAAGCTATTCTATTTGGTGTGGTTTGTGTGTATTGGCCAATGTGTGGCAAGTCATAGTTTGAACTGGTCATAGCCACATGTGGTGGCATCTGTCACCAAACCTGTTCTACGAGGTTCGGGGTTCTGCCTCAGTGTGCAGCCTTCTACAGAAAAAAGAAGAAAAATAGGATTTACAACAAATTATAGCTATTTCGACATAGAAAGGAAACTGCTGACCTGTAGAATATAGAATCTGGTTGTTCTTGATGACAGCGAGGATATAATCTCTTTGGGTATTATTGGTGTAATGTTTCTTAAGAGTTTTACGACTGCCTCTCTGAATGAAGTATCCCCAAGACATGTTTTATGAAGGCATCAAACGTTTTTCTAATGGCAACACATCCCAAATAGAACGCCAGCGGCTTTGCCTGGCCATTAATCTGCTAACAAAATGTCCGAAATGCTGTCCCAACGTAATGCCAATAACATATTCCAGAAAGATAACAACAAGATAGTGGTCAAAGTCAAAGTCAAAGTCTTGGTTAAATGAGGACATGGATCTGCCCAGAGACACACTAAGTAAAAAGTAGAGCGATTAATTTGAGTACGAACGCTCTTGAAAAAAAAATCTATTCGCTCTTGAATTTTCAAGAATTTTGCTCCTGAAATCGACCTAAATTCGTTCTCTGAGAAGAAGGGGAGGGGTGGAGAGGGCAAGCAAACTTTGAGAGAATAGCGTTGAACACGCTCTCACAGTTTCGTTTTTCATGAGAGAGGGATGTGCGCAGAAACTACTGAGAGGAGAGCGCAATCGGTTATTGAGATTAGATGTGAGTGGTCGGCCATTAATTCATTTAATGTTGAACATTTTAAGTGTGAAGAAGTAATCGATTAAAGGATTAAAGGAGACCAAAAATTAATTTTGGAACATTCTCTATTTTTTCTTTAAGTTCATTTACAGGGACTGTGGCACGGATTTCAATCAATTGGTATCTTTTCGCGAGCGTTGCATTAAAACTCACCATAATTTGCAGTGTGAAAGGAATCCGATTTGGATAGTGGCAGTGATATACTGATAGATCTGGCTGATGATATGATTGTACGTGCTGTGTAGTGGTAAAGCACGAACAAACCCAAAGCCTCAGAAAGGAACCAGCAAAAGTCCAGACAAGTTCCTTTTCCAAGCCAAGAAAAGTATCTTCTGTGCTCAACACGCCTAACACAGTGTCCAGTCCAACTGTGAACTTGGCGTCCAAGCAAAAGTAAGGTTTTAGACACTCGACCCAAAGTGGCCAAGCCGTTGGTGTCAGCAATCTCAAGCTGTAGAGTCAAGCCTTTCGAGTATGATGAATGCGATCTTCCTTTGCTGCAAATGTATATAAAGGTGTGACATAAAAGACATAAACCCTGGAAATGTACATACTGTGATGATAGTTTCAGGTGATGCTCGTTCTCTTCACGGACGCAAATGGAACGAAAAAATTATCTTTCCGAGTGTTTTCTTCCCAAATCCTGTTAAGTCAGCAATCTCAAGCTGTACTAGTTTCAGGTACACACTGTAGAGTCAAGCCTTTCGAGTGTGATGAATGCGATCTTCCTTTGCTGCAAATGTATATAGAGGTGTGACATAAAAGACATAAGCCCTGGAAATGTACATACTGTGAAGATAGTTTCAGGTGATGCTCGTTCTCTTCACGGACACAAATGGTACGAAAAAATTATCTTTCCGAGTGTTTTCTTCCCAAATCCTGTTAAGTCAGCAATCTCAAGCTGTACTAGTTTCAGGTACACACTGTAGAGTCAAGCCTTTCGAGTGTGATGAATGCGATCTTCCTTTGCTGCAAATGTATATAGAGGTGTGACATAAAAGACATAAGCCCTGGAAATGTACATACTGTGAAGATAGTTTCAGGTGATGCTCGTTCTCTTCACGGACACAAATGGTACGAAAAAATTATCTTTCCGAGTGTTTTCTTCCCAAATCCTGTTAAGTCAGCAATCTCAAGCTGTACTAGTTTCAGGTACACACTGTAGAGTCAAGCCTTTCGAGTGTGATGAATGCGATCTTCCTTTGCTGCAAATGTATATAGAGGTGTGACATAAAAGACATAAGCCCTGGAAATGTACATACTGTGAAGATAGTTTCAGGTGATGCTCGTTCTCTTCACGGACGCAAATGGAACGAAAAAATTATCTTTCCGAGTGTTTTCTTCCCAAATCCTGTTAAGTCAGCAATCTCAAGCTGTACTAGTTTCAGGTACACACTGTAGAGTCAAGCCTTTCGAGTGTGATGAATGCGATCTTCCTTTGCTGCAAATGTATATAGAGGTGTGACATAAAAGACATAAGCCCTGGAAATGTACATACTGTGAAGATAGTTTCAGGTGATGCTCGTTCTCTTCACGGACACAAATGGTACGAAAAAATTATCTTTCCGAGTGTTTTCTTCCCAAATCCTGTTAAGTCAGCAATCTCAAGCTGTACTAGTTTCAGGTACACACTGTAGAGTCAAGCCTTTCGAGTGTGATGAATGCGATCTTCCTTTGCTGCAAATGTATATAGAGGTGTGACATAAAAGACATAAGCCCTGGAAATGTACATACTGTGAAGATAGTTTCAGGTGATGCTCGTTCTCTTCACGGACACAAATGGTACGAAAAAATTATCTTTCCGAGTGTTTTCTTCCCAAATCCTGTTAAGTCAGCAATCACAAGCTGTACTAGTTTCAGGCACACACTGTAGAGTCAAGCCTTTCGAGTGTGACGAATGCGATCTTCCTTTGCTGCAAATGTATATAAAGGTGTGACATAAAAGACATAAACCCTGGAAATGTACATACTGTGATGATAGTTTCAGGTGATGCTCGTTCTTTTCACGGACGCAAATGGCACGAAAAAATGATCTTTCCGAGTGTTTTCTTCCCAAATCCTGTTAAGTCAGCAATCTCAAGCTGTACTAGTTT
Source organism: Lordiphosa magnipectinata (assembly GCA_037044535.1). Classification (NCBI taxonomy): domain Eukaryota; kingdom Metazoa; phylum Arthropoda; class Insecta; order Diptera; family Drosophilidae; genus Lordiphosa; species Lordiphosa magnipectinata. Next base: position 17,933 of record JBAMBO010001346.1, read on the forward strand.
CAGGCACACACTGTAGAGTCAAGCCTTTCGAGTGTGATGAATGAGATCTTCCTTTGCTGCAAATGTATATAAAGGTGTGACATAAAAGACATAAACCCTGGAAATGTACATACTGTGATGATAGTTTCAGATGATGCTCGTTCTCTTCACGGACACAAATGGCACGAAAAAATTATCTTTCCGAGTGTTTTCTTACCAAATCCTGTTTAAGTAAACATGATCTACTTGATCTTGCAGAAGATGTAGGGAACGGCAGACTCAGTAGACTTAATTTGTGACGATCTGGAAATAGATTTAATTATGGAAATTGTTGAATTTGTCTTAATAATAAGAAATTTAAAATGTGGCAGTTGCTATCTTCAAATAGCGAGCATCATCTATATTAACTGTCCGTTTTTTGCTCATAACTTGAGTATCGTTCATCCGATCTTTATCATTTCTTCAGCAAATCGATAAATAATTTTGAATTAAAATTAAATTAATTTTACTAGATATCTCTGGAAGGTACGAACCATCTATCTACGAAACTGTGGGAGTTGTGACTTTTTTTTCAAATTGCGGGGGCGGTAGGGGGCGTGGCAAAAATTGAAAATCAACTTGATCTGCCTGCAAGTATAAGAAATATATGTCCCATACATGTCAAACCTCTATCTCCAATCATCTCTCAGATCTCTTCGTTCATACGGACGGACATGGCTATATCGACTCGGCTGTTGATGCTGATCAGGAATATATATACTTTATAGGGTCGGAAATGATTCCTTCTCCCTGTTACATACTTTTGCACAAACTTAATATACTCTGTGTACCTTTGGTACAGAGTATAAAAACTTGAGCTATTTTATTTGAAAATGTTGTTTCTTGGAATAGAATGTTTGTGCCAATAGCGCTCCTAGAAGAAGCAAAGGGCGAATTTTCGAATAGAAAAACGATTAGAATATTCATTAAAAATTGCATTGAAAATCAGATAAATAACAATCGACATATATTTTCACTCAGCTCAGCACATATCAATGACAGAAATATATTAAGCAAATTAAGTTTGCCCAAAGCCAGCTTACGGCGGCGGCATAATATACATATGAATAAATGATGTCTGAAGCATCGGCCGGGAAACGAACACGTTCCGCTTGCGTGGCAGGCGAGCATTCTCCCACTGAACAGCCGATGCAGGTTTTCGGAAAGGATTCTCCACAATTGCTAATTGTACGCGTTTTTGGTTGACTTTTGAAGACCACCCATACATATTTGACGTTGCATTCGATTTTGCGAGAAGGAGAAGAGAGAAAATATTCAAAATTGTTGTTGTTGCAATTTACTTCATCTTGAGCTATGCGCTGCTTATGCACAAAAACCACAACGATTGCGCGCTGTGCGCATAGTCTCTGGGGCACAAATGATATCAACAAACATGTGGTCTAGCTAAAAACCATTTAGCCCTCTTTTTGATTTCTTTTTCGCAGAAATATTTGAGAATGTAATTGGATAATTGTTATCAGTGCTAAACTTTTCTCAATTGCCAATGAACAACAACAATTTTGTTTGCTGTTTGTTTTATATTTTCTTTTTTCTTTTTTTGCAAAACAAAACAATGTTGTGTATATTGAAAGAGCCGCAAGCTGATCCTGCTATGCAGAAATTCTCGACCTGCCTACCCCCCGTCCCGTTCCATTGCCTGGCTTTGGCCTGGCAAATTGTGGCCCGGGGGGGATTGGTAGAAGACAAAAGTTTATGACGTACGTACACGCATGTTTGTATGTATATTTTTGATATATGTAATTACACGCAAATATGCCGCTAACGTTGAAATTTTCCTCAAATTGAGTTGAGGCTGGGAGTTGTGTGTCTGGCTGTCGAATGTTGTTCAATTAACGTGGCGCAATGTTTTTGTTTTTGCTGTCTGCGCGGCCCACTGCCAAAATTGACACCGCGAGCGTTTTCCGCGAACCAAAACCAGAAAGTGAACTGCAATCGCGAATGCGGCTGGCAAACAGTGTGGAAAGAGGGCGGGAGGGAGGTGGGTAGAGGCATCAACATGTTGCACAAATATAAACATAAATCAATTAACAATTTTCGACGAGCCCTGCGCGATGTGCAGAAAATGGGAAACGAGCAACGTGCCTGCGGCTTGCATTTTCCAAAATCGACAATTTGCGGCAGCTGCTGTTGCCTACTTTTGGGCCAATATGCTCTCAGAAATGGTGGCAGACAACGAGACCAGGTTGGTTGACTTGGTGTACACTTTAAGAGGATACACTTGAAGTGCTGGTTCTGAAGTTAATTTCAACCCACTTGCAAGTGGAATTATCCAAAATCCCTTCTTATTGGTCATTAAAGGGCCTAAAAGTAAACTTTTGTTTCATTTACAGCTGCAAAGCTTTTACCGTTTTAGCTGGGACTTGTTAACCAGGTTGAAGTTTGATTGTTAACTTAATAATTGAAGCATTTAGTTTTGGGGGATTTTAAGTACTTTTTCGTATCAAATTGACACCCAAAATATCAATTTGACAATTTGTGGTATTATATTGATACCAAATATTCTGATACTGGTTTTAGTTTCAATTTGCTTTTCATACATAGAGGTTGAGGGTACATTTAGGGGGTATTCTAGTCTTTTTTTATAGTATTTTCGTAATGTAGCTTGTAGGTAATTTCCCTTATTATTAAATTTTAAAAAATGCCTAAAATTGGACCCTCAAGACTAGAATACCCCCTTAAGAGGATACACTTGAAGTCCTGGTATTGATCAATAAATCCATTTCACCCACTTAGGTTAGGTAAGTTTGCGATGGTAGAAGCGGTGAAGCTTCTTCAGTTAGGCAAAAAAAACAAGAAAGAAAGTCGGTCAAGCCCGACTATAACATACTCTGTACCCTTAACGTCGCAGCTCGCATTTGCTCACGAGTTATACTCGCTCATCTCTAAGTTTCACTCTCTCTCTCTCTTTCTCTCACTAAGATTGCCATTCAATAGAATGCTGCGGTGGTGGGTGGGGTGGTGTTGGGTGTTTACTGGCCGTTTTTTGCTCATAACTTGAGTATCGTTCATCCGATCTTTATCATTCCTTCAGCAAATCGATAAATAATTTTGTTTACAAGGTATCTCTTGAAGGTACGAACGATCTATCTTCAAAACTGTAGGAGATATGACGTTTTTTCCAAATTGCGGGGGCGGGAGGGGGCGTGGCAAAAATTGAAAATAAACTTGATCTGCCTGCAAGTATAAGAAATATATGTCCCATACATGTCAAACCTCTATCTCTTACCATCTCTGAGATCTCTTCGTTCATACGGACAGACAGACGGACAGACGGACGGACGGACAGACGGACGGACGGACAGACGGACATGGCTATATCGAATCGGCTGTTGATGCTGATCAAGAATATATATACTTTATAGGGTCGGAAACGATTCCTTCTCCCTGTTACATACTTTTGCACAAACTTAATATACTCTATGTACCTTCGGTACAGAGTATAAAAAGGGGCCCGATGCGAAGCCATATAACCCCCAAATGTTTTACTTTTAGACAGTAAATGATGGGTCTTCCCTTTTGAACCACTTAGAAAGTAGCACAAACTTGAGTAGCAAAGCAATCTCTATTTCAGAGACGGCTGAAATCTTAGGTAGAAAATGCTGACCAAGGGTGGACGCTGGACAGTGGCAGAGAAGATGCTAAACGCTTTCTTCTTCGTCAACTGAGCAACAGCTTCTACAGTAGTCGTTATGGTTGATACCAAGTCTCGCGGCATGCCTGCCGATGAGACAGTGTCCTGTGAGACTTCCAACAGTGTTAAGGTTCTATTGAAGTTAAGAGTGGGCCAAGTTCTTCATCGGTTTGTGACCATCTTGTAGGTAGTTTCCCTTATTTTTCATTTACCCCTATTGTGCTCCTATCCGGTAGGAGCTGGACGGTAGTGCCAAGTCTAGCGAGCCTGTCGGCTATCTTGTTGCCTTCAATGTAGCGGTGTCCAGGCACCCACATAAGACGTATTTTAAAGTGCTGAGATTTCCGGCACTCAATAAGTGTTTTAGTATTGTTAGTGTTACCGTCAAGAGCTTTTAATGCAGCTTGACTGTCTGAAAAGATAGTTCTCTTAGATGGTTGGTAGCCTCCTGGATAGCTACAACCTCTGCCTGAAAGACGCTACAATGGTCTGGAAGACGAAAGGACATTTCTATACCCAGGTCTGGTTTGAAAACTCCGCCTCCCACCTGACTTTCCAATATTGAGCCATCTGTGTAGATATTGAGGGCGTTTGGTTTGCCGTGGGGGAGCCAGTTCCAATCCAAACGACTTGGTATTATGACATAGTATCAAAGGCTAAAGTGGATATGTAATACTCAATATAGTATAGCCGAGTAACCATGGGAGCCTTCCCGAAAGATAGCAGTTTCTCTAAGCCTAATAGCAGTTTTACTAGCTATTTCTCTGGCTGCTAGATCTAGGGATATTAGGTGTAACATAATGTTAAGGGCATCTGTAGGAGTAGTATGCAAAGCGCCGCTCATGCATAAGCTAGCACTGCGTTGTACTTTATGAAGAGTCCTAAGAACGTAGGGTTTACCCAAGACCGGCCACCAGACTAAGAGACTGCGTAGAGTAGTATGGGGCGGACGACAGCTGAATAAAGCCAGTGTATAATTTGAGGGGAGAAGCCCCACTTCCGGCCAATGGCGCGCTGGCACGAGTACAGCGCTGTGGTCGCGATTTTGTCAAGTATTATACCAAAAATTCTAGTACTAAGTTATTTAAACGAGGGAGAATCAAATCCGAAAATTTATATTTCCTGGTAAATATTACAAGTTCGGTTTTTGTTGGGTTGACCCCAAGGCCACACCCAGCTGTCCACTCTGAAAGTGTCGCTAGCGCATCCTGCATCCCACTTACGAGTGTAATTATTCAAAATCCCTTCTTATTGGTCATTAACGGAAACCATTTTGTTCGGCCGACTTTGGTTGTTTGAGTTCGGTCGTCATTGTTTCCAGTGCTCTCTGCTCAGTTCCACGTCTTCAGTGTGCAAATGACACTTGATGCGAAAGGAAGCTGCTGCGCTCGTGTGCTTTAGCACTAAGAGCAAGAACGCCTTGTGCTCTCAGTTTTCGTAAGTGAGAGAGCGAGTGTGTGTGCATGCAAGCAAAATGAATATGAATGCAACGAATGGTAGCTAAAAAGCCGCTATTGAAATACTGCTGCAAGCGTTATTCAAGAATTGTAATTTAATTGTTGTATTTACAATTTTACTGCACTTTTATTTACATACATATTATTGTACAACGCTAGGCTTGCACTTATTCGAGAAGTATATTGAAAACATATTGAAAAGGGTATGCAAGCGATGTAGTGGAAATTGTATAAGGAAGTGTTAAAGGATCTCAATATTTATCCTCCCGCACCATTCGCATTCGTGTTTATTAACGAACATCTGGCGCACCCGTACAAATACAAGTGTATTTGACCCGAAGCGACCAAAAGTTCTCTACCGTGTGGCATTTTGTTATACTGCGTTACGTATCTTTGTGAGTTCTAGAGTCTTTGGTATTACTGTAGGTCAGAAGAAATAATCAAAGTGTTGGAACCAGGAGGGAATTTTAAGAACAGATTTGATTTAAACTAATTCACATTTTCCGTGGCACACTTAAGATTTAGCTAGCAAGATTGATTATAAAATGATGCAAAGCTTCTCAAATAGTTGAGTTTTCTAAACATTTTCCCCGAATTTGTCGACCGAAACGTTTCCTTTTGCGGTTTCCGGTTCGTTGCCACATTTTTCAAACCAATTCTGGTTCACGAATAAGCGGTTCATTGCGGTTTTTGTACGGTTCAGAAATGGATTGAAACATCAAAGTATCGAAAATGCTTAAATATACAAAATAAATTAACTTAAAATCTTAAAAGATTGGACCAATTTGCCATTTTTTGTACAAATTGTCACATCTAATGAGGCATCAAAGTGGTTCCAACTTTTAGTTGTTTGTTTTTCCCCATTTGGCATAGCATATTTTGGGGCGCTTGGGGGGTGGAGAAAGGCTTAAGTAAGAAATGTTTTTGGTTAGCTGTCTATAGGAGGGAGCATCTCTAGTCAAACTCAATTTAACTGACAATTAATGCATGTTGACCAGGTCCAGGAGTTTGGGCCGCACACAAACACACACACGCATTCGATCCATGGCCGAAAGTGGCAATCAGCAAAAACAACACCAATAAAGCCGCAGCAGCAGCAGCAGCAGCAGCAACATGAGGCTGGGCGGCTTGGGGCGGCTGCCACGCCTCCCAAAACAAACGCCATGTCGACACCTATTACCATTCATTGACTTTTGCCATGTCCCTGGGGTGTCATCTATGCAGGTTGTGCCATGGCTTTGGTTTGTCCTTGCCGTTCGTGTGGACCCACACTTTTGATTGCATTTGCACGAACCAGCGAACGACCGTTTGCTAATGTCCTTCGATAAAGCCGGCAAAATCAACACCAGGCCATCGTCCATCGTCCTTCGTTCATGGATATGGGTTATGGGCTATGGGCTATGATGGGGCCCCGGCATGTGCGCCTCCGTTTTCATTTGGTGTTTGATTGGATTTTCAATTATTCATTATTATTGGTTGCAATTTACCTGCCGGCCAGTTTCCAGAACTCTCTCACTGACTGAAACACTGAAAGCAAAGTGGCAACGCATTGATTGCGTTTCATCAGCAACGAGTCAGTATTCCAACTCATCAAATTCCAATTGCATCATTAAACGGAATTTTTAATGCGTCGCCCCAAGTCAATGTTATTTTGCCATTTGTCCCTGTTCACACCGATGTTTGGTTTACGGTCGTTGGAAGGGGGGGTGGAAAGAATGAATTGCAGTGAATGGAATATTTGGGTTTTTGTGGCAGAGAAAATGAAAGTAGAAATTAAAGAATTTTAGTGAGGCATCAAATACCAAAGAATTCAGCTTAGTAAGAAAAATATTCTAGAAAGGATACGCTGGGCGATCGATCGTTCTTCGGAGGAGCAACGTCGGGAAACAGGAAACTAAAACAGGGAGTACCACAAGGAGGAGTCCTCTCTCCCTTGCTGTTCTACTTGTACATTTCTAACCTTCCAACCCCTTCTCCAGATGTTGAAGATTGAAAAAGAGCTGGAGGGAAGGTTAAATCGCTATCTTTCCGAAACCTTTCTCTGTCGGCCACCAAATCTTGAGCAACGCTCCTCGCTCGATATACGCATTGACGCACAGAACATACCAACCCTAAATAACCCAAAAATACTAGATGTAACCTAGTTGACTCACTGTATGTCTGGGCCAAACATGCAGAAACCGTGGCCAGAAATGCTAGAAGTAGGAAAAAGTTGATGGGGCAAAGAGAGGGCGATCAGCGCGATCATCTACAAATCGATTGGCAGATCTCAATCACCCTCCATCAGTGATACTCAGTGGTGGCATCTACAAACTGTGCAAAATGCTGCCCTACGGGTGGCCACATAATGACTCACCAGGACCAGAAAACGGAAATCCTACCAGTCAGACAGCATAATGAACCACTGTCCCAGCAATTCGTAATCAACTGCCCATCCAAACTCTGACAGTAACAGTAACAATGTGCAGAAGAGACAGGCCATTCTGATACGACCTGAGAACGGTCTATCCCTCTATCGAGCGCTTTCTCTATTCTGATTCCATGACACACGAAAGATGCATAGAAGCCGTCTATTGATCAGATTGAGAAATCCCTGTCAATATCAACCAGGACCACGCTCGCACAACTACGCTCGGGGAAGAGCAGGCAACTTAATAGTTATTTAACACGCCTAAACACTGAAATAGCAGACACATGCCTAAAATTTGACCAAGCATCTGTTTAACTGCCCTCTAAACCCCACTATCATGACTCCTATTACACTCTGTACCCATCCAATCGAGGCAGCCACCTTCCTTGATTTGGACTTGGGTATCCAATATGCCGCTACAACCACAACGCCCAGTTAAAACGTTAAAAGCTGCTAAGCTGTAAATGAAACACAAGTTTACTTTTAAACCGTAAATGACCCATTAGAAGGGATTTTTGAATAATTCCACCCGCAAATGGGTGAAATGGAATGAATATTCTTTATTGATCAATACCAGAGCTTTAAGTGTATCCTCTTAAAGTACCCTCCTCAACCTCTATGTATGAAAAGCAAATTGAAACTAAAACCAGTATCAGAATTTTTGGTATCAATATAGTACCAGAAATTGTCAAATTGATATTTTGGGTATTAATTTGATACGAAAAAGTGCTAAAAATACCCCAAAACTTAATGGTTCAATTCTTAAGTTAACAATCCAACTACAAGCAACCTGGTCAACAACGTCTATGAAAAGCAAATTGAAACTAAAATCAAATTTTTGATATCAATATATAGTAGTTCCGATCCCTAAATCTTCTAATGACTATAGGACCAACATCTGTTCTTCCGTTCTTATCAAAGGTTCTTGAGCGACTTATGGCGATGCAAATGAACAAGTTCATGACCAAAAACAAACTATTTAATGACAAGCAATCAGGATTCTATACAAAAAGAAGCTGCACCACGGCTATTCTGAAGGTGACATAAGATATTCGGAAACAAACTGGCATCGACAAAGTTACATTATTGTCCCTAATAGATTAAAGTAAAGCGTTTGACACTGTCAACCACGAGTTACTTTTTTCTTAAACAGCAGTAAGCCTCATTCAGTCATACATTTGGAATCGACCACAACAAGTTACCACACAGACTGCCTCTTCAACACACCTAGTCTTGAAACGTGGTGTTCCACAGGGATCAATCTTAGGACCGCCTTTGGTTTCTGTATATGTTAATGACTTGCCAACTGTGAAGTAGGTATGTATGCCGATGATGTCCAACTACATGTCGGTCGATCTATGTCCAAGTTTGCCGAAAGTGTCCTAGTATGTAACTGTGATCTTTTTATACTCTGTACCAAAGGTACACGAGTATATTAAGTTTGTGCAAAAGTATGTAACAGGGAGAAGGAATCGTTTCCGACCCTATAAAGTATATATATTCCTGATCAGCATCAACAGACGAGTCGATATAGCCATATCCATCTGTCCGTCTGTCTGTCTGTCTGTCTGTCTGTCTGTCCGTCCGAATGAACAAACAGATCTCAGAAATGGTAAGAGATAGAAGTTTGACATGTTTGGGACATATATTTCTTATACTTGCAGGCAGATCAAGTTGATTTTCAATTTTTGCCACGCCCCCTATCGCCCCCGCAATTTATAAAAAAACGCCATATCTTCCCTTCCACAGTTTTGATGATAGATTGTTCGTACCTTCTAGAGATTTCTAGAAATCGAAATTATTTATCGATTTGCTGAAGGAATGATAAAGATCGGATGAACGATACTCAAGTTATGAGCAAAAAACGGCCAGCTAACACCCCCCACCCAATCTTAGTGAGAGACAGAGAGAGAGAGAAACTTAGAGATGAGCGCGTATAACTCGTGAGCAAATGCGTGCTGCAACATTAAGGCTACAGAGTACGTTATAGTCGGGCTTGACCGACTTTCTTTCTTGTTAAAGTCAATGATTGAGATAAACGGAATGACCTCTGCCTGAATCCAGCCAAATCAAAATGCCTGGTAACACAGTGGAACACTCAAAATTGCCTGGGAACGGGACCAATAAATTATGAAACTAGAGGCATCAGGGAGCAACACCTCTTCACCCAGTTTTTCTTGAGCACGTCAAGTTCGCGTTTAATGGGCACATTTATACAACATCTGTTGCTGGTTAAAAAAAGGTGAGAGCTAAAATTTTGCAAAATTCACCAAAGATGAAGGGAGTCACCACAATTGTTATACTAAATTCCCGCCTCCAATGGACAAGCGGTTAGTACACCGCCCATAGAGGTCTAACTGAGAAAGTCGAATCAATTTAAAACCACTCGATAGAGTTTTGTAAGATTGTAAACACGATTGTAAAACAAACTTACTAGTTCTAAGTTCTCCACCAAGAGTCATTTGTCTCCTACAAATTCAGAAGTGGTTCGAAGTCACAAAATGGATGATTTAGACTTTGAAAAATTCAAAGTGACACAGCTAAAGAAGTGGTGGGAGATACTGGGTCTCTCGACAAAAGGCACTAAAGCGGAATTAGTGTCTCGCCTGAACCAAATTTCGCCAGAGCAGCGCGGTGGCTGCCCAGATTTAAATGCCGAACTAGAGCCCAGCAACTTGGACAACGTACGGCAAAACAGTGGGCAAATGACCAGATCAACATACAAACAGATGAGAGACAACAACAACAGCAAGACTCGATCAGCGAATTTTCCAGAATTGATGAAACTGTTCAAGAAAATAATTGAACAGTTATAAACAGAAGCCTAGGGCCAATGATCGCGAATCTCGTAGAGCCAGGAAAAGGTTTACACTGGGACTTAGTCGTTGAACAAGTAGAACACACAATGAACAACACTATTCATCGCAGTATCAAACAACTACCAAGTAGAATGCTTTTTGGAATAGAGCAAAAAGGTGAAGTTAGTGACGAAATGAAAAAGAAACTAGAAAAAGTAAATGAACAGATAAAGGCAAGAGACTTAAAAGACATTAGGAAAGAAGCTGAAGAAAACCAGAAACGAGCGCAGGAGTATAATAAAGCCTAGTATGATAAAACTAAGGAAAAAGGCAACATGTTACAAGAAAGGAGATTATGGGATGGCTAAAAATTTCGGTTGTACGATAGGAGCTTCTAGGAAGTTGATTCCCAAAAACAAAGGGCCATATGTGGTGTCAAAGCTGTTGAGAAATGACAGGTTTCTCCTAAAAGACGTCGAAGGATTCCATGTTTCCCGAAATCCGTATCAGGGTGTGTGGAGTGTTCAAAACATAAGGCACTGGGTCGGGAAAGGGAAGTTAGTCACATAATACTGTACTAGCTGTAAGATAATTGTAAAAATACCTTGTACCTGTAATTGTAACTTATATTTATAACAATGGATCAGGGGATCCAACATGTCAGGATGGCCGAGTTGTAGTAGGATAAGGTATATTAACGTACATCCATACACGGCCACTCTGGCATCAAGTTAGTTTAATCTAGTACATTCTATATTTGTATTGTCATATCTATTCGTTTATTTGTTCTTGCTTTATCGATATACAATCTAGCCGATAAGTTATCGATCAGTTCTGGCGATTACCAAAAAAACTCAAGCCGACTCAGTCCTGATCGAGCATCGAAAGAGAGTACAAGCGTGTGTTTTAAGTTCTCCACCAAGAGACATTTTTCTCCCACAAAGCTAAATTCTGTCGAATGTTTTAGGTGAACAAACCGCGCTAAGCTAACATACCTTCAACTGAAGTATTAAAATGAAATTACCTGTTTTTCTGCTGGTAATGAAGCAATTTACTCATAAGATTATTTCCATAATTTTGGTGAAGCTGGTTTTACCTAAATGGCCAATGTTGCTCTAAGGCAATTGCTAGTACAAAAATGCCAATAAGCCGCGTATCAAGGCTTCGTTGGTAAAACTGAAAACACAATTCGGTCTTAGAACAACTCAAGTACAAATCAGAGCAAGCTCACAGAGCGAGACACAAAACAACTCTCTGAGCAAAAGAGACCGAATAACTCTTAGAACAACTCAGAGCAAGATCAACTCAGAACAAAATGGATTGAACAAGATAGACTGAACAAGACTCGCTGAACAAAAATGAACAATTGAAGAAGAACATGTTCACTTGTTCAGTTTAAAGAACAAATTCAATTTTGTTCACTCACTCATGAACAACCCAACACTAATACCGATACCACCGCCGGACTTGTCATACCGGCTAGCACCTCAGACGAATTCCAAAACGTCTCGTAGTGTCACCTCCAGACTTGCACCATCCACACCTCCAGCGCCTTCGTCTCATGTCCAGGATGGCTTCTTTAAAACCGGCGACATTTGCACCCATCTTAATGTGAATTTTTATTTTCTTAGCAAATCCAGTGACGTTTTCACCGTCGGTGGCTATAGAATTTAAAGTTCCGAAATCATAAGGGTTCTCATCTCTTATCCCGGCATCAATGATGTCGCCGTTCTGGGTATACCGAGTAAAAACTGGGGTGTCATTTGCATTGTTTCGGCCGATACGAATGTCGACTTGATGGCCATCAAGTTACATGGCCAACGTCATTTGCCACTCCACAAGTGCCTCACTGTCTTTAAGACTCTCGTTGTCATTCCAGAAAAAAAAAGAAAAATCAAGCTACAAATTTTGGTATTCACTTTGAGATGTTTTACTACTTTTTGACTTGTCAGCCATGTATTCTGGTAAATAACCATACTATTGACACTGTTTGTACTTGAATCAAGTACAAAATTTTCGATTTGTAATCCGAGTGTGCATTATTTAAATCTTTCAACGAACCATTCGAAAAGATGGCATCTTATTTCAGAGTTCGTATGCTTTATGCAACTGCTGGCTTAGAATTTACATTCGTGGCACATTTTGCTTTTGAGGGGAAGGAGAGTAAAGTTTGGTTTTGGCAAAGATCAATTGCCTCAAAATTCCAAACTGAAATCGACCTCCAAACCGAAACAATAAAATGCTTTAATTTAATGTTGGCTCTTTGCTTAATGTTGTTTGTGTTATATTTGTTCTTTTTTTTTTTTGGCAATACCCCTCCTTTCCCTCAGCCATACAGATCAAGTCGTAAAGATAAAGCTACAAACAAGCTTCAGTTCGGTCCGACAAAAGTGTATGGCAAATTTTTATTTCGAGAGGCCAATTTGATTTTACGAGCATTTTGGTTTTGGATTTTTGTACCAAAAATCGCGGCTACTTGTCTTTGACAATAAATTAAGTCAAGTGTAGCATTTAATTGATTTTAATCATAGATTAAATATCATAAAAACAACACAAATACACACACACACAGAGAGAGGGAGAGAGAGAGAGACGGTGGGGGGCTTGACCAATAAAGTCAACAGTCAAATCAAACAGCAGACCTTGCGTTAGGATGGAGGGTTGGAGCTGGGAGCTGGATGCTGGGCAAACAAACCAATTTGTAGTACAATAAGTTGTCGTTAGCATCGCTCGATGCTGTTGTAATCGTTGTTTACCAATATGTAATCCTTAGAAACAACAAGAGTTCGTGTCCGTGTCCGTGGCCTGGCCTCTGCTTTGAATTTCAATTACCCTTGACTCCCCCGTGTACGGGGGGCTGAGGCTGCTGCTGCCTGGATTTTTGGGTAATTTCTGGCCTTTTGACTTTAAGCTCTCCTGTTTGCCCAGATAGCATTGCTGCTGCGCGCGCTAACGAATCAAATAAATTTGTTGGTCAATTAAAAAACTGCAAAACGCGCACAATTTCCGCATGTGTGCAGCAACCCCCCACCCTTCAGATTCTGCTGCTGATTTTTGCTCTAATGGCTGCCCGCTGCCAAATGAAAAGCTCTAAGCGAAGCTCGAAAAAATTGCATTGCAAAACCCGTGTTTTTTTTTTTTTTTTTATTATTTCTGCACACGTTTTCCACTCTGACTAGCTTTTGACCAAATTTTCTTTCTTTCTATTTTTTTATGAGTACAAAAAAAAACGTACGGGTTTTTTTCGCTGTTGAACTTTGGACGTAAACTAACTTTGCTGGGTGCGGGGAAGGTAGGGCTTGATAGTGTCTGGGGGAGAATTGATGTGGAATATGGAAGGGATGCGCTAGCAGCGTTAGTTATTAGTCCAGTCGTTGGAGTCTCTGTGTGAGAGGCTTGAGTAAGCATAAGAGCAGCGATAAATGTTTAGATTTGGGCCGTGGCGGGGGCCGACGGAGTCGGTGGAGGGGGGGATGGCAGAATTAAATACAAAATTTTCTGAAATACCAAAGATCGGAAGATCCAAGGATAAAATTGAGAATTCAGAGTTAAATTCAAAGTCATTTGTGCTGCGACTGCGTTCGCGTTCAAGTTTTTCAAAATTTTCAACATAGCTGAAGTAAAGTCTATGTTTAAGCTTAGATCTTTAGGATAAGCGGTCTAAGCTGTGGGTTGATAATCAGTCAGGCAGTAGACTAGACAGCCATATAGACTAGCATTTAGCCCGCGTTATCGTTATCGTTATCGCTATCGTAGTCGATATCGTAATCGCTATCATAATCATAATCATAATCATAATCATAATCATAATCATAATCATAATCATAATCATAATCATAATCATAATCATAATCATAATCATAATCATAATCATAATCATAATCATAATCATAATCATAATCATAATCATAATCATAATCATAATCATAATCATAATCATAATCATAATCATAATCATAATCATAATCATAATCATAATCATAATCATAATCATAATCGTAATCGTAGTCGTTATCGAAATCGTTATCGCCCCTTTTCCAATTATTTCGTATTCTATCCTTACAAACCGAGTTTCAAGTCAATCGGATGAAAAATAGTTTTTTGCATGCACAATTTTTCGTGAATTTTCACGCCTGGGAGGCGGATTTTCCGACATTGGAAAATCACATTTCCAATTATTACCTATTCTATCCTTACAAACCGAGTTTCAAGTCAATCGGACGAAACTTTCACGCCTGGGAGGCGGATTTTTCGACATTGGAAATCCCACATTTCCAATTATTTCGTATTGTATCCTTACAAACCGACTTTCAAGTCAATCGGATGAAAAATAGTTTTTTGCATGCAGAATTTTACGGGAATTTTCACGGCTGGGAGGCGGATTTTCCTACATTGGAAAATCACATTTCTAATTATTACCTTTTCTATTCTTACAAACCGAGTTTCAAGACAATCGGATGAAAAATAGTTTTTTCGGGCCATCGGGAAAACACGTGTCGAATTATTTCGCGTACTATGCTTACAAACCAAATTTCAAGTCAATCGGATTAAAAAAAATGTTTCCCATACAAACTTTTCCGACTCTTTTCAGACTTTTCCGGTTGGAATTTTCCAAAAACCCCGTCTTAGTACGCACTTTCACCACTAATGAAAAATCCTGTCCGAATTGCAACCTTCAATCTCTTACCGTTTGCGCTCTGCGTTGATTGACAATAAGTGAATCAGTCAGTCAGCACAAACTCTTTTATATTTAGAGTAGAAGTATAAGATTTTGCTGGAATCAAACAAAGCGATAAACTGATCATGAAAAAACTTTTTTTTGGGAAACCCGCTAATCCTATCAAGCACCGAATTTCGCCTGTTTGAAGCTGCGGTTAGGTCTGTGATGTGCTTAGCTAAGAATTTTTTAAACTGCATATTTATTAAACTTTGAGATGTTAACTAACGCTAAGGTCTTTTCGTTTAACAACATTCCCAACTGCTTTAAGGAAAGCATCATATTCCCGATTTACAAAAAAAGTAGATCTAACATTAGTTGAGAACTATAGATGAATATCGTAACCGAAACCGTAACCCTTAACCGCTTAAAACACTTTAAAAGTTGAAACCGAAACCGATAACCGTAACCCTATAACCTTTGTTAACCTAACCGATTATCGGTACCAAAACAGACATAAATATATGGATTAATTTCGGTTTTTGCTCTACTAGTAAAAATTTCGATAACCGTAAATTTATTTGATGCAATGTACAATGAACATTTTACATACATACATTGCGCCGCACTGTTGCTCATGGGCACAAAGGAAAGAGAACGAGCGAGAGAGAGCGAGAGTGCAGCTAACCAAAATCTTTACCAGTGATAAACTCTGGTGCAAAATAATGGTCGCACCTTGTTTTTTTTTTAGTGTACGCAGAAATAGTGGAGCTAGAAAAATTTTGCGATTACCGTTTGAAAGAGCGTTAAAAATTAGAGAAAATAGATGACAAAACATCAACACTCTCAATGCAAAAATTAATCGTTATGTTTTATTTTCGTTTTATGCGAGGTGCGAGGAATAAAATAATAAATTTTTACATATGCCAAGTGGGCCAGTGCTGTCAGATGTCGAGAAAGTCCAAATTCTGGCGCTCAAAAAGGAGAACTGCTCATTTCGTGAAAATGCCAGAAAAATTGGTCGCTCCGACAAAGTTGTGCGAAATTTTTGGAAAAACCAAAATGAAAATGGAAAAAAAACCCCCGGAGGACGTAAGCCGAAAATAAGTCAGCGTAACCATCGTCGATTAATAAAGATCACTAATGAGTTAGCGGCTGGCTTCAAACAAAAATGTACGGGCTTCAAACAAATCTGAAAGCATAGTGCGACGAAATTGAAGGTGGCAGCAAGGTTACTGGACCGCCATTAAAAGCCCGGATGAAATTCGCCAGAGACAACATGTCAACTGACTGGACAAAGGTAAAAAGTTTTTATAGGGCAATGCAAATATTAATTTATCTTTCTAGTTCATTTTCTCGGATGAGAAAAAGTTTAATTTGGACGATCCTGATGGGTTTTCGAGGGATTTGACGAAGGCACCCATGTATTTTTCTAAGAGAAATTTTGGAGAAGGATCATTTATGGTTTGGGCTGCGTTCTGCGAGTCTGAATGCTTGAAGCTGGCATTTCCTATGACCTTTAGGAAGTACGTGGACATTTTGCAAATGAATTTATTGCCTTTTCTTCGCGGTCGATGGCGTAAAAAGTTAATTTTCCAACAGGACAACGCATCAAGGGAGACGCGTTCTTGGCTTGAAGGCAATAATGTTCGGTTTTTGGAGTGGCCCGGGAGCTCCCCGTATATGAATCCGATGGAAAACCTGTGGGCGTTACTGGTCCGAAGGATTTATGCTTAACACACTAAGTACAAAAGTACTATGGAACTCAAATTGGCAGTTATAAGACATGGAAAGAACTGTCCTTAGTGATTTAAAAAATCTTGTAGACAGTATGCCGAATAGGATCTATGAGTTACTTAGTGCTAAAGGAGGTTACACCCCATTATTAAAGTGAATAAAAATATATTAATTAGTTAACATTTTTCTATAGCTTATTTAATTTAGTAAAATGCGGCCATAATTAGGCACCTCGCACAACATTAACTCAGCATTGATCAAACTTTTGTCTTACAAATTAGAATTTAGTTAAACCTTGTCTGTTCGAGAATGATGCTTGATCCGAGACATAATGTTTCATTATCTGCAGAGCAGAATAATAACTGTACTAAGTTGTTATCAAATTTGCATACTCGAATAATGGATAACATTAATTCGATTGAATTATCAGGGGAAAACTGTCCAAAAACAATGTTTGTCGGAAATTTTAGGTGATGTAAACGCTTATATGATGTTACGTGCAAAAAATTCCAAAAATGAAACAGATTTAATTTACAATAATCTAACATGCTCATTAAAAGTGTTTCTAAAATGTTTCTAGTTGCTAATCCATAATACATTTCTATTCTTGAAATCCTTCGAGTTTCAACTTTTGAAGAACCTCAAAATCTACTGCAACTTTATAACCATATATACAGCTGACTTTCCGACCCTTACAGAATGCATCGCATCAATATATGCTCAGGACATCTGGCCTCCGAATTCGCCACAAAGCTGCTACAGGAGAATTTCACTACAGTCTCTCTGGAAGCTTTAGACATTGCAGTCGTTTGAACTAGAGCTCCGCGTCTGTCTATTTCAAGACAAGTGTTGTGCACGTTCAGCCTTTGTCAAGGCACGCGTCTTCCGCCTAGGAGTAAATGGTCAATGACCAACCCTTAACATTGTGCATTCACAACAATCATATAGTTGACTACGCGTTATTGTCGGGGACAATATCGTGTTAGTCAAAAATTTAAATTATTTAAAGTTTTCATGCGGGTACACGTGTAGGCCTTATATACTCGCCAAACGAGTCATCGTGATGGCAGAATAAGTTTCTTAAAAAGAAAACTTCGTCAACCCCGGACTATTGATAACTATAGTCCACACCTTCAATCCCAAAAAAATAAGTAAATTTTAATAAATCCCAAGACATTTTATTTACTTGGAATCGGATGGTTTCTACACAACGCTGAGATAGCCTGGGAAAAAAGTGCATTAATTTTAAGTATTTATATATTTAAGGACCATGTCGGCCATATCTTTAATAAAGTTAATACTCTTATACGAATTCTGTATATCGAAAACAAAATGTAACTCTTGAGAACTATGTTTCTTTCTATGGTGCCTGTATCTGTATGAACAGATGTGGTCCACAGTCAACCAAGTTGTGAAATGATTTTAAGTCTTTCTTGATACTTTTCTATGGTGGACTAGCACAGTCAAGCTAAAATATAGTTTTTAGACAAGAAGTCGATATGACCGATTATATCGGTTTCTCCACATTAATTGCATGTGAATGCAAAACAGAGAATAATTATACCTATATTATTTAAACGATTAATAAATTAAAGCTTACAGATTCCAAATTTTGTTATGAGTAATATAAACTGAACGATTTCCTTTCATAAATTAATGAGATCTTCAGACTCCAATATAAACTTAAATGATCAAAGTCTTTTCATAAATTATTGAGATCTCTTAAATTCAAATCTTTGTTAATAAATAACAGCATGTCCACATTTTTGTCTTTTAAGGAAGCCCGTCTATCACTTATAATGCTTCCAGCTTTGTTGAACTTTGTTTCAGATTCTGTTGATGTGGCAGGCACGATTTAAAAGGGGAATCGGTTGGGAAGCACTGAAACTAAACGTATATATAATCTTGACTTCCATGGTCCGTGGAATGTGCTTTCTCCAATATTGACACATTTTTATGATGGCATCTGATCTAATCTTTGTTGCTTTGTAGCATGAACTGGAACAGTGGTTTAAAGGAAGCGGCTTTTCAAAAGATGTTGGCAGCTCTGTATCAAGGATTGCCTGTTGTGGTGGCTTTTTAAGCAGAATCCATTCATTTTCCAAAAAGTTTGAGGCATGCGCGTAGA
Source organism: Lordiphosa magnipectinata (assembly GCA_037044535.1). Taxonomy (NCBI): domain Eukaryota; kingdom Metazoa; phylum Arthropoda; class Insecta; order Diptera; family Drosophilidae; genus Lordiphosa; species Lordiphosa magnipectinata. The sequence continues at coordinate 36,790 of JBAMBO010001346.1, forward strand.
TCTAAACACTTCTCCTCTTAAATCTGAGGTTCCGAATTGGGAAAGTTTGGGAATGGTGCGCTCCTCCATACACCAGAAATTTATTTTATCGCTACAGTTAGGCATAAGAGTGCTTCCTGACCCTCAGCAGTATTAATCAGAGCTCGCAAATAACCCTCAACACATTTATCAGTTCGATCAGCCCACTGACAAAACAGAAAAAAACAAAGCGCACTCGGTCTCTCACTGAGCAAAACACTTTTTTCCCCTCCTCATGTGTTTTCTGTTGAGCATTTTCGGTTGATCAAAACAAACGAGACAGACCGTCAATAACAACTGAGAGGAACACTTGTGAGCGAGCGCTTACGCAAAAACTGTCTTCAAATGAGCAAAACACTAAAAGTGTCAGCAAAAAGTGTTATTTGTTTTGTTCGTGTGGTAGACGGTGGGCCTACGTACAATATGTACAATGTACATAATTCAGAAAAATATGGTTTTTAGGCTTTAAGCATTTACCAAAAACTAATATTGTCTGCATTTCATTTGATAGGTTAATAATAATACATTTTTCCATACTCCACTTATGTACAAAGATCGTTGACTGAGACAAACCTACTCACTCACACACACATACAGGCATCCCAGTCACAAACACGCTTACATTTTTAGAAGACACTTTGGAAGTCGGCTCTCGGCAGAACGGTCAGTGAAAGACATGAGCAAAACAGAAACAAAAAAAGCGATCTTTGGTTGAGCGAAAACTGCTATTGAGCAAAACAGAATTAAAAGTGTCTTTTTGCAACCTCTTTTCGTTGTGTCTGTAACAGAACAGTTTTACACAGACACGCTGATAGTGTTAACAGTTTTTTGCGAGCTCTGGTATTAATAGCTCTGGTAATGCCGTTCAAATTGTGCAAAAGACCACAGATTGCAGGTAATTTGAAAGAAATTGTTGTTGATGCTGATGATGACAACACCAAAGAGGACCAGGCCAAGCTTCTCTCAATCTCTTGGCGTGTGTGCTTATAATTTTTCGCACAAGAGAAAAGGACCTACAGTTTAAGGCCAAGGTCCGAATGGCAAATTCTGAGAATTTTTGATTTTTTATGGCTAGTTACTTCACAGCTGTAAAATCTATTTTCTAAAGAAAGAACGTTCTATTCGATGGTTCGAGGGCGGGATTGAACCCACACACCTCCTGCACCAGCAGCCACTCACACTATCGGTGCGGCACACCCGACCACAGCTGCTGATGATGAGCACTGAGTTTAAGAGCCGCCAACACCATTAAATCCTTATCTAAGCGCAATGTTTACTATTAATTTATCATCATATTTCGTATAATAAATTTAATTTCCTTACGCATGTCTAAATACCGATTTAATTTCTCAACGCTAGCGAAAAATGCCAAAGAATGATAAAATGGCTGGACACCATCGATAGTGGAAAATTACCATCGATAATGTGGTAAAAAACCAGTTTTTTGCAGCTCTATTGTAAAGTCCTTACGCATTGCTTAAGGATAAACCTACTTATATACAACATGATAAGTAACAAAGAATTCGTTATCTCTAACGTCAAAAAAAATAGTTCTCTAAACTTTCAAATGGAAAATGGACTGCAACAAGGAACGTTGAACTCACCAATACTATTCAACATATTTATCCTGGGCTTAATAAGTAAGATAGACAACATAATATCATTTGCTGACGATATCGTCATATACCACGCAGACAACAACATAAGGGGAATCAACTAGAATCTACAAAAAACCTATAATTGGATCGAAAGATACACAGTCAACTGGCCCCTAAAAATTAATACAGAAAAATGTGAGACCATTCTTTTCAGATCACCAGTTAAAAAGTGTAATCAAGACGTAAGGAAAAACTGGAAAAAGTTTGGCATTAAATCAAACACACGTATTAATAACAAACTTTGAACAAATTTTTGTATTTCAACAACCACATCAATAAGCAATTGGAACGAGCAACTAAAGCATTTCACATTTATAAAAATCTATTCTACTCACAGCACATATCGGCTAATGTATCACTGCTCACTTTATCATCACTTTAACATTTCGCCATCATATAATATATGGAAAGGATACGAATCTTTGAACGTAAATGCCTCAGAGCCTGCACATCGCTCTACAGAACCCCACAAAGCAATTATACGAACAGTTATTTGTATAACACAGCTAACGTTTACAGGATCGACAACTATTTGATCAACCTTATAAGGAGCCACATTCAAAAATGTTTAGATTGCGAAGTTAACAACCTTATTAATGGACCAAAAAAACACTGGAACTAGGATTCATCCCACCAGAGGTCTTTACTTATCTGGATAAGCATCATATGGTGTAAAATGAAAATTGTGTGCCTATATTGTACCATAGATATCGCAGGGCTACAGACAAAACTATTAAATCTTCTACACCAGAACAAAACGAATTCAGATTCGAGACAAGCATATCTTCCAAAGACATTACAGCTTTAGAAACAATAAAGTCCAAGAAATTTTGGTGGCGACAGGATTAGCCTATATACATAATATACAAACATATATTCTTAGTTTGTACCATTTGTTTTAACCTTTTATCTTATTTGTAAATAAACATATATGTAATGTTTTTTTTTGAAAATTTTTTCATTACACTTCTAAAATTTATGTTATTTTTGTATCATTTCGTTTGGACAAAATTGTAATTTTCATTTTTTCTCTAAAAAGAATGCTATACATAGCTCGTGAATAACTCTCAACCCTTTTTTCAGTTCGCTCTGCTCACGTCACTGACCGAAAAACCAAAAATAAAAGGGGCCTGGGCTTCCCACAACCGAATGTGTTCTGTTATCGCGCTCACTGTTAAGTGGCTGTGATTGTCCACACAGCAATGATCGGTCTGACAGCAACCGAATATCAAGCCCAACTCAGTCAATTGGTCTTAAATTGCGTGCTTATCGAAGACCAAACTCTCAAAATCTTATTTGAAAAGGTTGCAGACTCAAGAGCTGCGCCAGAGTTTAACATAAGCAGAGAGAGTCTATGCAAGAGAGAGCGCATATAGTTCGTCACATACATTCATATCGTTAGCCGAGCCTTCCACACCGATGCATACATACGAAGAAGACCTTTTTAATTCGGGAATTAAGCCAAACGGTCCCAAAAAGACCTAAGAGAAAAAAAATCAAAAAAATGTGTTTCTCTCCTCTCACAACCAAATAGAAGCAGAGAGCGCAGTTAAAAGTTATTTCGGTACCTCTTTTCAATGTGTTCGCACGAAAGCTGTCGTTTGCTGACAAAGGCAAGCGGGGGACCTATTTTTGCGACTTTTGATACTATATATTTAAGTTAATCATAGACGCTGAGAGCTCGATGCGGGACATTGCATCTTTACTCCAACATACACATAAATCTTGTTTATTTAGATTAAGCAATTAATTACTAAATTATATAAAATAAACAAAAAAAAAAAAAAGGATAAGCCTAGTGCAACAACAACTTTACATGTGTTCTCTCTTCTCTTTCTCGCCTATGTCTCTGGCAAATTCGAACGCAACAGCAAAGATGTTTGTGTGTGTGTCGTCTTTAATGTAGATTTTGTTGTTCTAGTACGAATGATTTCGTGTGTTTCTTTGATTTTCTTTTTCTATTAAGTATTTTAAAGGTTGTTGTTGCTTGAGAAATATTTTCTTCATTTGTATTGGTATCTACGCGGTCGTAAGCTGGCTCTGTGCCACCTGTCTAGGTTCTCCAATCGCTCTGAGATTCATTTTTTGCCAACTGTCGTCACTCAGACGCATAAGAAATTGCTTCGCTCTGAGATTTAGGTGTTCAGACAAACACAGACGGACGGCTGTTGATGCTAATCAAGAATATATATACTTTATATGGTCGGAAATGTTTCCGTCTGCCGGTTACATACATTTGCATGACTTTAGTATACCCTAAACAATTTTCAAAAGTAATTTTTTACATTTGTATTTCTATCAGGCTCCAACCTTTGCCAACCACCCCTTTTGCTGGCTGCGCCACTGCCTTCCATTTTTATTATTTTGCCCGACCAAAATTGACACTGGCTGGCTGACCAGCGAAAACGAAAACTATATAAAAATGGCAAGCAATTTACGGTTGGCGTTGGTGTCGGTACTTCCCGGTTCAGTTCGGTACGCCATCCGCCTTCATCTCGCCTGCCAATTTCATGCTACGCTTTGCAGTTGTACGTCCGTTGTCCTTTTTTTTCCCTCAATTTTTTTCTGTTTTGGCTCTGATGTATGTTTCACTTGGGTTTTTTGTTGATTAAAAAAGTCGGTGGGTTGTGTGTGGGAGCAACGCCTTCGGTCGGCTACTGCGCCTGTCCAAGCACACATACACACACACACACAGTTTGATAACCAATAACCAATTTGTATTGATTGTAGGCGGGGCCCATTGGTTAAGGTATGCCGAACGCTGACCAGCCCGGCTCACCCGACGATCCCTACGACCAGTATATGATACATAGTTTGGAGCAAGACCTATACGATTTGTTTGAGGAGCAGGAGTTGCTGTTTCGTTTAGTGGAGCGTCAACAGGAGCGTTTGGAGCAACATTTGGAGCTGCAGCGTCTGCTAACTGCTTCGCCCACGCGCTCGCCCACGCCCCCACACTTAGTGTCGGTGCCCACACCAGAGGAAGAACATTTTGAGGAGGAACTTTTTGAGGAGATGCAGATTAAGGAGTTACCTTTAGATGAGGAGGAGCCAGCTGATTTAGAACCAGAGCCCGAACTGCTGGCCATAGCCGAAGAGGAGGAAGCTCAGGCCCCCAATTTGACCGAAGAGCTACCGCTTTTACCACCACGTCGTTGCTTCTGTCCCGATACAGAAATGCGTCGTCGTCCGTTGCCCATCAATGGTCAAGCTAATCAATGCACCACACCCAAGCTCACGGGACAGGGCTATGATGCACCCTTTTCCTATCCCAAGCTGCTGCCCAAATCACGCGAACGACGTGCCATGTGTGAGTTTTGCTTTAAATTATATTCAAAATTAATCCTGCCTAGCTTTAAATTTTCTCTAGATATTTTCTCGCTGGTGGACAGTCTGGTGCTACAGCTCGAGCGTTGCCAAAATCTACCACAGGCAAAAGAATCTGCTTCGAAAGTTAAGCCAGTCAAGCAACCCACTGGAGCTATTCCCAAACCCAGGCGCCTAGACATTAGTGTCAAGAGTATGTCGGATACGAAAAGGCAATGCAGTAAGAAAATCGACTAGAGCAACATACAACACATTACAGTTCCGAGACTGAAACAACAAATATATTTTTCAGAGCAAAAGCCACAAAATAAAATTAATAAACACAACAAATTGCCCATTCGACAACCACAACGTGCATTTTATAATCCAACCGAATTGGAATTGGATTTAGATTGTGAATTCGGCATGGAGCATATACAAAAATTTCGTGCGGATACGGTTCGCGAAGAGGTGTTAATTGATCTGGGCGAAGACTCGCCACCGCTTACACCTACTCCGGACAGAGCCATGGCAAACAATCAAGATATCGAAGCAGCTTTGTCATCGCAGGGTAAGTTCGGTCCGAAGGCCATTTGTACGAAAATCGGTTTGCTTGTTGAGTCATAAACCTTTGCCGAAACGAGAAATAAGTCTTCAAGGAACGGTTTAAGAGTTCCAAATACTCAACCTCATAAAAAAAAAGGCAGGTGTTCGAATCTGCGAAACTTTTTGGATTCGGGTTAACTGAGCGGGTTCGAACCGAAGCCATGCATCACTGATGATAGTCAGAGAGAGAGACAGGTATATTTTTCTCTCCCCTTCATTTGGCCTGCCCTGTGTTAGAGCAAGACGGACATATTCCCAAATTCACTAGAAGAGCGTGCGAGCAAACAGCTGACTAATTTCTGACTGTGCAACCGTTCTGTCCGTATTTATATTTGTTCATAACTTTTAAAACAAGACACACATACACCACAAAGGTGTATGGTCAACTATACAGCTGTTTTAAGAACCTCCCGGTTTTATCATCAGCAGGCTTTGCCCATCTCCTGCAAGTCGGCAGTGGTCATCTCGTGCCAGCATAGCCTAGGACTATTTGGAAATTTCAAAGGCAGCACAAGACCACTCCACAAAAGACTTTGTGTATGTGTGTGTGTGCACCCGATTCGGCCATTCTGTATTAGTAATGGACATTCTTACCCCTCAGTTAACATAAGTTAATCATTGGTGTGTCTATGATTAGAAAAAGTGCGCTAGACTGATACTACTTGTGTTGCAGGAACAGCTAATACATGATACCCTTTCAGTGCGCTCTCTTTTCGGAACTCCCAAATTCAGTGTAATGCTGTCACTTGATTGAAAAGGTTGTGTGCGCACGAATTATTTTTTGTTTTGCCGACGGGATTTCTATTTTATTGATAGTTTTTGAAAATGTCGAGCCAATACTGTTGCGTATGTTGCAAAGTATCGACAGCAGTATATTCACACATACCACATTTGAGTGTGTATGCCGTTCGCTTTTTTTTCTAACGCTCACTCTCCCTCTCCCTCTCTTGATTTCATCTAAATCTGTGAGTACTCCATAAATGCTGTATATATTTGAATCAAGAGCTAATACAACAATATTAAATGAAGGTTTTTAATATAGTTAAGATAATTAAGATAAATATAGTTATTTTTTGTGAATTGCAAGCAGGGTTCGTAAAATATCACTCAACAGAAAGAAGGCCTTTGCTTTCTAGTTGAGAAAAAGTCAACAATGATATTTACGAATTAATGTCGTGAGTGAAAAAAAAGTTAACTGGCCGTTTTTTGCCCATAACTTGAGTATCGTTCATCCGACCTTTATCATTCCTTCAGCAAATCGATAAATAATTTTGTTTACAAGGTATCTCTAGAAGGAACGAACGATCTATCTAACTATCTAACTCTATCTAACTGTAGGAGTTATAAAGTTTTTTGCAAATTGCGGGGGCGGGAGGGGGCGTTGCAAAAATTGAAAATAAACTTGATCTGCCTGCAAGTATAAGAAATATATGTCCCATACATGTCAAACCTCTATCTCTTACCATCTCTGAGATCTCTTCGTTCATACGGACAGACAGACGGACAGACGGACATGGCTATATCGACTCGGCTGTTGATGCTGATCAAGAATATATATACTTTATAGGGTCGGAAACGATTCCTTCTCCCTGTTACATACTTTTGCACAAACTTAATATACTCTATGTACCTTCGGTACAGAGTATAAAAATTGTGCATCATTCCGTGTTGTCATTTTCAAAGCATATCATACCTTAGATATTTTGTCTGCCGTCATATCGATTCGAATTGGCATATTTCTCGAGATAAATTTGCGATTATATCCATATATTCAAGGCTACAATATATCTTGGAAAGTATCATTGTCGAAGATACAGAAAGGCAAGGATAAGGAGGAAACCAAGCTTGAAATAGATTTCAAAAAATCGCTTTTACTTAATTTCACCGCGGTATTTGTCTTTAGGGTAATTTTTACATTAGAAGCATCCATGTCCTCTACATCTTTTTGTGAACTAGTGAACCCATGCTTCCCATTTTACTTTACAGCAGCGATTGTCACCGGATGCCCCCAGGGGACGAAAACATTTCGCTATTTACATATACGCGAGCCGAACTCATGCCGAAGCTCAGTCCAAGAGAATAAAAAGGCCTTCAGTCGTTGGCTAGCCTTCGATGCGGTCAGATCGAAGCTAGTTCACGGCGCTCTATTTTCGCATACCAATACACTCTCACTTTTTCGCCTCGCTCTCGTTGACAATCGTTGCTTTATAGTAACGAGCACACAAAGATAGAGAACTGTATTTTATTTTTCTACAGTTTGATTTAAAAATCTTTGAATCACTCGTGATGAAAATGTTAATGATATTTATCACTTGTGAAAATTTTACAATTTTTACAAAAAAAAAACAAACAAAATATATCTATCTAATACAACAAATAAGACATGATGTTCTTAACAACGATAGTACACAACGAATTGAAAAGTTCCTTTTCAATATTAAGCCTAGTACTGAGGACGTTCAAATTTACGTTCCGTCACAGTATTTCACATAAATAGAAACACTTTCTAAAACCACATGAGCATCAAAGAAAAACCAAGGTTTTTCTAATTATATGAAATACTGTGACGAAAGGGAAATTCGAACGCGCTCAGTGCGAGGCTTTATACATTAATGCAAATATACAAATATTCTTACAAATATTGGATAATGGCAAACTTGACATTTATAGCAGCTAGAAACAGCTGAAACGAACCCTTTTCAACTTTTTCTTTTTTGCTCCGGTTCAGGTTAGGGTTAGGGAAGAAAAACTTGTTTTGCTTCGGTTTAGGTTCGGTTTTTTAATTCCGAAAAATTCGGAAGTCTCCTACTCCAGAGCCGTTCAACTCTGAACCGGTTTGCAGCCCTGTTTTTGATCACAATGGATTTTCCGGGTTTCTTTAACTGCAAATCAAATCGTCTGCTTTCCACATATCTCAAAAGATTTGGTCCGAGGGAAACGTGTTGGAAAATCTGTTCGCTTTGTGTTGATGTGGACTTTGTATATCGGGTGATAGCGTACCGTTTACTCGTGTGCGAAACGTCCGAACCTTTACCGAAACGAAGAAGCAATCTTTAATTTGCGAGAAAGTCCGGTTCACGAGTATCAAATTACCCTCTAAGCTGTGATTGATTTGAAATAGCATGACATAGCTCCTAAATAACTCTCAACCCTATTTTCAGTTCGCTCTGCTCACGTCACTGACCGAAAGAAGAAAAAAAAAGGGGCTCGGGCTTCCCCCAATCGTATGTATGCTGCAATCCCGCTCACTGTTAAGTGGGTGTGGTTGAACACACAGCACTGATCGGGCTGCCGAATAACAGGGCCATGTCAGTCAATCGGTCATAAAATGTGTGTTTTTTGTAAACCGAAATGCAAAAATGTTATGTTCAAAAGGTTGCATAAGTAGAGAGAGATTTAGTGTGAGAGAGAAAGAGAGAGCGCATATATAGAGCATTACACACCGATGAATACATAAGAAGACCTTTTGAATGCATGAATTTTGCCCAGCCAGACCGGATAGGAAAAAAAAAACAAAAAAATGTGTTTCTCTCCTCTCAGCAGAGAAGCAGTGACCGCTGTTAAAGGTTGTTTTGGTACCTCCATTCAATGCGCCGGGGGAATAGCGTTATTTTCTGTATAAAGTCAAACGAGTGAAAACAAAACAGTGACCGCTGTTAAAGGTTGTTTTTGGTACCTCTATTCAATGTGCCGAGCGAATAGTGTTATTTTCCGACAAAGGCAAACAGGGGGACCGATTTTGGCGACCTCTGTAGCATTAACATTACTTTACTGTAAATGCAAAATTGGCTCAAACAGCACCTCCAGTAGGGCCAGGGCCAAGCTTCTCTCAATCTCTCGCACAAGAGAAAGGGACCTACAGTTTAACGCCGAATCCGAACGGCAATAGTTAGAGAATCTTCGCTTTTTCATGGCTAGAGTTACTTCACAGCTGGCGCCAGTAGCTGGTGAAAGTGACCGGGTGTGTAAAAGCTTTTTTCTAAAGAAAGAAAAATATTTTTTTATTTCATGGTCCGAGGCGGGATCAAACCCACACAACCTCCCGCACCAGCAGCCACACATACAACTGGTACGCCACACCTGGCATCACAACATTACTTAACTGGGTCCGCTCTTAACAACCGATTGCACTCTCCTCTCAGTAGTTTCTGCACACACGTCTCTCCCATGAAAAACGAAACTGTGAGAGCGTGACCTCTCCGCTCCCATACTTCTCTTCACTCCCCTTTCCCATAAAAACCAATTAGAGAATGAATTTAGCAGGGATTGCAAACCGGTTCTGAACCGAACCGAACCAAACCGTAACCGACCCGCAATTTCTTCCTTGCGGGTCAGTCGGTTTCCGAGTTTTGTTGTACCTGATCGATCTAGTAACCGTAGGTATAATTGTCACGAAATACAAAACAGGCCCAATTATATTTGACAAACTTTTTTGTACTCATTCAAGCAACAGCACCTTCTTATTGGAATCAGTCTGATGCCATAGCTGTGCCACTATCGCTACCGGAGCAACTGAACTCTACACGTCCCTGTACACCAGAGGATATAAAAGATAACATTGGTGGTAACCAGTTTGAAACCGAAATGCCCAGTACCTCAGCTCAGGCTCAGGCTCAGGCAGCTATGCAACAGTGTGGTCAACCCACACGTCCGTCACAACCGCCCCCTTTGCCACCAGTGACGTCTCAAAACGTTCAACCAATTGAAAGTCAGCTGTTTGCTATTGCAGCTCAACAAAAATTCTTTCAAGGTATGTTGCGGCATCTTTTCTAGTTACTTTTTCTCAATATTAATGAACTCCTAAAAGGATTAAACATGAACGCTGCATCTGGTACAACTCAAATGACGTCGGCACAGCCACCAATTGAAGGAGGAGAGTTCAGTGCAGCAGTCGCAGCTTTGGGTACATATCAAAAAGAAAGTAGATTCTTGTACAGCAAACGAAATTTCATTCAATCGCAGGTCAGCCACCGGATCAACAGCTTGGCTTTCAGCCAAACTCTACTCATGCTTTTCAGACAGTTCAGCAGTCAACAGAACAGCAGCCATCCCCGCCACCAGGTAAGTCAATTGTCTCATGTTTTCCAATTGACACCATTGTCACCACCGAATAGCCTTCCCAGGGTCGTATATGCAGCAACAACAGCTGTTAAGTTCTTTGATGACGTTGCCAGCAGAGCAGGCAGTTCAATTTTTACGGACTTTAAATGGAACTCCAACACAGTCTATGAACTTTGCTCAACATTCGTATCAAAGCGTTACTCAAAATGTGTCTCAAATCGAGTTATATAGCACTCTTCAAAGCGTTCCTCATGCCACGAACCAGCCTCAGTCTCTAGTGGATCATGCGAATCAGCTTCTAATGCCGACTCTAGGCCAAGCTATAAGCCAGCCTCTAACTGTGATTCCGAATCCGAATCAGTACCAGTATATTACAGAGTCCAGAAGTCCTTTGTCTCAATTTACACCCCCAAGCATGGGTCAAGACGTGACTATGAATCAGCTTCTTACCGAGCCTTTTAATCAGTCTCTGGTTAAGCCTTCGAACCAGCTTTTAATGCAGCCTCTAGCCCAACCCCAGAACTATTATCTTTCAGAGTCCACAAGTCCTTTGTCTCAATTTACACACCCAGATGTGGGGGGTCAAAACGTGACTATGAATCAGCCTTCAAATAATTCTGTAACGCAGCCTTTGAACCAGACTGTGGGGTTTTTAAATCATACTCAAACCCAACCTCTAGCTGCGATTCCGTACCAGCAGCCAGCGCAGCCACAGATCCAGTCTCATTTCTCTCAAAACTCGCTACCATGCTTGCTTATGAACCAGCCTCTTGCCGTGCCGCTGCATCAGTCTCCGGTTGAGCTTCAGGCTCAAACCCAACCTCTAGCTGCGATTCCGTACCAGCAGCCAGCGCAGCCACAGATCCAGTCTCCTTTGTCTCAAAACTCGCTACCATGCGTGCGTATGAACCAGCCTTTTGCCGTGCCGCTGCATCAGTCTCCGGTTGAGCTTCAGACTCAAACCCAACCTCTAGTTGCGATTCCGTACCAGCAGCCAGCGCAGGCACAGATCCAGTCTCCTTTGTCTCAAAACTCGCTACCATGCGTGCGTATGAACCAGCCTTTTGCCGTGCCGCTGCAACAGTCTCCGGTTGAGCTTCTGAACCAACTTTTGCAACAGTCTCCAGTGACGCCTCGTAACCTGGCCTTGGAACAGTCTTTGGTGGAACCTATAGTACAATGCCTAGCTGAGCAACAAAACAAACAGTCTATGGAGCAGACTCTAAGCCAAATTCTAACTGAGATACGAAACAGACCGTACAGTAGTGCTTTATCTCAGACAGGAAGAAATGATGTGTCTTCGGAAGTATATCAACATGTATCCACTTCTCTGTTTACCGCTTCGTCACCCACAAGCTCGATTACAACCCTTACAGACAATACCACAGATTCTGAAGTCTCAGTTATCTTTAGCCCCTGTGTAGGCTTTCCCGAAAGTTCTGGAAGTTCAGTTTCTAACCTTTCAGAGACTGAGTCATTCCTTAAATCAATAAACGTAAAGGACTCTACAACCATTACACCCGAAATGGAAGAACCTATTACTGTCATTAAAATGAAGAAGAATAAAAGAAAGGAAGCTACCGTAGCTGCCCAAGATATGAGTGACACTCTAGAACCCGAAGATTTTTCCCTCGATTTAGACAATGCGGATGTAACGTCTAGCCAATCTATTGTGGAAACGACAGAAAGTAGTCCGAGGCGAGTTGCTTCTGAATTCCCCTGGCCGTCTGAACCCTACAACAGCTCCCCCCGGCTAAGATATCGTTTCAAGGAGTCCAACGAAACGTTGAGCGACGACGAGTCTGATATATCCGCATTTCGTTATACTGAGTACTCTAAAGCAGACGAGAGTCTGATTAATCGTGTGGCACTTTTACCCATTCAAAACTTTATGCCGAGACCCCTGCCACGTAAATTGCCAGACGAAGAGACGGATATTAACGAGAAGAGGTTGCTCAGAGGAGAGCCCAAGCGTTTATCAAAGCAGGAGTCCACGGGTTTAAAATTAAAACTTTTGCTTCTGGATTTGAGCGTGTTGCGCAAGGGACCCGATAGGCCAGTGCTGCAGCCACCCAAGAATCCACTGATCGCAGTATATTTGCCACGTTATGAACTGAGAAAAGAAGACGAACCAAGTGAATTTGACAACAATTTGTTGCCGCGTGCCAGCGAAGACTGCATCCCGAATCAAACAGAAAGCAATGCCGTAGCTGAGATTGATCCTAGCAAATACGAAACGTACGAATCGTGCGTAATTATAAATGGAGTGAAGATTAAGGTGAAGGATCAACGTCTCAAGTCAGCTGATAAGCGACAGCGTCGTGAGAAAGTCATACTGCACACACCATCGGTTCAGTGGACACCGCAGGAGATACCCCAGAAGGGAGACTTTCGCAGTTACTTTGAGGTGGACTTAGAATCCATTAAAATCCTCGATCGTGTGGCTAAGATGAAGTTCTGTGGCGGCGGAGAGGCTACCATTAAAAAGTATATAATTAAATATATGACTCGATATTATCGCATGCGAGAAGTGGATGATACCGCCTCCTTTCGTTGGTATGTCACCGAGGGTTTCTATGCCGCCCATATGCTGGCCGAGCACGAGGGCTTGCATTATGAAAGCTTTTCCATGCTAGAGATTGACTATGCTGTGTTGGACTATATGAAGCAGTGCAATCTTCATGGGAAAACACGTCAAACCGTGACTCCACTTGTGGCTTACTACATGATCATCGGCTATTGCCGCGCACTCTTAGAGAACGCTACCGAAACGAAACGACCCTATGAAGAGCGACAATTGCTACGTACGCGATTTGCCGTTACATGTATAGAGACATTTATGAAAGAAAAGGAGCTGGATCTAATAACTGAGAACTTCAGCTGTTTTGACTTGCTGAACTGGACGTCAAAGCATGAGTATCGTTTAAAGGAGCTGTACAACGAGCCACTCAACTATGCCGAAGAGCGAGCTGCCTCAACCATGTCGGTCAACAGTGTCATGCGCACCCCCAATCTGCAATGCTTCATGGACTTGTATGAAAAAAAAGTGTTGCCCAAGCCAGATTTCTTGGCTGTGAATCGTTATCGCGAGACCATCAGACGCTATCAGCTGCCTCAATTGAAACTTAAGCCGGAGTACACGTGTCCTCTGCAGGGCTGTGACATGATGTTGTGCTCACGCACCGTTATGGCTCATTTCTTGAGCGATCATTGTCGTCTCTTAGAGGAGTTGTGGCTGATGGATCGTATGGTTCTCATATTTTATCCTGCCTCTTATCCTCCAAAGAATATTTACTGCATTCTAGTTTTAGCTCTGCTGGCACGAGAGCCACCCAACAGTGTGCCCATACCGCGATGCATACTCAACCAGGAGCTGTCGCCACGAAACCTCTATTTTGCCGAGCATTTGCCCTGCCTCGTCATGTTTAGCCAAATTTCACTGTATGAACTTTTAAACAACAGAGACCAACCATTTTGCATTGAAAGCTCCGTTTATGTCTTCTGGCTGGCCAGCATTGATGAGCATTCGCCCAATCTGTGCTGCCGTCTGTATATCTACAGTCAGGATCGTAGCATTTCGGGTGACGCTTTACTGCCCTTTGTCAAGATGTCCAAATTTCAGAGTGTAGAGGACATGATGAAGCAGGATGAGCAATGCTATTTGGCCATAGATTATGCCACCATGGCGAAGATGTCGAATAACTTTCAGGAGGTGATCTATATTGATGCACGTTATGTGGATAAAGATCATTTTAATCAAGAATATTCGTGCGATGAGGATCTGTGGGATTACTAGTGTAATAATTAATATATATATAATATATATGTAGTATTTTGTGAAGTTTCAAACATAATTTTAACATAATTTCAATTTTCTTACAGATGCCTGTTGAATATCACAATCCAGCTGGAAAATTTGTTAGCTGATTTGCTTCATCCATATTGATATATATTTTACATACATATTTCTGCAAAATTTATAAATTAATTAATCAGTTCGTGTGGGAACTAAATAAATATATAGATAGTTGTGTCTTTGGAAATAACTGAAATTTGGATTGTGGGAGTTGCGTTGTGGGCCACTAACTAATCAACGATACTAGTTAAGTCAAGGCTAGAGGTTCGGAGGTTCGAACCCTTGGTAAAGTGTAAGTACAAATCGAACCTTTGGCTTTGGTTCGAATTTGGGTTCATATATTGTTAAATAGTTTTTGATCCGGAGAAGTCGAAAGGACCATATTCCTTATGGTTGGTTATATGGCTTTGGTTCGAGTCTGGGGTCATAGATTGCTTCCTCTACATTCGGTAAAAGATTAGAGATAATTTCCAAGAAGGAACAAAATAAGCTGACGACTAGTACAGCGGTGCCCCCTAGGATATACGGACAACCAAAAATTCACAAAGAAGGAACCCCACTTAGACCAATTCGCTCGTCTGTAGATGCACCCTCCAGTGGGCTATGCAGATACATAGTACATATATTAAGGAACATTACGGCTGATTCTATTTACAATGTGGAATTCAAAAAACGGACCAATGACATCCACATTTCAGAGGAGGAGAAATTAGTGTCATTCGATGTAGTCTCGCTATTTCCGAGCATTCCCACAGATTTAGCTTTAGACATCATTAGGAAGAAATGGACATCAATACAGGAATGCACCAGCATACCAAGACTACTGTTTATAGATATTATAAAATTTTGCATCGTTGAAAATAGATATTTCAAGTTCGAGGATCAGATATACACCCAATTGAAAGGCATGCCAATGGGAGATCCCCAGCATCTCCCGTAATAGCTGACATTGTGATAAAAGAACTACTTGACAACACAATAAAGAAACTGACGCACCCACCAAGACTGCTCACTAAATATGTAGACGACTTATTTGCGATAATCAAGGAAACCGAGGTCCTCTTTCCATCGGAACTTGAAATTCACCACGGAGTTGGAAATAGATGGAACACTTCCCTATTTGGATACGACTATCAAAAGATATGGAAATAAAGTAATACTTAAATCGTACAAAAACCCCACAGCATCAGGATGAATAATCAAGTTTTACTCTAAACACCCAAAAAATATGATTATAAATACAGCGGTTAGCTGACTTTCCTATGAGTGTTATAAAAACATTAATAGAGAGAAACAAGACTACAAATCCAAGAGACGATAGACAACCCAAGTTGACAACCCTTTTTGCAAAATCCGATTGCTTCAACAAAAATATCATACAAATAGCTCACAAACCAACAAACACAATGGGACAATTATTCAACAAGACTAAATCTAAAATTGACAAAACAAACAAAAGTAATGTGATATACAAAATACCATGTAATGGGAATTCAGAAAACGCGTGCAATAAACTACTTACTATACATAGGAACAACAAAGTCAAAACTCAAAACGAGGATATCCCAACATAAATCCGATTATAAACTCCGACACCAAACGACCATATAAAAAACTGCACTGTCCACACACTGTATGGAGAGCGAACACTCGCCGAATTTCGAAGAAGAAGAACAGGAAACACTTTACTCTCGAAATGTTACATATAATAAATACAACAACAGACAAGAGACTAAACTACAAAACGGACACCGACAACTGCGCCCACAAACAAACAATAGCTTAGTGATAAACTCCACGTCAAGCGGTACAGACGTGTAAAATATTGTATGTAAAAATGTTCAAAATTTTGTTTAAATATAATATATTGTTATAATTGGTGAATTGTTCCTTGTAGTATCCCTGAAGACGGGTGCCGATGTGCATCCGAAATTTATTGAAAACAAATCAACATATGAGTTTTCTTCTTGACCTCGAGCCCGCAAGCAGCACTCTTATAAAAAGAAATATGACACAAGTAGTTTACAGCAGCTAAAGATTGATTGATCCGTTATCGAATATACTGTAAGGGCATTAAATTTAGGATTTACTTTCAATATGACGTTATCATGGGACGACCATATAAGCAAGGCAATTGGGAAAACATATACTATTATGAGACGGTTAAACCTGACAAAGCAATACATCCCCACACATATAAGAGACCTGATTGCAAAAGTGCATATAATACCATCGCTGCTATATGGGGTGGAAGTTTTCGGAAATTGCAATGCAAGTAGCAAACATAAATTAAATGTAGTATTTAATAACATTGCTTGATATATATATGCAAAAAAAAGATCCGACCACATAACAGCGGTTAAGGTTCGGTAATTTGAGGTTCGAGGTTTTTAGGCGTTGGTTTTGGTTCGAACCTTGGTTCGTTGGGTAAAACGCAATATATTTAAAATAACAATACAATAGGTATACACTTGACGCCTAGATACATTGTAGAACTGTAAGACGTCGATTATAATTTACGTAAGCTTGGCGCTTGTGTGCTGGATATTGACTTCCTTCCAAGCTAGTGTATAAATCTTTAGTTCGCTCTCTAAAAAAAAGTCAATGATGTCTAAATGTCAAATAATTAGCGAGAATTACAGTTTATAGTTTCCGAGTTTCGAGCCTACCAGAGAGCTATATCTGATGGGAAAAACAGCTAAATTGACAACGCTGCGTGTGGCACACACTTCTGCTTGTATGAATGTATGTACTTTTGTTGCTGGACAAGACGGCTGACATGTTTCTGCAGTAGCATGCACCGAGTTGCTTAGATTGGCGCATATGTATATGTATAAGATGAAAATTAAAACGTTCAATACATTGTGCGGTGTACAAAGGTTTACATGCAATTTGTAGTACATTTCAAATTAATATCTCTGACCGGAAGTATTGTGGTCTATGTGTATGTAATATAAACTACGCATAAGTATGAATGTATACATATGTACATAGGTAGGCAAAGAAGTACTACATACAATAGCACGCTCTGATTCTTCACGTATTTAAATTGTTTTACATATGTAAATGTAATTGTACATACATACTATATATGGTATGTATGTATGTTAACAACCACTGGGAGTGCGAAAAAGAGAAAATAACACATCGAAGAACTTTATTTTTTGAACCGAACCAAAAGCTTGGGTTCGGAACGGGTTCGGGTTCATCTATTTTCGTCCTCGTGGTTCGGTTCAGGGTTTGGTTCACAGTAAAAAATAAGCCGGAATTCCGGGTTCGAACCGGTTCGGTTCAAAACCGGTTTGCAGCCCTGATCACAATATGCAGAGAGAATATTTAATATGCAGCACTCTTACAATTAGAAAGGTCGCTAACCAACAACTTGATTAGACATATATTTCTTAAGGAGAAGCCGTTCAGATTACCAAGGCTATGTATGTAAGTCTGGACCACATTCTTTATTGTTATCCTTCATAGGTCCTCTAAAACGTCTTTGAAAAGTGTCTGGTCCTAGAATTTTGGAAGCATTTTATGAAATTTCGAGTCTTTTTCGAAAAAAAATCCAAAAAATTTTTCGGAACCTCCGATTTGCAGGTTCGAACAAAAATTTACCAACGGTTAAGGTTCTTTGGGCTTTGGTTTTGGTTCGCGAACCTCGGTTTGTTGCACGCTTTACCCAATATATACATACAAAATTACAATACAATAGGTATACACCTGACGTATAAATTACATTGTAAGACTGTAAGACGTAGATTATAATTGACGTGAGATTGGCGCTTGTTCAAAGATATTTGAACAGAGCAATTTAAGCACTACCTGCGTTTGGGACTCAAGTGCAAGGCGCATAAAAATCGAATTGTAACTAAAAAAAAACCCTTAGAAAAAGGGCTACAACCATGTCGTATGTCATGTGCTTGCTTGGGGTAGAATAAAAAATGTATAAAAAGGAAAAACATTCAGCTTCTAGAAACGGAGCTAATCACTCGTCGCATCATTAGACATCGGATTTTATGCACTATTTTAAATGCAGGTTGATTGAGGTGAAAATTTTGATTTATACTAAATTAAACTACCCACTTTCCATTGGAAACTGCATATTCAATCTGCCAAGTTCCGGTTTTCACTAAAGTGAATTAGAATATTTATTATATTCTCTTTTCTATTAAAAAATCAAGAAAATCCGTATCAAACCTTTAGTTTCCATTTACTCTTTACTCAACGGATTCAAATTAAAACATTTTGATCTGATTAACCCAATCAATTTTATACAACAGCACATTTAACAAATTTTGAATAGACCGAGCAAATGAAAGGTGTGGTTCCAAAATATTGTGAAATTTCTAAATTGTTCATTAATTTCAGACTTTTATGAAGATTTTATGGACGGCTAAAGTACATGGGTAAATAAAGATGTGGAACAAATAGTCAAAAAAAAAACCCGAAATTTCAAAAATTCTCATATGAATTTAGATTATCATAAAGGGTAAACCGGCGGGTAAATAGGAGGAGTAGATCAAATGGTCAAGGAAATCGCGAAATTTGCAAAATTTTTAAACGACCTAAGATAACTATGAAGGTTGGATAGATGGCAATTGAAGACGCGTATATTAGAGGCTTAGACCAAAAACCGCGAAATTTGTCAAATTTTCATTTGACTATTTACGAAAGAACTATATCTTAATCCCTTCCTGTCATGTGGATGCTGAGAACAGACCTCCCCGCACAACTACATTGTGAGCTTTGGGTCTAGAGATATTTCCGTCCTGCGCCCATTTCTAGTAATATGAGGATGGTGCATTTCACAGAAATTCCGAAATTTAAAGCGACAATATTTTTTTTATAAAACTTCCACACCTTGTTGAGGCAACTTGACCTCATGGCAGCCATTCTTCAATTAATATTCAATTCAAATTTGGTTTTCCTCTTTTTCGCACCCTCCACTCTTCCTCTGTTCCCCCTCTTCACTCTTTTCGTCCACTCTTCACCCCCTCTTTCCCGCCCCACCCCTTCGCCATACCACTTCACACACCCGCAAACAAACAACCCACCTGCAGCATGCACACTCACACCCATCATACAACTATCTCAGGTATGGCGCTCAGCCAACATTTTTAACTAGGCTCTTTTGCTTAGAGCGCGAGAGAGAGAGTAAACGACACACATTCACTCAAATAAGGTATGCGTGTAGAACAGCGTTCTCCAGCGATAGCCCCTGGAGCACGAACATACTCGCCAATTCACACCGAATGCTTGCCGAAGTCATGCATCACTGTGTGTTACACAGAGAGACACAGTCACATTTTCGCGCTCTCTGCTTGGGGAACCCTGGTGTAGAACAAAAAACCCATGCAGAAACAACAATAACAGAAATGTCGTGAGAACATTTGAGAGCGTAACTCTTATCCCTTTGCGACTGTTGTTGGTTTCATTTATGTATGGAGACAAAAGATACCAGTTACAGAGAAAATAGAGAGTTTTATCCCAGACAGACAACGTTGTCTTCCTGTATTTCAAGACAGTTTGATTCCAATTCTTTTAGCCATTTTTGAATCAAACATGTTTTTTTATCGCTTATTTTCGGCATTTTAATTAATTAAAAGTTGAATTGATGAAGTTGATTTTCAAAGTGAAACGGACTTGCAAAACAATCAGAAAATGGTGAGCACAGAATTACAAAAAGAACACATTAACCCTGGCCTATTAGGATTATAATGTATCTGAAATATGTCATTTCATAAAATAATAGGTTTTTTACATATTTATGCAAAATGGTTTTCAGCGGACTTGGATCGTTTTTCAATAAAAATAAGATGTGTGCAATCAGAACTTAAATCGGACATGCGGTTCAAAATATGTAAATATGTAAAATCCGATGTCTACTATTCTGTCTATTCATAGCTGGGAAGTATACAGACGCTACCATTGAAAGCAAAAAAGTTTTTCTCACTAGAACTTCTTTTTCGACAGATCGTTCCTATGGCAGCTATATGCTATAGTCATCCGATTTGGATCACACTTGGCAGAAATCAGAAAATGGTTAGCACAGAATCGTTATGTAATTTCATAAGAAAAGGTTTTTTGCAAAATATTCAAATCAGAAATTAAATCGAACATGCGGTTCAAAATATGCAAATATGCAAAATCCGATGTCTAATTATGACAATAAAGGTATCGGGATTACGGGTAAGATACAACAAATTGATTTCGTTTACGGTTAAGGTTTCGGTTACAAATTTTAAACTGTTAATATCGGGTAATGGTTAAGGTATCGGTTGCTGGTTTTTTGACTTTTTGGACGAACCTTCATTAGAATTCGACCAAAGTTTGAATTTGTTTGAATTGGAATAGAAAGTAAAACGTTTTGTCTTCAGCAGTTTCTTCGAATTGTGGGAAAATCTGACTGCCTGCTACTTTGAAATCTATTTACCTAAACAGGTGACGATGGAAGCTAAGATTTATCTGCAGTTAGTCAACTTCCCTCCCCACAAAGAGCACAGTGGCACAAAATGGAAGAAAATTGTTGCTTTAAAATATTCAATAAATGACCATATAAATATGATAAAAGCTGTACAGCCAGGAGAGTAAGTTATCTGTACAGCTATTCTATGAGACGAAGTTGAAAACGTAGTTGGGAATTGCAAAGTATGAAAAGTATGCAATGCTTGAGATGTTGCTTGAAAACTAAATGATTCTGTATATTAATAGTAGGCCATCAGTTTCAATTCGTAGCAGCTTCTGCTGACAAAACTTTAAACTTTCAGTAGACTGTGCTCTTCACGTACAGAAACTTCTATTCCAATTCAATCGAACCATTAGAAAACTCATAAATATATACAACTGAACAAAGAATATATTTTTTTACAGTTAAAAAAATGGGTCGCTATCCGTTAAAGCGCAAGATACTCGTTTTACGCTCAAGGTTCTGTAATTTGACAGTGGGAGCACGACGTAAGAAAGTCAATCGTGCAACTCAGCCAAGTCCCGGGAGTCCACAGGCCAGAAGGATGTCCAAATTTGGAATGGGCTTGGAGCGCAAGATACTCGCTTTACGTTCAAGTTTCTGTAATTTGACAGTGGGAGCACGACGTAAGAAAGTCAAACGTGCAACTCAGCCAAGTCCCGGGAGTCCACAGGCCAGAAGGATGTCCAAATTTGGAATGGGCTTGGAGCACAACAGACAAAAGAAGGCTGAGGAGGAGGATCAAGAGACTGTGTTCGAGACCGATCTTGATGAATATGAAGAGACCGAGGCCGAGCTGTATGAAGAAAGGGATAATCAAGAGACCAAGCGCGAGGCCGAGCTCGATGAACATGAAGCGGACGACGATGGAGAGACCGAGCCCGAGGTAAGCTTGGTCAGCTGACTTAAAAGCGAAGAGCACCGATTTCAAATCTCTACTTCCAAACAGGTCTAGTCCAACCAAAAATCCGAAGAAGAAGAAGCCCTAGCTAAGGCTACCAAATAAAAGCCAGAATCAACTTTAACGATTAATTTAAAATCTATAAACCTGAAATAAAATTTAAAGATTGTGGCTCTGGCAATATGCCCCTTGATTTCTGATTTTTGTAGAAAATTTTACGAAATTTAGTCGAAGCTTAAGCCTATTTTTCATTTAAGGAGAAGAAGAGTTTCATCAATACAATGATGTTTTCTATACTTTGTACCAAAGGTACACAGAGTATGGTAAATGTTAAGTATAGGTTGATGGTCGCCATTATGACCCGTTACAACAAAATATAATAAATGAAGGTGTCCATTTCGCAGAGGTAATAAAATAGATGCACCACAGACGAAAACACAAAATAGAGCGCTGGGAAGATGGGTAAATAGACGGTTAAATATGAAGTGTAGATCATACGGACCAAGAATTCACAAATCCGTAATATTTTATAATCAGTTTAAATTAAAGCGAAGAATTGATGTTTGACAATTGAAGACGGGTAAATAGGAGGTGTCGGTCAATCGGTTTAAAATAATTCGAAATTTGCAAAAATTCTTATATGAGTTTTGATTGATATGAAGATGGGCAAAATGACGAATAAATGGGAGGTGTTGTTCAAACGAACCAAAAAATCCCGAAATTTGCCAAATTTTATGAGTTTGAGTCATTGGTCTTATATAAAGCTTTGGTTTAATCTTCTACATGTGTGGTAGCATATAATATTGATCAGTAACAAGTTTGGGAGCGATAGCATTGAAAACAAAAATGGTTTTCCTACTAAGACTTTTTTCAAAACTATCTTTTGTATATAACTATAAAGTTGTCCGATTTTAATAAAACTTGGTGGAATTATGTAAAAACATAGAAATCTAATCAAGAATATATATATTTTATGTGGTCGGAGATGGTTCCTTCTATGCGTTACAAACATCTGGACAAGTTTAATATACCCTCTACAAGGGTATAGAAATAAAACTGTAAAGCAACCTGTGTAAGTCGAGTGATTCTAAAACTGCTGGATCTCAAACCTCTATTTGGAAAGAAAATGTGTATCTGCAGATTTCCGAATTTACATACGTATGTATGTAAAGAGGGTCGCTTTTTTTATAAAAAATACTAGCCTGCATTGATTTCATTTTATTTGAACATTTCCAAGGTTTAATTCTTCTTTTGGCAGGCGAAACACACGCGTAAATAACACCAAATTGCACACAGTTTGAGCTGCACTGACTACGACCGAAACTAAAAAGCAATGCGCAAACGATTATTGTACGGCTAGCCGTCTCTCTCTCTCTCCCCAACAACAGCAACTTTATGCATACATATACATATTTTAGCACGTTTCCTGGTTGAAACAGATTTTGTTTGATTTTGTAGTCCCTGGCTTAATATTTTTGTTTCCAAACACACTACTTACACTTGTTTTCTTGAAATTGTAGTTTTATTATAGATTTTACCTTAGTTTAAATCAATTTTTTAAACATTTTTAACGACGCCCAGTCTTCTCTCTCTCTCTCTCTCTCCCCCCAACAACAGCAACTTTATGCATACATATACATATTTTAGCACGTTTCCTGGTTGAAACAGATTTTGTTTGATTTTGTAGTCCCTGGCTTAATATTTTTGTTTCCAAACACACTACTTACACTTGTTTTCTTGAAATTGTAGTTTTATTATAGATTTTACCTTAGTTTAAATCAATTTTTTAAACATTTTTAACGACGCCCAGTCTTCTCTCTCTCTCTCTCTCTCCCCCCCCAAGAACAGTAACTTTATGCCTACATATATATTTTTGCACGTGGCCTGGTTAAAACAGATTTTGTTTGATTTTGTAGTCCCTGGCTTAATATTTTGTTTCCAAACACACTACTTACATTTGTTTTCTTGAAATTGTAGTTTTTTTTTATAGATTTTAACAATTTTTAAAACATTTTTCACGATTTGTTCTGCACGCCAACTTCACACACACACACTAACAAAACTAAAGCGTCCTCTGCGGCGTCATCAGAGCTGCAAAGTTAGCAGTTCGATAGGCTACTTAGTTATCGATATCAGTATGAGGCGCCAAACTTTAATTATTATCCTCCACAGCCTCTCCACTCGCCTGGGGACGCACACACTACTTACACTTGTTTTTCGAAATTGTAGTTTTTTTAATGATTTTGACTTTCGTTTAAGCCAATTTTTAAAACATTTATAGCGAATTGGAAGTCTCTCTCTCTCTCTGCCCAACAACAACAACAGTAACTTTATGCATATATTTTAGCACATGGCCTGGTTGAAACAGATTTTGTTTGATTTTGTAGTCCCTGGCTTAATATTTTGTCTCCAAACACACTACTTACACTTGTTTTCTTGAAATTGTAGTTTTATAAATGATTTAGACTTTCGTTTAAACCAATTTTTAAAACATTTATATCGAATTGGGCGTCTCTCTCTCTCTCTCTCTTGCCGAAATCAACCAAATTTCGTTTAATTTTGTAGTCCCTGGCTTAATATTTTGTTTCCAAACACACTACTTACACTTGTTTTCTTGAAATTTTAGTTTTTTTTATTGATTTTGACTTTGTTTAAGCCAATTTTTAAAACATTTATATCGAATTGGGCGTCTCTCTCTCTCTCTTGCCGACATCAACCAAATTTCGTTTAATTTTGTTGTCCCTGGCTTAATATTTTGTTTCCAAACACACTACTTACACTTGTTTTCTTGAAATTTTAGTTTTGTTATAGATTTTACCTTAGTTTAAGTCAATTTTTTAAACATTTTTAACGACGCCCAGTCTTCTCTCTCTCTCTCTCTCCCCAAGAACAGTAACTTTATGCCTACATATGTATTTTTGCACGTGTCCTGGTTAAAACAGATTTTGTTTGATTTTGTAGTCCCTGGCTTAATATTTTGTTTCCAAACACACTACTTACATTTGTTTTCTTGAAATTGTAGTTTTTTTTTATAGATTTTAACAATTTTTAAAACATTTTTCACGATTTGTTCTGCACGCCAACTTCACACACACACACTAATAAAACTAAAGCGTCCTCTGCGGCGTCATCAGAGCTGCAAAGTTAGCAGTTCGATAGGCTAGTTATCGATATCAGTATGAGGCGCCAAACTTTAATTATTATCCTCCACAGCCTCTCCACTCGCCTGGGGACGCACACACTACTTACACTTGTTTTTCGAAATTGTAGTTTTTTTAATGATTTTGACTTTCGTTTAAGCCAATTCTTAAAACATTTATAACGAATTGGGCTTCTCTCTCTTTCCACAACAACAGCAACTTTGTGCATACATATATTTTTGCACGTGGCCTGGTTGAAACAGATTTTGTTTGATTTTGTAGTCCCTGGCTTAATATTGATTCCAAACAACTACTTACACATGTTTTCTTGAAATTGCAGTTTTATAAATGATTTAGACTTTCGTTTAAGCCAATTTTTAAAACATTTATAGCGAATTGGGCGTCTCTCTCTCTCTCTCTCTCTCCCCAACAACAACAACAACAGTAACTTTTTGCATATATTTTAGCACATGGCCTGGTTGAAACAGATTTTGTTGAATTTTGTTGTCCCTGGCTTAATATTTTGTTTCCAAACACACTACTTACACTTGTTTTCTTGAAATTGTAGTTTTATTATAGATTTTACCTTAGTTTAAGTCAATTTTTTAAACATTTTTAACGACGCCCAGTCTCTCTCTCTCTCTCTCCCCAAGAACAGTAACTTTAAGCCTACATATATATTTTTGCACGTGGCCTGGTTGAAACAGATTTTGTTTGACTTTGTAGTCCCTGGCTTAATATTTTGTTTCCAAACACACTACTTACATTTGTTTTCTTGAAATTGTAGTTTTTTTTTTTTTTTAGCGATTTTAACAATTTTTAAAAAAATTTTCACGATTTGTTCTGCACGCCGACTTCACACACACACACTAACAAAACTAAAGCGTCCTCTGCGGCGTCATCAGAGTTGCAAAGTTAGCAGCTCGATAGGCTAGTTAGTTATCGATATCAGTATGAGGCGCCAAACTTTAATTATTATCCTCCACAGCCTCTCCACTCGCCTGGGGACGCACACACTACTTACACTTGTTTTCTTGAAATTGTATTTTTATTAATTATTTTGACTTTCTTTAAGCCAATTTTTAAAACATTCATAGCGAATTGGGCGTCTCTCTCTCTCTCTCTCTCTACCCAACAACAACAACAGTAACTTTATGCATATATTTTAGCACAAGGCCTGGTTGAAACAGATTTTGTTTGATTTTGTAGTCCCTGGCTTAATATTTTGTTTCCAAACACACTACTTACACTTGTTTTCTTGAAATTGTAGTTTTTTTAATGATTTTGACTTTCGTTCAAGCCAATTTTTAAAACATTTATAGCGAATTGGGCGTCTCTCTCTCTCTCTCTCTCACTTCCCAACAACAACAGTAACTTTATGCATATATTTTAGCACGTGGCCTGGTTGAAACAGATTTTGTATTCCCTGGCTTAATATTTTGTTTCCAAACAAACTACTTACACTTGTTTTCTTGAAATTGTAGTTTTTTTTATTGATTTTAACAATTTTTAAAACATTTTTAACGATTTGTTCTGCACGCCAACTTCACACACACACACACTAACAAAACTAAAGCGTCCTCTGCGGCGTCATCAGAGCTGCATAGTTAACAGTTCGATAGGCTAGTTATCGATATCAGTATGAGGCGCCAAACTTGAATTATTATCCTCCTCAGCCTCTCCACTCGCCTGGGGACGCAACAAAGGCTTGCGACGAGCTGCCAATTTGCAGGGTCGTTGGCGATGCGAATATTTGCCCAAGCGTACATAATCCACCTGAAACTTGGGCCTATATTTACCACCCAACCAGGAGGTGATGGTATTTATCAACGGAACGGAGCATTTGAGCAGCGTACCAGTCTTAATTGGATGTTCATCACATTTTTCCTTCTCCGAAATGGGACCACCGAGTTGCAACCAGGGCTGGAAATTCTGATTATCTGTGGCTTTCTTCATATCATTCATTACTTTTGTCATCCAATCACTTGCCGGCAGGGAGAGTTTGGTAAGTTCCTCCACAGTGTTTGGATTGTTATCCTCATCGTCTTGGTAGCGTTGAGCCTTACGCAGGGCCGTTATTTTACGTGTAAAGGGATAGCGACCCATTTTTGTGTTTTTGTCGAAAAAGTTGTAAAATGTTTATAAATTTATTTTTAGTTTGAAGAAATTGGTGTTGTTTGATTCAGTTGTAGTTGATGTTTGAGAATTGAGAGTATTGTGCTACGAGTTAAAGCTGTTGGCCTACTAATTTGAAATTAGATTAGATTTTCAGTTATCCCCCAGACCCCATTTCCCATTCGTTTCACTGCCAAAGTGCCAGATAAAAACAACAAGAAGACGTCAAGGCAAACACAAAAAAAAAAGGAAATCAAAAAACAATTACGCGGCAAATGACATTATCAAATGTCAAATGTCATGTTTGGGAAAATGTCTCCGCCCTCCGCTGCTAAACCCATCCCCCCCCCCCAGACACAAAAGACAACCAAAATGCAAAGCAGCAGCAAACGGCGGGCGCATCAAATTTGTTCAAGGCAATTTTTCAATTCATTGAAGTGGAATTCATAAGAAGTTAACAACAGAAAAAACAATACAAAAAAAAAGAAATGTTAAAAAAAAATCGCCGTCTGGAAATTCGAGCAGGCCCAAAAACTGAGGAACTAAGCGCCACTTGACTTATGCCGACCTCCGGGGCCAACCAACCAACTGTATCTTAAATCAAAATCTAGATTTTTGATTCCTTTATACAAGCGTATCACCCCCACATTCTCCCTTGCTGCCAGTTTGTTTGTTTGCTTGGGCTTCTTTCATTCTTTTGAAAAGACGCTTTAAGCCCGTTTGTTGTAAATAAATCTGTGCAGCTTTTGTATGGCTTTTTATTATTGGTAGTAGCCCTCCCCCCCCCCATATTCCCACCCCCTGTCACCCACTGACTGAAAGACATTGCCATCTAATGAGACCAAGTACCTGGTGTCATCTCATATTGATGGTTGGCCATAAATCTACTAAATAATCGGAATGCGGCGGGGGGGTAGGTGCAGGTAATGAAAGTCAACACGCAGGACATGATGTGGTCGGTCAGTGGTGGGCGTGGTCAAGTGTAATCAATTGCCAACTCGGCTGCTGAACAGAAAACTATTAGACCTCCCCATCTATTGTGGGCTTTTTGGACTGGCGCGCATATGTTGTTAGTCCCTCAAGGAAAGAAATGAAAAATGATCTGCATGATGGGGTCCAATTGTCATAATTTATCTGTCACATGTCGAATGTGTGTCAACGTCAACGTCTACCAACCCAACCCCCACCACCACCACCCACTGGGCTGGGTGGTTGGGTCAGTGGTCATTAATATTTATTATGTCACATGCAAGCAGTCTACCATTTCTTTTGGGTTAAAGGAAATGCGAATCCCAAATGGCTTAAGTAGCTCAGAAATGTACTAGAAGTGGAACATTAAAGCTGAAACAATTGGGAAATTGGAACATGGCGAAAATATAGATCAATTATCAAGTGGAATTTGACTTAACTCACACTATTCTCGATCGTTCGGAAGAGGGGTCCTTTTGTCAGCGTACGAAGTGAAGCCGAAAAATAGACATGAATAATGTCTCTATGTTTGATTGCTGCTTAGTGGGTTGACTTTTGAAGGTATTAACTTTCATTTATGACATTTCTTCTATAATAAGTAGCCATAGTTCGCCAGATTATTCCATCCCATCCCCCCGTTCAGGGCCGTCAGCACCTCTTCCTCGGTAAACGTACAAGTTTTGAAATAACGCCAACGAATTTCCCGCAGTATTGGACATCGTCCTACAAAATGCTGCATGTCCTCCTGCTTAGACATTTTGCATAGTGAGCATATACCTCCAATTACAATTCTTCTTGGGCAGCTGTTTAACCATAAAAGATCTCCTCTGGCCTTCATTATCCAAGTTATTTCGCTTTGCTTGAAAGACTCGTTGCAGTATGTGGGTCCTATTGCATAATTAAGGTTTTTATACACTCATGATGCACTTACTGACGCCTTGTTCATGTGTTGCATGTGTTTATCTGCTTTTAATGCGCTTAGGAACCAAACATTGCGGTCAATCCAATCTGCATGCGATTGAGTTAAACTGAGTTAGACTGAGTTAAAAATTTTCCATTTAGATGCTAGGTTCACTGTCCCCTTGTTGATGAAATTCGCCCACACAGAGTTTATACTCGCCTTTGCTTCTTTTGTCCTGGCTGCCACATGCTACTTAAAGCTCATTGTAGGTGTCAGGAAAACCCCAAGGTATTTGTACTCCGGTACCACCTTCACCTGCTCCTCCTGATACGTCCAGTCTACCGCCTTTTCTAAACACCATAATCTCGGATTTTGTCTTATTGACTTCCATGCCCCACAATATGCAGTATGTCTCGAGGTTATGGATGAGGAATTGTCCGCTACCATCACAATGTCATCTGCGTACATTAATACCCTAATGTTTGTGTTGTCGATATACAGGCCACCTCCTAAGTGTTCATGTAGATCATCTAAGTACATCGCAAACAGCAACGGTGACGGTAAGGCATCCTTGCTTTAATCCGTTAATGGTTTCAAACTTCTCAGAAGGCTCACTCCCAGTCCAAACAGCGCAAGACGTTTGCGAGTATACTTTTTCTATAAATTGTATTATTTTTGTGGATACACCTTGTCGTTGGAGCTTGTATATAAGATATTTACGAGGTACTCGGTCAAAGGCAGCCTTAAAATCTACAAAATAAACATAAACTTTTCTTTTTTCTTCAAATTTAATGCGGACTATAGATGCTAAGTTGAATATGTTGTCAACCTTTGAGTATCCACGCCGGAATCCTGCTTGGAACTCGTTTAATTTATCGTGCTTTTCGACACACGTTTTTAGTCTCGTCGACAGTATACTCATTAGTTCATAAAGGATATACCTCGGTAGTTCATCGGATCATTGATATCTCCTTTTTTATATATTGGAAATATTATACTGTTGATGAGAGATTTTTCCAAACAGTTGATATCAAACACTCTATTGTATATAGTGACAATTTGTTTAAACATCTTATTTGGGGCGTTTTAGAAAAATTCATACGGAACTCTGTCTTCTCCAGGAGCTTTGTTGGATTTGGCTTTGTTTAATGCTGACAATAGTTCCTCCATTGTTAATACTGCTTCTAAGTCTGGATCCGTGATATACATTGGTGCATATTGAAACTCCACGGCGTTTTGTTGAGGGTTAAGGAGATTATTAAAATGATTTCTGAAATCCCACGCAGCTATTTCCACACTTATTTTCGGACTGACTCCTCTAATTTCTCGGACTATCCTCTACCAGTCTTTGCTATCTCTTATTGAGATAATGCGCGCTTCAAGGGAAGTTTTCAACTATCGGATCGTCTTATAAAACGGTTTTGAAAGCATACCAAACCGCGGTTTCGGTTCGGATCAGTGGTTCGCTGTCAATTTTCAAGCTTAATGGTTCTATTAAGAAATTTTTGTGTTTTTTAGTCAAAAACTAAATTAAAGTACATAGTTAAAAACTTTAAAACATCTCGAAACGCAATTAAATGCAAGTAACAACATAATACAAGTACGAGCGACTCTGCCACTCGGTACACGGTGCGTATCTACCCAGGAAATTTTTTCGAAGCGCTCCACTGCGAGCACTACAAAAGCGCTCAATTGAAGCGCTCAACTCTCCTTGTTAATACTGCTCCACGAAAGCGCTCAATTGTAGCGCTCAACTCTCCTTGTAAATACTGCTCCAAAAAAGCAATTATTTCACAACACTTCTCCTATGAACAGTATGCGTATGCTAGCGCCGCCTGCTTGCATTTTTTCTTTTTTATTTTGTTCTTTTTTGTTCTGATTTCTTTAATACAGGGGTGTCCTGGAAATCTCTAGCGATTTTCGCATAAAGGAATACACTTGTCAAGTGACAAGAGTACGACCGGCTACTAGATCATATGCAAGAAAAAATGTACGCATTAAATCTTCTTGACTTTGAGCAGGCGGTTTCAAATCGCTTAACTTCAGTCATCTATTCTAGTAGCCGTGCATATTTGTTCCCCTTCGCATATAAAGTCAAACAGCTTTAATTTGAAATGCTAAAGTTTATACGAAAATCTCTAGAGATTTCTGGGACAAACCCGATAAAGAAGTCATTTTTTCACAAACTGGTTTTCACAGATGCTGTAAGTGGGATCCATTTAAATCGAGAGGACTATGCGAAGGAAATGGTCAAGGGCTTTCGTTCTATGAAAAACAAAATATATAGGAATTCCTATCAACAAAAAAAAAATACTTCTGTCCTCAGACGCATCAAATCCAGCAAATCCAAATTCTGATTAAAATTGTATAAAAGATGTTCGAAATATAATTGTATGGGTTTTAGTGACCTGTTGTGATTTAAGATTTGAAAAAAAAAATGTTCCTTAACTTGAAGAAGAAGACTTCCCATCTTAATAAAAAATGTCTGCAGTCTTAAACTTAAAACTACTTAATAATACCACTTTCAACGTACCTAAAAATACTAATAATAATAAAACTTATAATTATGTTATAAATAAATTGAAATGAATTGAAAATTTTATTTGAATTTTGTATACAAAATTTTCTTTTGGAGCGCTTTTTACAGCTCTTTTTACTCTAGGAGCATAGCGCTTCCTAGAGCTCCTTTTACATTGCAAGAGGAGCGCTTTAAAGCGCTTTTTCCGCAGTGACAGTGTAGCGCTTCCTAGAGCTCTTTCTACAGTGGGATCAGAGCGCTTTATTCGCAGTGACAGTGTAGCGCTTTCTCGAGCTCTTTTTACATTGCGAGCGGAGCGCTTTAAAGCGCTTTTTTCGCAGTGAGAGTGTAGCGCTGACATCCAATGACATGGCAATGTTAAAAATAGCACTAGTTACAAGGAGAGTTGAGCGCTTCACTGCTCCTTTTGAGCGCTCTTAGAGCGCTTTAGGTTTTGCTGGGTATGGTCTCAGCTGTTTCTTAATTCAATTTTTCTGAATGAAATTCACAAAATTTACATTCCCATTTTCGCTTTCGCAAAACTTTTGCGATTTAAAACCGGTTTTTGTACCAAATTTGGACTCAAAATCGTAAAATTTTTGCGAATGCGAAAATGGGAGCATGGCTGTATATCATTTATTTTCGGATAGACGCTTTATCTTATCAAATTCATCGATTTTGCATTTGCATTTTTGCTATCGGTTTGGTTTAGCAACTCTTAAATCCGCATTGATTTGAAATTTTCTGTCAAACGGGATGACAAGAGGAAATTGGAGCAAAGGTTAGGTTTACGTGTTGAACAGCAACAACAATTAAGGTGAATCGATTACTCGACTATCGTCTATCGTTTAAAAATCTCAAAAATAATCAAACACGGTCTCACTAATCCCAAAATACGGCCCATTAATTAAGCGTCATTTCGAAGAGACAAGTTTATTTAAAATGCCTAAAAGGAAAATTAACAAGGCAAAACCGGACGAAGACGAACCGCCTTTCGATGGCGTTGAGGTGGAGAGTCAGTTTATCTTACGCTTGCCCAAGGTAAGTGCACTTCAAATTGGAATTGTTAACATTTCTTATACTGCTCCTCCTCCCAGGAACTCGCCGAAACGGTTCACAAGGCCATTCAAGCGGGCACTGTCCAAAATCGTTTACAGATAAAACTGGATGAAGATTTGCGTAATGGACAAATACGACTTGATGACAAATTGTTGGAGGCCAAGCTGATGGACTTGCCCACTGTAGTGGAGAGTTATAAAACGCTCGATCAGAAGAATTTCTACAAATCCGCTGACATTTCCCAAATACTCATTTGCAAGGAGAAGACTGAGGATGAGGATGAGAAACCGGAATCGTCCAACAAGAGTAAGAATAAGGATCCCAATAAGGTGGACGAAAAGTACTTGTGGCCACACGGCCTTACGCCTCCCTGTAAGAATGTGCGCCAACGTCGCTTCCGCAAGACGGAGAAGAAAACACTTGAGGAAGATGCGGATATTGATATTGATAAGGAGGTGAAGCGTCTGCTGCGCATGGACAAGGATGCGGTGCGTTCGGCATACGAGCTTATCTATGAGGAGGATCAGTCGGATACTAGTAACTTGGCCTCTGCCCAAGGGGCATCCAAAAGGCGTCTGTCCGTTCGTGACATATTCGGCGAAGAGAACTCCTCCGCCGATGATGAAGCTGAGCCCGAGCCGCGCTCGTCCAATGATTCCAGTCCGATTGATTTCTTTGGTGCCGCCAAGCTGGGACCAAATGAATTTAACAAATCCATCGTCTATGCCAGCACTTCCAAGTTGAGTGCAGCTGGTTCAAGCTCCAATCTGGCCGCACCCAGCGGCTTCTATGAGCAGCAGCAAATGATTGCCAAACTCCAAAATATGGATTTTAAGGATGAATCTAAGCCACAGTACACACAGCAACAGATCAAAGACAAGATTCTTCAATTGACCGGGGAAATAAACGATCTGAAGGCAAAACAAGCACACATGACCACCAAAATTGAACATATACATAATGCCACACTCAAAAAACGTATGCAGAAGACGCTGGATGATCTGTATACCCAAATGATGGAACGTGAGCTGGAGCTTAATGATTTTGAGAATATGCTAGAATCGTGAAGGGATACATATGTATTTTACTTTAAAGGCTAGCAATAAAGCTTTACATTTGTATCAAAATTCGGAAGAGTAGGAAGACATTTTTTATAGTCGGGCTATTACATGCTTTCAGGATGGGTCCACCAAATTATTAGAAAAATCGAGAGCGTAAGTCAAAGTTGTAAGTTGTAAGCCTCAGCCGAAATTTTCACAGTATGTTTTCATGCCGATCAGGAAAGTCATAGGCTATATCACAAGTTTGTGAACCGTTTCGCAAGCGGTTAAAAAGTGTTTCATAGCCATATCTGAGTAGTCATTCAAGCTATGAGCTTGAAATCTGGTCTGTAGGTTGGTTATATGGAGTTAGACATTTTACTGGATCAGAACCAGTATTGAACAGGTATCGATTAAAAAGCGTTTAAAAAGTGTTGCCAATGTTCTAGAACGCACATTGTAAAGTATAAATACGAATCACGGAGCATAGGATAGATCATTTATCGTTCCGTTGGGCACCAAAGGTAAAAAAAATCGTGAAAATTGAAAGTTTTCTTATGTACTTATGAAAATTTGATATACTGCAATAGTAAAGGGGAAATATTTGTGGTGTAGTCCGAACTGTCCCAAAAAGCAGGTACCCGGCGTGCGTTGCTACGCCGCATTTACAATTTTAAACACAAAACGAAGAAATGAAGCTTACTTTTATCAAATCTTCATCTAGCAAAATTTGCGACTTATTGAACTTTCGATTAGGGCTTAATCCCGAAACGAATTTCGGTTCCGTTTCCGGTATGTAGCGATATTAATGTTTCGGCTAAAGATTCTATTTCGGTTTTCAATTTATTTCGGTTTTCGGTTTCGATACGGTACCCGGATTTTTATTTCGGTATACCGGCATCCGTACTTCTTTATTTTATTATTGGAAAAATTAAATTCTAAGATAAATCTAAATCATTTTATTTTCAGTGTAATAAAACGAATCAACATTCAACTCAAAATGAATGGTTCCACATTTAAAGTAAAATGAAATACACCGTTCTTATACACAAAAAAAAATATCATGATAAATGCCCTTAAAACTATGCAGACTTTATTTTCTTTAATACCTATCCATTTGATCAACCTGTTATGGCAGCATCTAACATAATCCACATTGTACATTCACTCAGATTGTCGGAATAGTTGAAGGTGCTCAATATAAATTAGTGTTTAAAATACTTTCCGGAAATATTATTATGTATAATCCTGACATACTTAGAAGGGCATTTATCGTGATATTTTTTGTGTATAAACAGGGTAATAGTCTATTTCATATATCGTATTTTTTACGTAGATGACATGTAAGAACTCATGATCAGATTATATACTCATATATAAGTTTTCGAATTTACCTTCGAATTATATACGTTCACATCTTATTGAATTAATACAAAGAATGCTATCACAAGAATCACAAAAATGTTTGATTTGCTCGCAATATCATAATTGCATTTAATGTGGTTGAGTCCATACAACTTCTTATGCCAGAGCTAACCTGCGTAGCTGGAACAGAAAGCACAACTTTTGAAATCTCATACAATTCTGGGAACTTTGTTGGAGGATTCCAACGACCAGTTAAGAATGTTTTCATGGTTTAAAACACATTTAAGTACGATTTTGTTAGAGAGGACGAATTTTTTGATATTTCCAAATACACAAACTTAATATATAAATTCAACAGTTGCACGGTATTTTCGAGAGCCCAGAAAATGACCTGCTAACCATCAATGGGCTGCGGGTCAAAGTAGGTAAGAGTTTATCCTTTTAAAATTTTAAAATGGTTGTTGCAACAACAGCGGATCGCAAATTTTTTGGGGTCTCATATAAAGGGATAATCCCTCTCATGCGTCACCATTCTCGACAAAGTTAAAGGTCAAATCACTAAATAAACATAATGTTTGATTGTTTTGTGGTCAAATGATTTGCATTAAACTGGACATTAGCGGTGACCGTTGCATAATGCAGCTCCAGGCAGTTCATTGTTTGGAACAGTCATTGCGAGCAAAGCCGAAATTAATGGCCCTTAGGCACTCGGCCCTCCTTTGGCCTTTTTGAGGCGCGTACATGCCAAAAAACTGTTAGTTATACGCGGGAAAACACAAATTTTTTACTATTTTTTATCATTACTGTATATTATCAAGGCAGAGAAATATCTTTTGAGCGTATTAAGAAACCTGATATTACCCACAAAAAAGTCTTATTCAAGGAGTCACGTGGTTATCGTGCAATATTTTGTATACCCTTGTAGAGGGTATCTTAAAATTATCCAGATGTTTGTAACGCATGGAAGGAAGCATCTCCGATCACATAAGGTATATATATTCTTAATCAGCATGACGAGCTGAGTTGATATAGTCATGTCCCTCCGTTTCTATGCCATCTCCTCTGTCAGTTTAAAAGCTCTATCTTAATAAAACTTTGCACAAAGTCTTTTGGTACAAATACGCTGCACATTTGTCGGAACCGGCCGGATCGGATGACTATATCATATAGCTGCCTTAGGAACCATCCGTCGAAAAAGTAGTTTTAGTGAGAAAAACTTTTTTCTTTTCAACGCAAAATCGCCCAAACCTCGTATTAATACGTTTTCTATGCTTTTACATAGTACCACCATGTTTGATGAAAATCGGTCAACTATATAGTATAGCTGCCATACAAAATATAGTTCTGAAAAAAAGTTTTAGTAGGAAAAACTTTGTTGTTTTCAACGCTACCGCTCCCAAACTGGTTGCTGATCAATATTGTATGCTACCACACGTTGCTGCCAATTTTCACCCAAATCGGATGACCATAACATATAGTTGCCATAGGTCAAAAAAGTAGTTCGAGTAAGAAAAACTTTTTTGTTTCCAACGGAAGCGTCTTTATACGTCCCAGGTAAGAATATTAGCAGTTTCCACACAATTTTGAGGAGTCTGGTCGAAATCTGATTGATATATCGTATAGCTGCCATATAGCAAACTGGCAAGCAGCCCTGGTGTGGCAACCCTGGCCACCCATCCCTGGCGCGCAGTTTTCTGGCTGGTTTCGATTCGCGCGTGTGGCGCCCGCTACGCTCCGTTCAAGCACACAACAATTGTTAGCTTAAGTTATATTCAATAAAGTTAGTTACACATCAAACCCCTCGTAGCTAAAATGGTCAAAGTAGTGGCGCCATCTATGGCTGAGTTTGGGAAACAACTCAGCTAAGAATGTTCGAGTAAAATCATTTAACTACTTAATTTATATAAATTATACAAGCTGCAAGGGTATATCAAAATAAAATCAAATGCAACAGGGCTAGATAACATTGACCCAAAATTAGTATAAATCGTTCTCCCACAAATCTTACTACTTGTTACGCATATATTCAATACGGCTTTGACCACTTCTTGTTTTCCAATGGCTTGGAAGATGGTTAAAGTCCTACCAATTACGAAAGGAAATAACGAATACAGACCTATCTCTATACTGCCCTTCCTTTCAAAAGCGTTAGAGCAAATAATGGCATCCCAAATTAATGGTTTTATGGAAAAGAATTTTTTATTAAACGATAGACGAAGTTGCACAAATTGTGACAAACTTGACAGTGACCAAATTTCTTTTTTAACTCTCCTTGACTATAGCAAAGCATTTGACACAGTAAACCACGAAGTACTATGTAAAAAGCTTAAAATCTTATACAATTTTTCAAATACTGCAGTTAAATTAATGAAGTCGTACCTTAACGATAGAAGTCAAGCTGATATTACCCAATCAGAATCTTCAACTTTTCTCGAAGTAAAATTGGGCGTTCCACAAGGCTCTGTCCTTGGACCATTATTGTTTAGTCTTTTTATCAATGACCTCCCCAGTGTCTA
Source organism: Lordiphosa magnipectinata (assembly GCA_037044535.1). Taxonomy (NCBI): domain Eukaryota; kingdom Metazoa; phylum Arthropoda; class Insecta; order Diptera; family Drosophilidae; genus Lordiphosa; species Lordiphosa magnipectinata. The sequence continues at coordinate 74,282 of JBAMBO010001346.1, forward strand.
AAAATGAAGTCGAAATGTATGCCGATGATGTGCTGTTTCTGAGTGTATTAGCATTTGTAATAGCGAACTAAGTATAATTAGTGACTGGGCTAAAAAAAATGGATTAAAGATTAATCCAAAAAAATCAAAGTGCTTAGTTATACACACCTGATCATATTAATAGGTACACACATCAACTCTGACTTTAAGGTAACAGAAAACAGTTTTATTCATTGTTTCAAACTTAAAATTTGTTCTCATTGGTTCTTAAACTATTTGTTTTTAATAAAATAAACTTAATTGTAACATAGAATAATAATATAACATAAAAGATACGTTTTCAGTGTGATCATAATAATAGGTACACTTCATGTGTTGGTAAGAAAAAAATTTTAATTTCCATTTTGTGTTTTTTTTTAGGTAAATTAGTATTTCCTAACTTAGTATTCAGTGTATCCACCTCTATTTTTGGCCACTACTGCTATTCTTTTTGGCATACTTTTAATAAGAGCCTGGCAGGTCTCTACTGGTGTCTCATACCACAGTTTTTGGACACCTTCCCATAATTTTTGATTATTTGAAAATGAATGCTTTGCCAATTTCTTTTTTAAGTCTCCACACAAGTTTTCAATTGGGTTAAGGTCGGGGGATTGGCTTGGCCACTTCAGAACGTCAATTTTTTGGTCCTCGAAAAATTTAGATAACAGCCTTGATGTGTGTTTAGGATCATTATCTTGCTGAAATACCCAACGTAATGGCATATTTTCCTCAGCATACGGTACCATAACTGTTTCCAATATGGATTTGTACTCTTCAGCATTCATTTTGTTCGTAGTCTGATACCAGGAGAAGCAACCCCATACCATTATATTGCCACCTCCATGTTTGACTGTTTTTTTTGTAAACCGTGGATGGAATTCCTTTCCATTAGGGCGTCGAACATTCCTTTCACAGTCATTCCCAAACAAATTAATCATGGTTTCATCGCTCCATAATATGTTTCTCCATTTTTTCTCCCCGGTGCATCCTACCCAGTCTTTGTGGTCCCTTGCAAAAGTTTGCGCATAAGTGGGACTTTTCTGGCAATTCTTCCTGGTAGGTTGGCATCTTATGGTCGTCTTCGGATAGTTGGAGCACTAACTGTATTCCCAATTTTGGCTGCAATAGCCTTCGATGACTTAAATGGGTCCTTTTTACTCAAAGTTATTATGTAGTGGTCAAGGGTTCCTGTTGTTTTTTGTGGCCTTCCACGGGTTTCCCGTCTTGGTTTTCTTTCTAATGCATTTTTAACAAAATTATGAGACCTGTTCATTAATTTGGCGATGGCTCGTAAAGATTTGCCTTCTTTTCTCAGACTAAGAACCAATCGAGCTTCTTCTTTAGTACAATGAGAATTTCGACCCATTTTTTCTAAAAAAAATAATTATTTAATTCTCTGTATTGACAGGAGTTATACTTAATTTACCTTTAGTTACCAAAAGATCACTGATTACAAAATTATTCACTTGATACTTGTGAGAAACGGAGACTGTACCTATTATTATGATCAGGCGAAATGTGTGGTGGACTCGCAATTTATAGAAAAGTTTTGATATACGGGGCAGCCCCTCTTTCTACTCTTTGTCAGAGTGTGGCCAGACATTAACAACAACAAAAAACCAAAAATTAAAAAGTTGTCAACACTAAAAGTACGAAAAAACCATCTACAATTAAACAATTCTGGTGTGTACCTATTAATATGATCAGGTGTGTATATAAGAAAGGTTATAAAACAGACACATTGCAATAGTTTGAAATGGATAGTACTTATATTGAATATGTGGAAAAGTCTGCTAATTTAGGATTTACATTTAACAATACATTAACATGGGATGAACATATTACCATATTAACCAAGCACTTGGAAAAACATATGGAGTTTTAAGGCAATGAAATTTAACAAAGCAGTTTGTACCCACGACAACAAGAAAAATTATCGCTAAGGCTTACCTTCTACCTAAGCTACCTATTTATGGCATAGAGGTTTTTGGCAACTGCAACTCAAGCTACCAACATAAATTAAATGTTGCATTTAATGAAATAGCCAGATATATATTTAATAAAAATAAAGGACCGATCATATATCAACATTTGCTAAACAGATATATAATATCAATCTTGACTCCTGGATATGTCTACGGGTCATAATATTTCTGCACAAAATTATTAACTCTGAACATCCCTCCTAACTATTTGATAAGTTAAGGTTTGCGTCATCGCTAAGGACCAAAAACATAATTAGCACGAAATATAAGTTTTCCACTTCTGATCGACAATTCTTTACGCATGCTTTTCGATTTTGGAACTATTTTCCACACGATCTTAAGACAATAAGGAACGCACAGACATTTAGGGAGAAACTCACAAGCCACTTACAACAACAATAACAAAATTCAAGCATTTAAGGAACATAAAATTAATTCAATTGTACTTTTACTTAAATTTAACTATATTAAATTAAATTAATAGTACTTAACTTAATATAAACGTTTATGAAAAACTTAATGTTTCTGTTTCAGTCGTGATCATATGTAAGTGAACTGATTATAATTTCTTTGTTTGCAGACCCATTATTAGTAACTAAACTAAATGATAAGAAATTGTGAATCGTTGTGATTAGTGTTATAAAAATAAGTAATTAATTACTTGTAGCACTAAGATGATATATAAACCAAATTATTATATAAACTTCTGTTTGATCTCTACACCTCCTATTTACCCGTCTACATTGCCATTTTAAAAATTTTGCAATATTTTGGACTGTTCAATGTTTCGTAAATACTCAAATGAAAATTTCTACATAATAATCTTAGGTCCAATGAAAATGTTGCAAATTTTGTGATTTTGTTGACTGTTTGATCTACAACTCCTTAATACCGTTGGACTGTTTATTCTACTTCTTCTATATTTATCCGTCTACTATTGCCGTCTATCAAAGTTTTATGACACATTTGCAAATTTCATAATATTTGTTAGTCTCGGTCGGTCATTATATGGGCATTTCCACAGGAAGTTCAACCAAAAATTGAAAACATCTATTCATTAAATGCAGCTAACTTATCCTATGTATATCAATATAAGTTCCTAAATCAACATTTGTATGTTATTTATGATTACGCAAAAGGAAACATATATAAATTAATGAAAAGCATCAGAAGTACGGCGTTAGAGAATGGCTTGTCACGTAACGTATGTCACGTTGCGTATCATAATGAGTCAAATAAAAAAAAAAGCAACATTTATTTTTGAGCGAATCAGCTATAAATATTATATATAGCTACATCATTGCAGATCATATGAAAGTTAGTTGCATTGATAAACTCGAACGCATTCCACAGAGTTTTGCTCTTTTGTAAAAGCAGATAAAACGCACTTCCGTATTATGTCACGTTGCGTATGCCTTTTTGTCTGTCTGTATCTTGGGACCTTACTGTCTAGAACTCTCAGCTTTTACATTAAATATAGTGCTAACAAAGTGCTATCCAAACACCAATATGCGGAGATTTATCGTACAATTTTTCTTTGTTATTCTTCATATCACAGGCTAAAAAATTCGTACGATTGTCACGTTCGTAGCTGTGGAAATGCCCATATTTGTATTTCTCGGTTCTTGCTTTACACCTCTTATATACACGTCTTCAATTGCCATATATCCAAGCTTCATAATTATCTCAGGTCCCTTGAAAATTTGACAAATTCGCATTTTTTTTGGTCCGTACATTCTGCACCTCCTATATTTATCCGTCGACTATTGCCGTTTAACCAATTTTCAAAAGAATCTTAGGTTTAATGAAAAATTTCGCAATATTTAAGACCTTTTAAACGACACCTTTCATTTGCTAACGCCTGCGCTTATGTAAATACTCAATTGAAAATTTGTAAAATTTCGCGATTTTTTTTTACCTTTTCCCATGCTCCGTGATTCGTATTTATACGTTAAAATGTGCGTTCTAGACTTTTTAACATATACCGGTTCGATACTGGTTCTGATCCAGTAAAATGTTCAACTCCATACAACTAACCTACAGACCAGATTTCAAGTTCATAGCTTGAATGAATTATCAGATATGGCTCTTAACCACTTTTTAACCACTTGCGAAACGGTTCACAAACTTGACATATAGCCTATGACTCTTTGCTGATCGGCTGAGGCTTACAACTTACAACTTTAACTTACGCTCTCGATTTTTCCAATAATTTGGTGGACCCATCCTGAAAGCATGTAATAGCCCGACTATAAAAAATGTCTTCCTACTCTTCCGAATTTTGATACAAATGTAAAGCTTTATTGCTAGCCTTTAAAGTAAAATACATATGTATCCCTTCACGATTCTAGCATATTCTCAAAATCATTAAGCTCGAGCTCACGTTCCATCATTTGGGTATACAGATCATCCAGCGTCTTCTGCATACGTTTTTTGAGTGTAACATTATGTATATGTTCAATTTTGGTGGTCATGTGTGCTTGTTTTGCCTTCAGATCGTTTATTTCCCCGGCCAATTGAAGAATCTTGTCTTTGATCTGTTGCTGTGTGTACTGTGGCTTAGATTCATCCTTAAAATCCATATTTTGGAGTTTGGCAATCATTTGCTGCTGCTCATAGAAGCCGCTGGGTGCGGCCAGAGTGGAGCTTGAACTAGCTGCACTCAACTTGGAAGTGCTGGCATAGACGATGGATTTGTTAAATTCATTTGGTCCCAGCTTGGCGGCACCAAAGAAATCAAATTCAGCAGCGAAATCATCTTCATCATCGGCGGAGGAGTTCTCTTCGCCGAATATGTCACGAACGGACAGACGCCTTTTGGATGCCCCTTGGGCAGAGGCCAAGTTACTAGTATCCGACTGATCCAGATCATCGCCGGGATTATCCTCCTCATAGATAAGCTCGTATGCCGAACGCACCGCATCCTTGTCCATGCGCAGCAGACGCTTCACCTCCTTATCAATATCAATATCCGCATCTTCCTCAAGTGTTTTCTTCTCCGTCTTGCGGAAGCGACGTTGGCGCACATTCTTACAGGGAGGCGTAAGGCCGTGTGGCCACAAGTACTTTTCGTCCACCTTATTGGGATCCTTATTCTTACTCTTGTTGGACGATTCCGGTTTCTCATCCTCATCCTCAGTCTTCTCCTTGCAAATGAGTATTTGGGAAATGTCAGCGGATTTGTAGAAATTCTTCTGATCGAGCGTTTTATAACTCTCCACTACAGTGGGCAAGTCCATGAGCTTGGCATCCAACAATTTGTCATCAAGGCGGATTTGTCCATTACGCATATCCCCATCCAGTTTTATCTGTAAACGATTTTGGACAGTGCCCGCTTGAATGGCCTTGTGAACCGTGTCGGCGAGTTCCTGGGAGGAGGAGCAGTATAAGAAATGTTAACAAGTCCAATTTGAAGTGCACTTACCTTGGGCAAGCGTAAGATAAACTGACTCTCCACCTCAACGCCATCGAAAGGCGGTTCTTCTTCGTCCGGTTTTGCCTTGTTAATTTTCCTTTTAGACATTTTAAATAAACTTGTCTCTCCGAAATGACGCTTAATTAATGGGCCGTATTTTGGGATTAGTGAGACCCTGTTTGATTATTGTTGAGATTTTTAAACGATAGACGATAACATAGTCGGGTAATCGATTTTAAGGTGCGGTCACCTTAATTGTTGTGGCTGTTCAACACTTAAGCCCAGGGCTTAATACCGGAACCGGTACCGGAACAGTTAACCAAAATAAACCATTTCAAATCAAGTACCGGAACCGGAACCGATACAAATTTTTTCTTGAGAACCGAAAACCGTTTACCGTTATTAATGGAACCGACAGCACCGGAACGAAACCGAAACGTTGGTACCGGTACAGTTTCGGTTTTTATACCTTTCGTAGATTTGGTTGTAGCTCAACCTACAGGATGCTAAAATATTTGCATCGGAAGACATTTTCAACATTTGCTCCAGTTTTGCGGCTGCAGATAGCGACTTTCTTCTGCACCGGAAAGTGTGGGACACAGTTCGCGAAATTAAACGCATATTAGAACCAGCGGAGGTGGCCACAACTAAACCTCAACCGAAAATCTTGTTTTGAGTGATTTTAATTTCATTTGGATACACATTCTTAACTGGTGGTCAGAATCCTCCACGAAGTTCCCAGAATTGTACGAGATTTCAGATTACAGTTTAAAGACTAGGAAATTAAACGAAGGCTACGTTTTTGTATGTCAGTTTCTGCTTAAATTGGAAATGTGTCATGGATTTTTCGAAAACAATAGCGAAAGAACGACTGGAAAATGGAACATTTAACAATTAACTTGAAAATTTATGCAAAACGACGAAAATTTGATTCAAGTGATGAAACGAATTGCAATGGGAACAAAGAGTTACAAGGTCAGAAAGTGACTCCGTTTGATATAGAATCCGAGTTGAGTATAAAAGTCATGAAGGAACGTATGGAAACTGATATATGTAGGATTTTTGTGAACTGTTTTGATTATTAACTTAAGCCTAACAACTAGTAACAACTAATATCTAGTTGGATTGGTAAACAGCTCATGTCGGGGTCACCAACTGCACCCCACTACCAATATTATGCCTCTCCAACTAGCTCCTTAGTACCTGGATACTGCATCACGCCTACAACAAGCCCGCTCCTGGTCGCACACAATGGTCTCATTAGGCATTTAATGGAATATGTAATGTGCTGGCCCAGTTTGATAAAGTGACGAGTGGGATGGGGCGGCTTGTGGGTTTGGTGGTTGTCTCTGCACACCCAAGAAAAACTAACAAACTAATCCAATATTTTTATTACGAAATGCCATTAAGGGTCATTGAATATTGTGGCATAATAAATAAATGGCAGACAGACGCACACGCACCCACACACCCATACACACACACATGGAGTGTAATCCCAGCTATCAACGGCATCATTATTCAAAGACGGATTTACGCGACGATACACCGAGAGGAGGGGAACTCCTGACACACATACATCAAAGCATCTTAAGCTCTCACATTTTTCTCCCCCAACTCCCGTTTCCATTTGCAATTTAGAACGAAACTGAATTACCTTTAAATGAAGCAACCCCCAACCCCTACCCCATCCCCATCCCCACCCGCTAATCAGCCAGTTCACACCTGACCCAGGCCTGCAGGCACTCAAGGACCCAACGGCCAACGTGCGCTTAATTAGTCCGTTTTGTTTAAAATGATTTTTGATGACGATGAAGCAGAGATTCTCCTGTGCCCATCCCCTGGTCACTTTTTTCCAGGGCTTCCTGTTGGCGCAATTCAATTTGCTGGTCGTGTGAGTTTTTCCCCATATTTTTCTTCGTTTTTTTTTTCCTGCCATAGCCACTCCCACATGGTCGCTTCGGTGTTTGCGTATGTTAATCGAAATGTTTGGCGGCTGCCCGCCTTTTTTTCTCTCGTTTTGCACTCTATGTAACGCGGCTTTGTTTAACATTAAATGGAGGTTAATACCTGGCAGCACGTCCTCAGTGCAGTGGCAGTAGCCCCCCCTTTTTTTTTTTGCATGCTGCTGCTGGTGCAAGGACACGGACATGGACATGGACTCAGACACGGCGGAGGGGGGGGAGCTAATGTTATTGCCAGCACATTTGATTGTTTGGCCGGGCAATGGCCGGCATGTCTCTCTGTGTCTCGATTGTTGTTGCAAAATAGGCGAGTGATTTTACGGTTAATTGATTTTAAAGCGATTTCGCTTAAATGTTATCGCGGCATGTTATTGCCGCTCGTGTGTGGAGAAAGGAAGGGGTGTGGATTTCGATTGGGTTTGAGTAAGTGTATAAAATTTGATATTTGTACACAATTGGAAGCTGCAAAATAAAAGTGGTGACCCTGACGATTTAGTAATTAGATTTTTAAAAGGGTTTCTTTAAAGACACGGAAATTATGATGAGAAATGTTTCACTTGGCAATTTTTATAATAGATTGATAGATATATAGATTGAACGGTTGAAAGAAAACAAAAATTAAGCTAATAAAAATAGGCTATTCACACTGAGGCACATCTAACATTTTTATCAAAGATGTTCGATAAGCTTTATTAACTCAATTATATGGACTGAATTATTTGAATGATGACAATTTTGCAGATTTTTAGAGATTCGAGTCGGATGACATCATAGAGTTGGACCCAGAGGTGTCGGATTGTGGCGCTAACAGCGATGGCAGGCCACCAGCGAATCGCTTCAAGCGTGATCGCTTGGAGATGCAAAGGGAGAATCAAAAGGACCAGATAGCAGCGAGTCAGGCTACATTCCAGTTCGAGCTTCTTGAATTGCTGTAGACCCATATTATAAGCTCTAATCAAAATAATGAAAAAACATGCAAATAAAACCATTAGTGCCTTGCAATTCGCTTTTATTCTTCATTCAAATTAACATATCTAGCAATAGCAGATCTTATCTCTTCAGCACCAGAACAGTAATCAGCAAAAGTGTTAGATTGGTTTGGCTGCTCGCGAGTTTCGTTTGTGAAAAGTTTCCAATTTTCATTGATGGCCCATGACAATAATTGCGTTGTTTTTGCGGTGACTATCATGTCTTTTTTCGATACGTGCAAATGCATTTTCGAGAAGCCGTCTGATCTTGGACAAATTATAATTAAATGTCCGTGTCTCTACGGATGCAGTTGTAGAAAACGACTTCATTAGATTTCGTAAGAAACGCAAGGCAGAGTCACCAATCTAGAGTGTACGTGCCGATACCATCGACATTGGCTCGGCATAGTATCGGCATATTATCGACATCAGCTAGGCCAATGCCCACTATTGCCCACTACTATGCAGTCCTATTTCATCATTGAAGTCTATAATTTCTAAACCTAATTTGCTTTGCTATTACAGAGAAAATATTTGACAAGAGTAAAGGCAGCTTTCATATCTTTTATGACCAAAATATGCTGCCTTGCTAACTTGAACACATCTAACAGAAAACCTTCAACCCGAACCGGATCTCCTCTACTTAACCGTTCATGCACCAAACTAGCACAAGTCATTTCGAATTTTTGATGTGAAAAATCTTTAATTTCGGTACGGAAGATTTTAGTAGGAGTAAAATTTGATTTCAGCGTCACGTGACGCTGACGTCATTCATATATTGTTTTGTTGTTTTCTGAAGTGTCACACACAAACGCAAGATGGTTCTGTGGGGTGGGTGGGTGTTCAGAGGAAAAAAGAAGGGTGGGTGGGAAGTGGGTGGGAAAAGTATGGGAACAGTGTGGGAAGAGTTTAAGAAGAGTGTGGAAGCATTGTGGGAAGAGTGTGGGAAGATTGTGGGAAGAGTGTGGGGACAGTGTGGGAAGAATGTGGAAAGTGTGTGGGAACAAAGTGAGAACAGTGTGGGAAGAGTGTAGGAACAGTGCGGAAAGAGTGTGGGGACATTGTGGGAAGAGTGTGGGAACATTGTGGGAAGAGTGTGGGAACATTGTGGGAAGAGTGTGGGGACAGTGTGGGAAGAGTGTGGGGACAGTGTGGGAAGAATGTGGAAAGTGTGTGGGAACAAAGTGAGAACAGTGTGGGAAGAGTGCTTGAACAGTGTAGGAAGAGTGTGGGAGATGGATGATGGAGATTATTATTTCTTCCTGTTATTCCTTTGGCACTGTAGTTGTTTTCAGTTTTCTTTGGAGCAGCACTATAAATAAGGGTTACAGAATGAAATGACAGGAAACAGCAGCAGGGTATCTTGTAGTTGGTATTTCTACTCCCTGAAAGTTTTCTGCTTTTGAAAGATTGCCATTGCATCTGTCCCATACAATAGAGGATACCATGCCGAGCCGATGCCGAGCCAATGCCGAGTCAATGCCGAGCCGAGCCAATGCCGAGCCAATGTCGATAGTACCGGCATAGTATCGGCACCGGCCCGGCATACAATCGGCATATTATCGACATCGGCTAGGCCAATGCAGACCCAGTGCTCCGGTGCATTGTAGATCTAAACCCTTTTCTCCTAAATCTGAGGTTTTTTTTTAACGCTCCTATTAGGCATAAATCGCTCAATAAATTTAAATTTAAAATGCTCGTTGGTCCCTGGTATATCCGTAACTCCACCATCTAGAGAGACCTTGGCAGTCTAATAGTTTGGTCCCAGATAAAGCGACAAACACGATACGGAGACGGCTTAAAAAGCGTCATCCATAAGACCCACGGATTCAAGGAAGGCGACCAACAGCCTGTTACCAAATTTATTTTATCATAAAAACTCACACAAATGATGAATTATTATTTTTTTTAACAGATCATCTTTGGATGTTATTGCGGTCCTTTTTATACTCTATAACAAAGGTACACAGAGTATGTTAAGTTTGTGTAAAAGTATGTAACAGGGAGACCGACCCTATAAAGTATAGATATTCTTGATCAGCATCAACAGCCGAGTCGATATAGCCATGTCCGTCTGTCCGTCTGTGCGTCCGTATGAACGAATCACAGATGGTAAGAGATAGAGGTTTGAATTGTATGGGACATAGACTTCTTATACTTGCTGGCAGATCAAGATTATTTTCAATTTTTGCCACGTCCCCTCCCTCCACCGTAATTTGGAGAAAATAGTCATATCTCCCACAGCTTGTACCTTCTAGAGATTAGAAATTAGCATTATAGCCAAGAAATGACAAAGATCGGATGAACTCAAGTTATGACGAAAACAAAGTTCGTTGCCGCAGCGCAGAGTATGTAATAGTTGGGCTGACCAACTTTCTTACTTGTTTCTGATATGAGGTTTCTTGCTTGAGAATAGGCCCTCGCTGATGACGCACTGCTTGCGAAGTGGCCAAAATGTTGCAGCTTGCGTTTTATAGAATATAAATGACATTAAGGCTCTGAGCTGTTTGATCTATTCATTGAGCCCTTTAAGCTATTTGAGTTGAGCATGTTTGATCTGGTTGCTTTGCCGATGCCGAGCCAATTTCGATGGTATCGGCCTGCCGATACTATGCCGAGCCGATGCCGAGCCAATGCCGAGCCAATGTCGAGCCAATGTCGAGCCAATGCCGAGCCAATGTCGATGGTATCGGCGTGCAGAGTAAAACGTCCCACCCGACACACAAGCGAAGGTTCGCTTCAAGCGAAAGTTTCGCGAAGAACATTATTCGTATTTTGTTTAGTTTTAGCGAAACTCTTTGTGAGTTCCCTTTTATCTTGCTTCTCTCTGCAGCAGGTAGAAAATGACTGAAAATTACGCCGCGTCGCCTTCGTTTGCTGGACTTTGACTTTACATTTTCAGTATGTATTTGAAGCCCATTTACTTAGGCCGGCGTCATACTAATTTGGCTTAGCAAACTGCCGAGCGTCAATAAATTAATCGGTAAACAATAATTGTTTTATGTAGTTTAAGGGTTCATAATTGTATTGTCTTAAGTGTAATTGTACATTTGTTACTTGTTTTAGGAAGAACAAAAGGAAGCAACTACTTTTTATTTGTAAAACAAAGCATTTTCATTAAGAAAATGAAATGCTTGGAAGCAGCTGCAATGGTAGACAAAGCGAATTTACAATTAATTCTAGTTTTATTAAAAAATTAATTTTAGGAACGAGTGAAAATGAAACTCGTAAAACTTTCGCGTCAATGTTCGCGTACGAATGTTCGCCTGCCACAAACTGAGCGACACAAGTATCATAAACGAATGTTTGGCGAATTCGTATACGAAGGTTTTATTCGTTTTTCAGTCGCTTTGAGTTTCGCTAGCGAATTCGCGCGCGAACTTTTGGTCGGGTGGGGTCTAACGTCAAAATTTTTGAGAATGGTTTTACAACGTTTTCTTTATATGTAGGTTTTCGTTTGTGATCGTTTTTTTGCGTTCTCCGTACCGTGCTTTAAACTGTAAACAATTATTTGACCTTAATGTACCGAGTTTGGTTACCATGTTTCATATTCCATTCGTTTCTCTTAGACAATTTCCCTTAAACTTAAGCCAATTTCCAAATAATAATTAATAATTTAAGAAATTACAGCTGAAAAATGTTTGCCAACTTACAATTTCCAGCATTTAACAGCCTTGTTTCTGGTTTTAATCGTTTCTCTTATTCTCTTCTCTTTATTCACAAAAACTCAAATACAGCTAAAATGGTTCAGCCATCTCAAAATTTTCAGCGTTTTATTATCGTGTTTCACTTCTCATTAGTTCCCCGTTGGTAAGTTTCACTAAATTCATGACTAAATTCAAATTTTATTAAAAGTTTTCAAGAAATACAGCTGAAAGTTGTTTACCCACTCCAATTTTCTGGCTTTTATTTAATTTTTTTCACTTCTCATTCGTTTCTACTTAAATTCAGAACATTCAATGGCTGTGTGTTCCAATTTCATTTTGTTCCAGATAGACAGTTTTATTGGCAAAAGGGTACGACTTTTTCTTTAATTAAATAGCAGCTGTTTCGCTCAGATTGCATACCCAGGCCCATCCAAAAAGCCCAAAAATCTTTAATAGACAAAACTGAAATTGTTTCATATCGACAAGGAAACATCAGATCAACCCAAACTAAACCCCCCCACCACTCCTTTGGTGAACTAGCCTTACCAACCCCAATGGCCGGTGCCAGTTCTAGCAAAAATTGCACTCATGTGTTCATTAAAACAATAAAAAGCACACACACCCACACACACACACACCCACACACACACACACCCACACCCACACACACACATGCAAACCTAAGCCTAATTATGATTTTTCCAACTGACAGTGGTCAAGCAGCAGCAGCGGCAGCAGTAGCCTTTGGGATATTATTGGGGGGTGATATGGTCCAGTCCCATCCGCCTATCTGTGCGTAACGTAACGTAATTACACAACATTTTTACTTAGGCATTTCGCTTTCGCTTTGGCTATTTGCTCATTGGTTTTACGAGCGTGTTGCACTTTGGCGGCCATCCATCCGTCCAACCCCCGAAACCGTAACCGAAGCCAGTGCCAGTGCCAGAGCCACCTGTACTCACTGCCTGGACCAAGAACAACGTTATTAGCAGCTTGCGTGCAAAAACATTTATGAAATTCTCAACCCCAATTGGAGCTGCCTGTAACATTTATGTGACGACGCAAAATGATACGAAAACGTTTCGTCATAAACTTCAATAATCGTAAATATAGATTTCTCTCGTCGCTGTCGCTCCCGGGCCCCCATTTGGGTTGAAATTAATAGTTTTAGGCTTTCGCTGGCGTGCGTGGTGAGCGTCGCATTTCATTTTCATCTGGCCTGGTCAGTTATATGTGTGTTTGTTGTCCACTCCAGGAGGTGGAGTTGGTAATGCACATTTATGTGCGGCCGTCGCCCCCCCCCCCCCCCCACCAAACCTTACTGACTAACATTTTTATCGTTTCGTCAATGTCATAAATTCTGATCTAGTAGCTGAAATTGAACTTAATGCCATAGAGGAGACATAGAGCAGTTTGTGCACGTATGGATAGTGGGTATTCAGCTAGGTATGTGACCATTGATTGAGCACAGTACACTGTACAAAGTACAGTTGTGTGCAAAGAAAAGCCACTAGGAAATGGAATTTTTGGTGCTCAGTAAGACCTATACCCCGCACCCTGACAGAACGAATTTGACGAAATCCACTGCGCAAGCAGAAAGTCAGGTCTCGTGAGAGATGTCGCGCATCAAAAAAAGTCAGTGAAACAACAATGCAACACAAATTCGAAAGCATTGCGTCGTCAGTGCGCAAACAATGCCCACAGACGAATTCTGTTTACTGACAAGTTTCACCATAAAGGATAATCGTTCTACAAACAAAACGGTAGAGTGTATGCTGTGTCATCAAAACAAGTCACCTATGATGGGGTCACCAAGCTCCATTTTTGTAAGAAAATGGATCAATCCGACGTTTTGGAAAAGGTTGTGAAGCCTCTCAACAAGAAAGCATTTGCAAAACAAGCCGTGGACCTTTCAACAAGACTCCGCTCCAGCTTACAAGGCACAAACGACTCAAACTTGTCTAAAAAATCTAAGAAGCGAACTTCATATCACAATTCAAGTAGAATCTAGTACGACTCGTACATGAAATTTCAATCCGAAGGTCAAGATCAAATCAATTTTTTATACCCTTGTAGAAAGTATATTAAAATTGTCCAGATATTTGTAACGCATAGAAGGAAGCATCTCCGACCACATAAAGTATATATATTCTTGATCAGCATGACGAGCTGAGTTGATATAGCCATGCCCGTCTGTCCGTCCGTCTGTATCTATGCTATCTCCTCCATCAGTTTTAAAGCTATCTCAACCAAACTTTGCACGAAGTCTTTTGGAACACACACATTTGTGGAACACGCACATTAGTCGGAATCGCCCGGATCGGACGACTACAGCATATAGCTGCCATACTAACTATCGGTTGAAAAACTAGTTTTAGTTAGAAAAACTTTTTGTCTTGCACGCAAACTCTCCCAAACTTCGTATTTATCAGTTTTCTCTGCTTTTACATAATTCCACCAATTTTGATGAAAATCGGTCAACTATATAGTATAGCTGCCATACAAAATATAGTTCTGAAGAAAGTCTTAGTCGGAAAAACTTGTTTGTTTTCAATGCTATCGCTACCAAACTTGTTGCTGATTAATATTTTATGCTACCACATCATTCTGCCAAGTTTGATCCAAATTGGATGACTATAGCATATAGCTGCCTTAGGAATTATCGGTCGAAAAACTACATTTAGTTAGAAAAACTTTTTTGTGTTCAACGCAAACTCGCCCAAGCCTCGTATTTATAAGTTTTCTATGCTTTTACATAATTCCACCAATTTTGATGAAAATCGGTCAACTATATAGTATAGCTGTCCTACAAAATATAGTTCTGAAGAAAGTCTTAGTCGGAAAAACTTTTTTGTTTTCAATGCTATCGCTCCCAAACTTGTTACTGATCAATATTTTATGCTACCACACCATTCTGCCAAGTTTGATCCAAATCGGATGACTATAGCAGATAGCTGCCTTAGGAATTATCGGTCGAAAAACTAGATTTAGTTAGAAAAACTTTTTTGTGTTCAACGCAAACTCCCCCAAGCCTCGTATTTATAAGTTTTCTATGCTTTTACATAATTCCACCAATTTTGATGAAAATCGGTCAACTATTTAGTATAGCTGTCCTACAAAATATAGTTCTGAAGAAAGTCTTAGTAGAAAAAACTTTTTTGTTTTCAATGCTAACGCTACCAATCTTCGTACTGATCAATATTTTATGCTACCACATCATTCTGCCAAGTTTGATCCAAATCGGAAGACTATAGCATATAGCTGCCTTAGGAACTATCGGTCGAAAAAGTAATTTTAGTGAGAAAAACTTTTTTGTGTTCAACGCGAAGTTTGGGAAATAACTCAGCTAAGAATGTTCGACGAAAATCATTTAAAACCTTAATTTATATAAATTATACAAGCTACAAGGGTATATAAACTTCAGTCGAGCCAAAGTTAGCTTTCCTCTTTTTTTTTTTCTGTGTAGGTATAAAATTTTGCAAATTTTGCGATTTTGCTTGACCGATTGGTCTAGGCTTCCTATTTACCCGTCGACAATTGTCAATTATTAAATCTTGATGAAAATATAAACTAATTTGCAATTGCTAGTACAAAAATGCTAATAAACCGAGAACCAAGGCTTCGTTGGTATAACTGAAAACGCAGTTATGTCCATTTTTGGGTCTGGTTTATGGCCTATATGAATTGGTTTGTGGCTGTCGCTGTTTTTTGGCTGTCGAGTACCATCACTTGGGGGGGACAAGCCGGCTTTTTTTTAAAAAAAAGTTGGATTTTGTCGAGCAGCCTGTATGAATACCTAGATCTCAGAAATGTAGACTCCTATTGTCTGCACGCAGATCAAGTTTGTTTTAAATTTTCGACATTCTCGTTTTTCCTAAGACTTGGTCGCCCCATCCTGAAAGCATGTAATATCACAACTATAAAAAATGTCTTCCTACTCTTCCGAATTTTGATATAAATGTAAGCCTTTATTGTAAGCCTTTTAAGTAAAATACATATGTATCCCTTCACGATTCTAGCATATTCTCAAAATCATTAAGCTCCAGCTCACGTTCCATCATTTGGGTATACAGATCATCCAGCGTCTTCTGCATACGTTTTTTGAGTGTGGCATTATGTATATGTTCAATTTTGGTGGTCATGTGTGCTTGTTTTGCCTTCAGATCGTTTATTTCCCCGGTCAATTGAAGAATCTTGTCTTTGATCTGTTGCTGTGTGTACTGTGGCTTAGATTCATCCTTAAAATCCATATTTTGGAGTTTGGCAATCATTTGCTGCTGCTCATAGAAGCCGCTGGGTGCGGCCAGATTGGAGCTTGAACCAGCTGCACTCAACTTGGAAGTGCTGGCATAGACGATGGATTTGTTAAATTCATTTGGTCCCAGCTTGGCGGCACCAAAGAAATCAATCGGACTGGAATCATTGGACGAGCGCGGCTCGGGCTCAGCTTCATCATCGGCGGAGGAGTTCTCTTCGCCGAATATGTCACGAACGGACAGACGCCTTTTGGATGCCCCTTGGGCAGAGGCCAAGTTACTAGTATCCGACTGATCCAGATCATCGTCGGGATTATCCTCCTCATAGATAAGCTCGTATGCCGAACGCACCGCATCCTTGTCCATGCGCAGCAGACGCTTCACCTCCTTATCGATATCAATTTCCGAATCTTCCTCAAGTGTTTTCTTCTCCGTCTTGCGGAAGCGACGTTGGCGCACATTCTTACAGGGAGGCGTAAGGCCGTGTGGCCACAAGTACTTTTCGTCCACCTTATTGGGATCCTTGTTCTTACTCTTGTTGGACGATTCCGGTTTCTCATCCTCATCCTCAGTCTTCTCCTTGCAAATGAGTATTTGGGAAATGTCAGCGGATTTGTAGAAATTCTTCCTGTCAAGAGTTTTGTAGCTTTCCACTACAGTAGGCAAGTCCATCAGCTTGGCATCCAACAATTTGTCATCAAGTCGTATTTGTCCATTACGCAAATCCTCATCCAGTTTTATCTGTAAACGATTTTGGACAGTGCCCGCTTGAATGGCCTTGTGAACCGTGTCGGCGAGTTCCTGGGAGGAGGAGCAATATAAGAAATGTTAACAAGTCCAATTTGAAGTGCACTTACCTTGGGCAAGCGTAAGATAAACTGACTCTCCACCTCAACGCCATCGAAAGGCGGTTCTTCTTCGTCCGGTTTTGTCTTGTTGATTTTCCTTTTAGACATTTTTAATAAACTTGTCTCTCCGAAATGACGCTTAATTAATGGGCCGTATTGTGGGATTAGTTAGACCTTGTTTGACTATTTTTGAGATTTTTCAACGATAGACGATACTCGACAACTTCGTCGAGTAATCGAATCACCTTAATTGTTATCGCTGTTCAACACTTAAACCCAACCTTTGCTCCAATTTCCTCTTGTCATCCCATTTGACAGCAAATTTGATTGGTAAGTAACTTAGTTGAGTAGAGTTGTGCCGATGTTTTGACCTAGTTCAAATGAACTAGTCTTTAAAATGAACTAGGTCTTAGTGTTTGAACTATAGTTCATTTTTATACTCTATACCAAAGGTACACACAGTAAATTAAGTTTGCGCAAAAGTATGTAACAGCCAGAACGAATCATCTCCGACCCTATGAAGTATATATATTCTTGATCAGCATCAACAGCCGAGTCCATATAGTTTTGTCCGTCAGTCCGTAAGAACGAAGAGATCTCAGAGAAGGTAAGAGAAAGAGGTTTGACATGTATGGAACATATATTTCTTATACTTGCTTGCAGATCAAGTTTATTTTCAAGTTTTGCCACGCCCCCGAAATTAGGAAAAAACGTCATATCTCCCACAGTTTTGATGATAGATTGTTCGTACCTTCTAGAGGAATCTAGTAATCAAAATTATTTATCGATTTGTTGAAGGAATGATAAAGATCGGATGAACCATACTCAAGCTATGAGCAAAAAACGGTCAGTTCACACCCTCCACCCCCACACCCATAACCACAACATTCAGTTCAACAGAGGCAATCTTAGTGAGAGAGAAACTTAGAGATGAGCGTATATTAGCGCACAAAACGTATGACTCGTGAGCAAATGCGAGGGTAAAGGTACAGAGTATGTTATAGTCGGGCTTGACCGACTTTCTTTCTTGTTTTTAACTGTGTATGTTTGAGGACAATCTCGTAGGCCAGCATTTCTTAATGATGCTCTATGAATTTGACCGGCTATTCACATTTAAAACATAACAGCAGGACTACAAGACATTCGTGTCTTAAAGCCGAAGTTTGAGTTTGTGGAGCCAACCCAGCGACAAGTGCTAAGTGTTGCCTCCTCCACGGCACATATATGTATGTCCACTTGCTGTGGCCGCTGTGTTTCGCAATGTGTCTTTTACCCAAGAGTCCTACAACAGTTTCATTGATCAGCAGTGATGCACCCACGACTTGGACACGTTACAGGGACCCTTCAGCTACGAGAATTAGGCACCAGAGGAAATCAAATTCAAACCGTTTAACCAAACTGAGGAGATGACTGGCCTGCAGTTGATGGACTTCTATGCCACACATGCCCAGCTTAAGCATTATTTGCCCATCATTCTTCCGTCTATTCAGTAATCTACGATGCCAATCGTGTGGTTCTCTCACTGCAGCCCCATCATTAATGGTGCTCATTCGAAGACCCAGAACATGTTTATCGGATCTTACCAAGGCCTAGTTGGTACTGGATACCATTGTCTGTTTCTTCTCCGAGCTTTGTGCGCAGAAGTCTACTGTTGAGCCTTGTTATGTGGTCGTATCAGACGGTAGCATCGTCTCTTATCCAGAGCTAGCCGTACCATTTAAGCTGGGCATTGTTGACCACTTAGTGAGTCGTCTGGGGCAACCCTCCTCCAGATGTTGTTTGTTTAAGAACCTTCCCCATATTAAGTACAACTCATTGAAATTCAACTAAAATCAAGCTTTATGTTTAAAACTTGACATGGTAAAAAAGATATATACAAAAATCAATTTTCCATCACGGACGAATTTAGAAGGCTCTTCTGACATTCCGGCTGATTTTACATTATTTGGCATTATTTAGTTTGTCTCCGCAATCGAGGCAAGCAGTAAGCGAATTTCTTCTAAATCTAAACGCTGCTGCATTTCAAGTCGGCTTATTCTTCTATTTTGTTGGCGTTGTTCCACCTCCAAGCGCTGTCGCTCGACACGCTGAGCGAGGATTTGCTCGAGACCAATGCGTTGAGGATTATCGCCAGACGATAAATCCAACAATTCTCTACAAAATGGAATTAGTCTAGGTTAAGTTTAAAGTTACCCAAGATGCTTACCCGAAGGCTTGAGCACGCTGTGTTTGCATCTGAAAATAGCGTAAAGTCCTCTCCTCATCGTTTTCCATAGGTTGAGCGACTAGATCAGTGGCTTCGTCCAGGGCAAGTTGATAATTTTGATGAGTGACTTCAACCATGGTCTATGAAAAAGGAAATGAAATGAATTTAGATTACAAAAAATACAAATTTAGTCAAAGTGAAAGTGGAAAGATGTGTTAAGCTTTACATCGACGCAAACCAGCTCTGATCTACTTTATTGACCGCTGGCATAGAAGCATAGAAGAACTAAGATAGAAGCACAATCTGCTACGTCGACAACTTTTCACTCAGATATATGTCAGCTGTTCGCTGTTATTTTGGCTCTGAGTTATTTTGACTATGTCCGTCTCCCTCTAACCACCATGTTTTCCTATGTCGACCATAATTTTGAGTAACAGATTTTGTTGTCACAATGAAGTTAACATCACTCAAAAAAGAGTGGCGTTTCAAATTGTGCTTCTATGTTAAATTTTCTTTGCCGCTGTCCAGCGATTGAAAAGCTGTTTGATCTCTTGTCACAAGCCTCGGCATGCGTACGGCTTGTGTCGTGGTGAATAGCGCAATCGCTGCTCTAAAGTAACTAACTAAATGAACATAATTTTTGAGCTAAGATAGAACTAGTATTGTTCAGCTGGAAGTAAAACAGAGTTTGGTATAGTAAAAGCTATGAAGCTTATTAACTTGGGCCTTAAAAAAAGGCCGCTTGTGTTACCGTATAAACCTCTTATAAAGGCAACTGTTGTTCCTTTTCAACCACTTCGATAGTGGCAAACATTTTGGCCACAAGTCAGACGCTATTTCAGATACTAGGATTGCCTAACGTCTCCTACTGAGATCCTCTCTTTATGTACTAAGTAACAGCTTCTACCAAAATGATTGTGTCTTGAGTGTAGTAGGAATTCACCATGAGAAGCAAGACATTCGGCCTGTCTTTAAGTTCTCTAAAAGTGGGTCAAGTAAGCCTAGAGATTTCACAGATTTCACTTATGAAAATAGACCAGAGCATACTAATTTACTGTGACTTACGAGTCATTAGATTGCGAAAAAACTCCAAAGCGTACCCAATTCAGTAATTATGCAAAGAGACTGAATTCAGGTCCATCATTTAAGCATGTAAAGACCTTTTCGGACATGCGAAGTAAAGAAAAGTTTTATGATTGCAGCTTAGAATTAATGTTACGCTTAACGACACATTTGTAGAGTCTATGTAAATAGGCTGTGGGCCTCGCATTACTTACGCCACTCAATTTCACGTCGCCCTTTAGCGATCAACTGAAGCTAAGTAAAAAAAAAAAAGACCGAGAAGGTGTATAACTAACTGCATTCATAACTAGGTTACTACGAAGGTGTTCAAACTTGAACATGAGACTCGACCACGATCCTAATGTTGCGTTACATATCATAAACCTTTCATTCATTGTAACATTAAATATTTAGCCTTTGTCGCCTATGTCATAAACATGCCACCTTTTGTAATAGCATTAAATATTAATAGCGTCAGTGAGAAGGATTAGCCCAGCCCAGCAGACACACCACTTGAAAAGGATCAACCATGGGAACCACTTGAAAAGGTCATTCGGTTCTCACCACTTAATATGCATCGTGTGAGGCAATGTATACGTTTTTATATTTATACACACGCAGCTATCTTAGAAATTAAGGAATGAGAAATTTAGAAATAAAAGCAGCTCGCTCACACTGAGCCACAGTCAGTACAAATGAAATCTTACAACCGTGCTCAACTAAAAGTGTATAAGTCCATATAAAAGATTCAACTTTTCTAGCAATCAAAATGGATTCCAAGTGCGGATATTTGAAAAATCAGCTATTGATTTAATCGCTTACCAAGATTATGTGCTTGTATTTGGTACAATTTTTAAAAACATAAAGTTATCTAAAAATAAACTGTAAGCAGGTTTACAGTGAAATGGATGGCATGCCGTTCCAGAAATGAAATTTCAGTATAAGTTTAACTGCAATACATAAATGCAGCTGCGATTGACACGTAACCTATAGCCAAAAGTTTAAAGATGGTGTAACTAGTATAGACGATCAGCACCTGTTTGCAGTTTGCCTTGTTCCCTTACAAGTTCAGCATGGATCGACAATTTTGTGGAAAAACATGTGACCTTAGTCAACTCGCTATTGTCGGTCCAGAGACTGACAGTATAAATAGCCAAATATTTTCAATTAATTGTTTCCCCATGTATTTCATTGTACCATGCTGGATGGTAAAAAACGTTTTTCGTTCTTGCAAAAGTCTCTACACAGACATGTGGAAGAATATGTAGAAATATGAACAATTTAAGGTTGGTAAAAAGCTATCCAGTTGATGTAAATGTAATGTAAAATTTGCCCAACAGCATCAAGCTTATCTCAATCTCTATCCAGTTGATATACTGTCATGTTACGGCCATACTGCCATGTTAATTAAACTATCAAGGAAATCCGTATCAAACCTTCAGTTTGTACTTACTCTTTACCCAAAGGATTCAAATTAAAACGTTGTAATCTAATTAATCGAATCAATTTGATACAACAGCACATTTAACAAATTCGAATTCGACAATTTTGGTCGAAAGTGAAAACCGGAACAGGTCTGATGGATCTTTTTAAATAAGACTTAACAACTCTCTATGCATGGATACGATTTTTTGAATGTATCTTTTTAGCCAACCAGATTACAGAAATTATACAATTGTAGTGTAATTTTACGTGTTTTGGCTAGTGGATTTGAAGTCAATAGAGATGCTTTTCGCTTATATGACATGGAAACAGCTGGAATATTTGTCGACACATATCCTATTAATACATGGTGCAGACATTATATTCCATGTATCTCTTCCTATTGGCATGATGTCCAAAAAAGTCCTTGAAGCGAGTAATAAATAATTCCGGGATTTATGGCAAAACCATTCCATAATACGATGGAAGATGTCATGAATCATCACATCCGCTTATAACAACTTTGTCGAAAACATTACAAATTTCCAAAAAAGATGTAAAGTTTGATAAATTCGTAGCTGGGTTGCTCGCTAATTGAAAAAATACCCTATATGATTCAGATTCATCAGATTTTAAATGTTAAGAACTCAAAAATGTATATTATTCAGTTGTATGGAAGCTATGATATATAGCTTAGAGCAGGGGCGCAGCGCATTTGTTTTTGCTTTGCGCAAAGGAATAGCCCGCGCGCATACGATTCACGCTGCCATAAGATTAAAAAAAGCAAAAAAAGCAAAAGGTCTGCAACAACAATTTCATGTGTCTCTCTCGAACGCAACAACAATGTTGCTTATGCCTTGTCAGCGATAGCTTCGCGCGCGTGTTCTTGAGACAGCAACGACCACACACACACACAAACAAAAATCGGGTTTCTCTTTCTATTTCTTGTGGTTGTTCTTGCTTGAGTTGTAATATTGTGCATTTGTATTGGCTTCCACGCGCTCGTAAGCTCATTCCCCTGGACCCCTGGGCTTAGAGAATAAGCGATGAATGCGTTAAAAATCTTAAGTTAAAATTTTCATTCAAATATCTATTCATTTAATCGAGTTGTTAATTAACATCAGCTAGCAGAGCTGTTTGGCTCTCTTCAAAAATGATTTGGGCTTGCAGCCCTGTATATCAGAGATTGAACTACAATGTGATACCAGTACACATTTTATAAAAATAGAGGAAAGCTAGCTTCGGCTCAACCGAATTTTATATAATTTATATAAATTAAGGTCTTAAAAGATTTTCGTCATAAATTCTTAGCTGAGTTATTTCTCAAACTCAGCCACTACTTCGACCATTTGCTTGCCTGTTTGTTATATGGCAGCTATACGATATATTCATCAGATTTTGACCAAACTTCCCACAATTGTGTGGAAACCGATAATATTCATAACTGGAAAGCCGTCTTTAAGCTACCATTGAAAACAAAAAAGTTTTTCTAACTTAAACTACTTTTCCGACCGATAGTTCCTATGGCAGCTTTATGCTATAGTCATCCGATTTGGATCAAACTTGGCATAATTATGTGGTAGCATATAATATTGGTCAGTAACAAGTTTGGTAGCGATAGCATTGAGAACAAAAAAGTTTTTCCTACTAAAACTTATTTTTAGAACTATATTTTGTATGGCAGCTATACTATATAGTTGACCGATTTGCATCAAACTTGGTGGAATTATGTAAAAGCATAGAAAACTTACAAATACGATGTTTGGGCGAGTTTGCGTTGAAAACAAAAAAGTTTTTCTAACTAGAACTACTTTTTCGACCGATAGTTCCAGACCGATAGACAGTTAAATGCTATAGTCATCCGATTCGGCCGGTTCCGACAAATGTGCAGCGTCTTTGTATCGAAAGACTTTGTGCAAATTTTAGTTAACATAGCTTTAAAACTGACGGTGGAGATAGCATAGAAATAGATGGACGGACGGACATGGCTATATCAACTCAGCTCGTCATGCTGATCAAGAATATACATATATATATACTTTATGTGGTCGGAGATGCTTCCTTCTATGCGTTACAAACATTTTGTCAATTTTAATATACCCTCTCCAAGGGTATAATAATAATCTCATACAAAATGTAAGTGAAGACTTACTTAGAAAATAGTATTCTGGAGACCCCATAGCCACCCTCAAAGTCGAATTCTAGATCCGCGCCTGCTTAAGGCTGAAAATGTTGGCTGCATTAGTAGAGCGTCTTTCCAAGCTAACCTAAGCCAAACCTCTAAGAGCAAGTAGCCTCTTAGCCTAACTTCTAGTAAGATTCCGAGTTCATTCTCTTGGTTATCTTTCACTCACTCCACCTACCAGTGATATATGTTCAAAGTTGTGTATCGACCATCTTTTTTTTTTTGGTCTGTGAGGGGAGGGGGCTGCTTTGGCTTATTATTTATGGGGGCAATTAGCAGCAGTGCATGCTTTTAGGTACCGGGTCGAACCCATTTTTAATGACCATTTGAAGCGCATTTCGTTGTTGGCACATTTTTTTTGTTGTTGTTGTTGTATTATTTATTTATTTATTTATTTACTCTACAACACCAAAAAAAAGAAAAAAAAAACAGTCGCAGTATAGCGAATGTCCCCCGCTTATCAAGATGTTTGACTGTGGTCGGCCCAGTTCTAATTGATAGGGCGGTTACGCCCACCTCTGGCGTTCGATATTCGCGTGCTCATAATTTGCCAAAGCCGAAGGCATGGAAAACCCACAAACACATTGTGTGCTAAATTACTAAATCAAAGGGTGACTCGCCGCGCAATTTCTGGGTACTTGTTCCCTGTGTATGTGTGTGTTTGCGCGACATGGCGTGTCGATCGCTCATAATTCGCCCGCGTTGGCGTCGCGACATGCAAGCAAACAAAAATCGAAAATTCCACACGAACATTATCGATAAAATTGCCATTAAAGTTGGCCCTTATCGATAGTTTGCATCGCAATCCCGTCGGAAGTTGATTTGGTTGATGAATGATAAACCTTGACTCACCTCACGGAATTGGGTGGCCCCCACCAAACGTCCATACCAACCAAATAGGCGTGTTAGCTGCCACAGGCCAAGTGGCCACGACATCAATAGAATGAGCCAGGGATTTGGGAACGCAATGCCATAGAACTCGCAGGTAAATGAAGGCAGCTCATCCATAATCCACCGAAGTGGAGCGGTGCACATGTTAAATGCTTTGATTAGCTGCAGCTCAGAACAAAAGTTGCGAAAGAAATGAAACATATTGGAAATTTTTGTAACTTGTTTTGTAAAAATTGTAAGCTTGTTACTCTATCAAAATGCCGAAACGAACTGAAGTACTAGAAATAATATAATGATATGCTGTATGAAAGCCAGAGCAAGGGCCAACTATGATGTAATTTTGGTTTGGGGACAATTAAGTAAATTTACGTGCGCCACGCCATCTGCATACATAAATTCAAAGCGGCAGCGCCTGAAACTATGCAAAAAATTCATAAAAAGGAAATCAAATGAGTAACTCGAACGCTCGCACTCTACTCGAACGCAATTCAATCAGGCAAAGTGCCATTCCATGACTAAATTCACCAAAATGAAGTCATTTGCATGCATGACAATTGTTATGGCATCCCCAGCCCATCCCAACCGCAAAAGCAATGAGATCGAACTACCCTTTTCTTTTTGACAATACACAAAATTTATGCGTTGCGGGAGCATAAAAAACTATAAACGTCTATGGACAAAAAAATTGAGCAATAAAAATGAATTGGCGACAAAGAACGGATATATGAAAATATGTTATCTATATATATGGCAAGAAGAAGAAGAAGAAGCAGACGAAAGCAGAACAGCGTCAGGCAGGAAGAGAGAGATTTTACAGCATTTGGGTGGCGGCTGGGAAAGGGAAACGTTAAAGTCATAAACCATTTGGGTGGCGAAATATTTGAAAAGATTTGGGAAATTGGGAGATGGTTCCTTTACTTGTTCCCTTCCTTTCTTTGTATAAAGAAATTTGTGTGAACTGAACGATTTATTTATTTATTTATTCGCCAATTGAACAAAGATATTTTATTAAACTTAAATTATATAACTAAAATTAGTTTCTAAAAAAAGAAAAAAATTCAGCTAACAAAATTTTGATTGCCGATTTATTGGAGTCGAATTCAAATCGCATGCCAACGGGTAGCCCTAGATAAAGGTTCATTAAGGGAATAATTAGTTCGGGAAAATTGGTTGGAAAAGGGTTGAAAGGTCCTAAGATTTCTGGTAGGACAAGGTAAGACAAACAATGCAGCCAAAAACAAGGTCGTTCAAAAACAAAAAAGACGCAATAGTTCTTCTATCTTCTAGGGTGGAAAGATGCACCAAGGCAGATCTACTAAAATCAGAAAAATTGAGCGGAAGGAGCGCGATTTTTATAAATTTTTTGTGCACCCTTTCAAGCCTCTTTGTATGAACTGCACTGGAGGGATTCCAAATAAATGATGCATACTCCTCCAACTTGGAACTCACAAATGCAGAGTAAAGGCTCAACCTAGTATAAGGATCCTTAAATTGGTTGGCATTGCGCTTGACAAAGCCAAAATATGGAGTAGGCCTTTGGCAAAATATAATTTATGTGCTCATTAAAGGTAAATTTTTTTTGTCGAATTTCACTCCCAAATCAATGGCCTCAACCCGGCTCGATAAAGTCTGATTAGAAATCGAGTAAGTGGCCGTATTATTGTAGAAACATTTGCTATATCTAACAATAAAGCATTTGTTGAGATTAAGAGGGAGTAAGTTGAGAGCACACCATGCACTGACCCTATTTAGATCAGACTGCAACAATCGACTTTCACTTAAGATCAAGATAATTTTAAGATCATCAGCATACAGCAGAAGCTCTGAGTTACGCAAATGCATACAAATGTCATTAATAAAAATAATGAAAAGTAAAGGACCAAGAGCACTCCCATGTGGAAGTCCTGAAGTAGCCACATATGGAGTAGAAAGCGAGTTGTTTATGTTGACTTTGTAAGTCCGGCGGTCCAAGTAAGATTGAATCCAGCACAATAAAGAGGAATGAAACCCTAGCTTAAAAAGCATGGCGAGTAGAGCGTTATGACAAACTTTATCAAATGCCTTGGAAAAATCGGTATAAATAACATCAACTTGACAGCGTTTGTCAAAGGAACTGATGCAATAATTACTGAAGACCGCTAAATTAGATGTGGTCGAGCGACCTGGCATAAAACCATGTTGATTTGGGTTAATGTACATCTTTACAAAAAAAACTCGCCAAAGCTGACTTATACGACAGGGAACAAATCACCATAGCTCACAAACCAACATTCACCATGGCTGCACTGTTCAACAATATGAAGAGTAAGGTTGCAAAGTTGGACAAAAATAATCTAATATACCAAATACCATGCGCTGGAGACGGGACTAATATATGTAATAAAATATATGTTGGGACGACAAAATCAAAACTTAAGACAAGACTTTCTGGACACAAGTCTTCTTCTAGGATCTTCTTCTTGTGGGAACCGTTAAGCATTCACCATACATTATGATATGGGGATGCATATCTAAATATAAAACTGAATCTATTTCAATGATGAACGCGGAAAAATATAACGATATAATTTTAAGTGGAGTTGAGCCTAGCATTGAGGCAATAAGTGAGAAAGAAGAAGATTCTATTTTTCAAGATGATTCTGCACCTTGCCATCGGGCTCGATCTGTAAGTAATTCAATGAGCTTTTGTTATTAAAACAACTTAATCAATTAATTTTGACCTTTCTGTTAACGAAGATAACAATTTTGAAGGAAGAAATGGGCATTAAGTCCCTAAATTGGCCCGGAAACAGCCCTGACCTCAACCCAATAGAGAATGTCTGGGCCCTTATGGCTGCGAAAATAAAAAAAAAGGATGCCTAAAACCATGGTAGAATTGAAGGATGTGATAGAAAAAGTAAGGTTCGAGGATATCACTGAGGAATATTTAAGCGCTTTGTACAATTCGATGCCCAATAGGGTAAAATGTGTAATTAAAGCAAAAGGGGGTACTACAACTAACATTAATTTGATACAAAATATATATTAGATTATAGCAAATTAAGTATACTTTTGGAAAAAAATCATTATTTGTTGAGTATATGCACTATTATAATTATTATAATTTGTATACCCTTGCAAAGGGTATTATAATTTTGCCCAGAAGTTTGCAACGCATAGAAATATTCATTTCCGACCCCATAAACAATATATATTCTTTATCAGGGGGACGAGCTGAGTTCATTGAGCTTCGACCGTCCGCCTGTCTGTCCGTCTGTCTGTCCGTCTGTCTGTCTGTCTGGCTGTCTGTCTGTCTGTCTGTCTGTCCGTCTGTTTCTACGCAAACTAATCTCAGTTTTAAAGCTATCGAGCTGAAATTTTGCACAGAGTCTTCTTTTTACTGCACGCTGCTAATATGTCGGAACCGACCGGATCGGATCACTATATCTTATAGCTGCCATAGGAAACATCGGTCGAAAAATGGGTTTTAGTGAGAAAAACTTTTTTGTTTTCAATGTTAACGTAATTAAACTCGGTAATTAATAATATTATATACTTTCAAACAGATTTGCAAACTTTGGTCAAAATCGGATGACTATATCTTATAGCTGCCGATCGGTCGGAAATTGGGTCTTAGTGAAAAAAATGTTTTTGTTTTCAAGTAAATCGTTCTTAAGGTCGGTGATAATTAATATTAAACGCTTTCCAACTAATTTGAAAAATTTGGTCGAAATCAGATGACTATATCTTCAGGCTGCCATAGGACTTATCGGTCGGAAAATGAGTCTTAGTGAGAAAAACTTTTTTGTTTTAAATTTTATCGTTCTTAAACTTGGCGATTGTTAATTTGATATGTTTTCAAAAAGATTCGCGAAATTTGGTCGAAATCAGACGTTCATCTGACGGAAAATGGATTTTAGTAACAAAAGTTTTTGATTTTTATCTAAGCGTTCTTAAACTCTGTCATTTCAAAAACAGCTTTTGCAAGGGTATAAAAACTTCGGCACAGACGAAGTTAGCTTGGCCTTCTCGTTTGCTCATAACTTGAGTATTGTTCATCCGATCTTTATCATTCCTTCAGCAAATCGATAAATAATTTTGAGAACTAGATATCTCTAGAAAGTACAATGCATCTATCATCAAAACTGTAGGATATGACGTTTTTTCCAAATTGCGGGGGCGCGAGGGGGCGTGGCAAAAATTGAAAATAAACTTGATCTGCCTGCAAGTATAAGAAATATATGTCCCATACATGTCAAACCTCTATCTCTTACCATCTCTGAGATCTCTTCGTTCATACGGACGGACGGACAGACAGACAGACAGACGGACACGGCTATATCAACTCGGCTGTTGATGCTGATCAAGAATATATATACTTTATAGGGTCGGAAATGATTCCTTCTCCCTGTTACATACTTTTGCACAAACTTAATATACTCTAGTACCTTCGGTACAGAGTATAAAAATAATTGGGCAATTCGGAAAACATTTATAAGAAATCCCAAGCAAGAAAACATACAATTATGTGAATATTTAGACTGCGGCTTTTTTTGTGGCGCTGGGTGTATGTATAGGTTTTACTGTTGTTAAAAATTCGAGAAAAAAGCTTGTTAATTGTATCAATGTTATTTGTGAGCCCCCTGAAGACGGACCCCGATGAGGGCCCGAAATATATTGGGAAACATATTTAAACCCCACCGTTTTTCATTCATTTGGATGGGACGGATGACCTTGAGCCGGCGTAACCAAACATTTGAAAAAAACAAATCTGTTTGGCTACAATCCGCTCAAAGAGCTTAGATATATTGCTAAGCTTAGCAATAGGTAAGTAGTTGGGCACCAGACTTGAACACAGGTGTGACCGTAGCAATCTTCCACTTGTCAATAAATCGGCCAGCTGAGACTGACATTGAGAATATTGTTATTAGTAGCTCACATAGCTCCCCACGAAGAAATTCCTCATCGCAACTCACTACAGCTTGGAAGATGTCATCCTCAGAAATGGATAAGCTGCTAAATTGCTGTAGGTTGCCTACATTCAAGCAGGGTCTAATCCAGAGCTGTAAATCGAAATTACTATTACAACTGCCATTACAATTTTTGAATATTTAAAACAGAGATTAGAGCCAAAACTTATAACGTTTAGAATTACGGTTACTGTTTTGGCAGATCGCATTTTTTTGACATTCCACTTTGACAACACTTGCGGCCCCATTGGAAATCTCATTTGTTCAGTAAAAGTACTAAGTTAAAATTTCTAATACAGTAGTATTTTCGCCTATTTTATAGATTAACATAATAAGTTTTTGCTAAAAGATAAGATATCACTTCATTCATGTTTAGTTTAATTAATTAGATAATGTATATACTACTTATACACAAAGCGTATAGCAAAATCAAAATCGGAAAATTCTAAGAAAATTTCACCCAGAAACCATGATTCTAAAATGAATTCCTAGCCTGGAATTCAACTGAACTGGAAAAAAATTTGTTATATTTTTAAGTTTTCTACTTGGAAATCGCACTTTTAGAAAGAGTAAAACTAGGGGAAAGCTAACTGCGGCTCGTCCAAAGTTTATATACCCTTGCAGCTTGTATAATTTATATAATTTAAGGTTTTAAATGATTTTCGTCGAACATTCTTAGCTGAGGTATTTCCCAAACGCAACAACAGATGGTTTTTTATATGGCAGCTATAAGATATATTTATCAGATTCTGACCAAACACCCCAAAATTGTGTGGAAACCGATAATATTCATAACTGGAAAGTAACAAGACGCTATAATTGAAAACAAACAAGTTTTTCTCAATAGAATTTTTTTTTCGACCGATAATTCCTATGGCAGCTAAATGCTATAGTCATCCGAATTGGATCAAAATTGGCAGAATTGTGTCGTAGCATATAATATTGATCAGTATCAAGTTTGGAAGCGATAGCATCGAAAACAAAAAAGTTTTTTCTACTAAAACTTTTTTTCAGAACTATCTTTTGTATGGCAGCTATACTATATAGATGTCCGATTTTTAACAAACTTGGTGGAATTATGTGAAAGCATAGAAAACTAACAAATACGATTTGGGGACGTTCGCGTTAAAGACAAAAAAGTTTATCTTACTAAAACTACTTTGGCGACCGATAGTTCCTATGGCAGTTATATGCTATAGTCGTCCGATCTGGTCGGTTCCGATAAATGTGCAGCGTCTTTGTACCAATAGACTTCGTGCAAAGTTTGGTTAAGATAGCCTAAAAAACTGACAGAGGAGATAGTATAGAAACAGACGGACGGACAGACGGACTTGGCTATATGAACTCAGCTCGTCATGCTGATGAAGAGTATATATACTTTGTGGACAATTTCAATATACACTCTGCAAGTGTAAAAAAAAACAAATTCATTTTTACACTCATTTGGTTTTTGTCTTCATAAAGTTACTTGTTTGTTTAAGCTAGGTACTCAGACGCTGACAAATTTGTCAGCGAACATCTAATTACATAGCTCTGGAAAGCGCGTTTGTGGATACTTTACTTTTCCTTTTTTTTTTATATTATCGGAAAGAACAACTCCTTAACGTTGAAATAAACTATCCCAAACAATTCAAAGATGTTTTCCAATGAAGATATACCAATTTTAGTAATTGTATACGAGTTCACAAAAACCCAATATATTGTTGCTGCCCCAATGTATGCAATGGGATTTGTTGAAATTTTTCAATGAAATTCAATACAAATTACTAACCGGTTGTATTGTTTCTGCAAAGCATACTTCTGTGCAGTAGACAGTTTTGTTATTTTGTTATTATGAAGACTATGTATTCAAAATGGTATATCTTTGCTTAAAAAAATCGTACAATTCTTTGGGATAGTTTATTTTAAAGTTAAGAAATAGTAATTTGTACGATAATATCAAAAAAGTGAAAACAAAAGTATAGGTTCCACACAAAACGCATCTGAAAAGCGTCAAAATAGGCACTTTTTGCAACTTTAAGTTCAAATTACTAAAAATCTCGACGTGATGGACCATTTCTGAAAACAGTTTCGTGTTCAGCACACGAAAATCATCTAGCAATCACCCCCCAACCATTCAATATACTGGACTTGAATTTATAAAACTTGTTTGATAATTGTCAGAGGTACCTTTGAGAATAGAGCACACAATTTAATAAATTAAAGCAAAGAAAACAAAAAAAAACAAAACTACAATTATTTGGACAACTGAGAGGTGGACAGACAAGTGGAGCTGATCTAAGTGGACGAATTGCAAACAATTTTAAGGAATCTGGTCAATAAAAAGCATTTCATTACCGGCAGCTGCATCACTTGTGGCGGTGAATCCTTCTCTGTATGCTTTTCCCGTTGATATGGCTGGCCATTCGCCCAATACGCCCGGCGTGTATGATCCGCCTTTAGTCCATGGAGCTGGCTGTGGCTATGAATCTAGTATCCATCTGATATCTAGTTCAATGTGCTAATTCTAATCTTCCGATGCGTTTTGGGTTGTCGTTATAGCAGTATGTCTCAGTGGTCAAGTTCTGCTCCTGCAGGCCACAATAAAGTACATTGATTAAACCTCCCGTCCCTCAAAAAATGCTTCCATCTGTGACCTGAAATATATATAAAATTTAGTAAATTAGAGTAGACAAAAGACTATCAACAATTAATTTCTGAGAATATTGTTAATAGCAGAAAGTTCAGTTTCAGAATTATTTAAACTTGGAAAAAAATTGATTTTATCATTAATTTTCCATATTAAAATCAAACAATTTATATCTTATGAGAAAAATCAAAACTTTGCGTTTAGTTTTTTCTGAAACGTCATTCAATACACCTTACATTAAAACCAGAGCTCCCAAAAAGTGCTCCCTTTTCACAGGCTGTTAGAAAAAATACAGTCATTCTCAGGTACTATGAAAAAGTGAAACAAAATGACATCTCACCTCTGACTTTTTACAGCGTGCTCTTTGCTCAATCAATGAGAGTTTTTTTTCCGGTTGCTTTGTTCATCTGTTTTCATGAGACATTTTCCTGGGCAGAATTTGTCGAAAGTGTCTTCTAAGCATGTGTGTGTGCCTCAGTAAACTCCCTCTAGTACGGCTGGGGTCAGTCACTCTATTTTCGTCAACCCAGCGTTGCTCTTTGTACGGTGATGCGTCGAGCGAGTGTCGCTAAAGTCGGCCCATACATGGCATTGGGTCGAACGAGCGTCGCTTAAGTGCATGCATGTCATTGGGACGAACGAGCGTCGGTTATGTTGCTTCTCTGCATGGCATTGCGTCGACCTAGCGTGCCTGGAGAGCCGTTAACGTATTGAGCGGACATCGCCTTGAAAAATACGTCAGTCGAGCGTCAACGACAGTCACAAAATCGTCGACGGAACGTTGATACAGCGTGAGTCGGCCGTACTAGAGGGCTGTAAGTGTGTGCTTCTGTAGAAGGCAAAACAAAACGTTAACTTTGACGCAGTTGATTGTTGATTGATTGTGGGACAAAATTTTCGGGCCACCATATTACAAATTTGAGGCGGCATTTGATGGCTAAACATCTGGAAGTACTCAGTAATGAGGTCAACGAGAACACCGGTGCGCAAAAAAAAGGCAAAGAAAAGGAAAAAAGCCTACGGGCCAATGAAGAGACAATAATTGCGTCTATCATGAAAATTGCTACCACCAGACCATTTTTACTGTTAGAAATTTTAAACCCAATATGAAATGCACTGCAAAAGGCTCCAATAACCTTAAGAAATATTATGGATCATGTCCGAGTGAAAGAGATGTCCATAAAAGAGGACATAAAGGTTATAGTTAAACGCAAGTTCATATTGCTTAAAATTTATGTTACGACCAGACTGGAGAAATCAGTCCAAGGAATTAATTTGCAGTTAATTTAATCGACGTTATTAAAGACTGAGATTGTCGTGAAAACGCTTGGCATGATCCAGCTGTTTGAGTCGCTTGGAGATTATCCAGTAGCATGCCATCGAGCTGGATCAGATTTTTAGGTAAACGGCTAATCAAACTTAATTTGCTGTACCACCTATATAATGCTTAAAAATAAGCATTTAAAAGATTAGACATCGAATTTTGCATAATTTCAAACAGATTTGCTCAGTTGCTTATGCTCAGCTGCTGACAGCTGAACGAAATTATCCCCATCAAACTGTTAAGCAGGGCATCCACACACAAATTTGTTCGACGAAATGTTCGTCGTTCGTGACAGATTTTTGTGTTCGACTTTTTGTTCGCAGAGAATAGAAACGCTTCTATCTGGCGTGTGTTCGTGCGAACATGTTCGTCAATGGATGGGAACAAGTGCACGAACATCATTTGTCAAAAATATTTGTAGAGTGAACATATGCCCAAATGAGCAACGAATTGTGGCCCCCAAAATGATGAAATAATGCTTTAATCTTATTTGTATCGCCATCTAGGCCATGATTGTTTTAGTTTTCGCTGCCATATTTTCATGTTTACTTGGTGAGATTTTCAAGCAAATGATGTTTGTGAGAAATGTTCGCCTGGTTAGTGGGCAAATGAAATCTTGTTTGACAAATTTGTTCGTCATACAAATTCGTGTGTGGATGCCCTGTTTTATAGTTAAACAGTTTCTTGTGTTTTTAATAACTATAAAACAGAAAACACGAGAAAAGCAAAATCTAGTGTTCTGTTGAGAGAGTGAGCGAGTCTGTTAAATTTTTCCCTGTCATTTCGGTGAGCAGACAGCATTGAAAAATTTGGTTGAGCATATTTTGCGAGCTCTGATTAAAACAAATTTGGTTGGAATAGGACACTTAATGTGGCCACAGGACTAACAAATGTAAAGAAACTTTGCTAAACACACGTTTTGGCAAATATCTCGTAAACCTGACGTGCTGGGCCAAAACGATCAATTGATTTGAATTAAAATAAACAAAATACATAAGAAACGATTGCTATCTTCTCTGTTAAAAAAACCTTGTAAACCTGTGTTATCAAACAATTTTCGATCTGACAAAATTGGCAGCTTTATTGGTGCTATCTAAACTATTTTTACGATGGATTCACATTTAATAAGTATAATCACAAATATTAGCAATTATGATTGCACATCACCTGCGTTCACCAGCAGGTAAACACGGCCATTTGCCCTACAGTGAGTTTCCTATCGATACTAGAATGATTTTTTCGAAAACTTTTGGTTTAGCAAATTTATTTAGTAAATTATTTTTGGGTTTCATTTGGTTGTATTTGCCGTTTTTTTTTTGGGTTTTGTTGGGTTTGGTGTTGGGGAGGGTGCACCTCAAAAAGGTGCAGTTGCTGGTCCGTTGGCTGTGGCTTTGACATTTGATGAATTACACGCAGCAACAACAACAACAACAACTTGAACCAACATCAACTATCTAATTAGACTGGGGACACATTTTTATTGCACACACATCGAGTGGAGCGGGGGGTAGCTGTTTTATTTTTCCTTTTTTAGGTGTGTCCTGACGCTTTTCACACCAACTGATGTTTTGTTTCTAATTAATTAATTAGCTTGATGACAAAATAAACGTGCTGATGAGTTCCAAACAAAAACAAGAAAAAAAAAGGAAACAACAAAAATCAATAGATATATCCCCCCCTTCAGTTGGCTCGGCCGTTTATCATTTGCGGCTCATAACTTTGTGCAATATGCAGAAAGCGACCCCCTCCCCGCCCCCCTGTGGCGAGGCCAAGGCATGTGAAAATGCAAAGCTGTCAATGAGTTATGTTTGGCGCTATCATAAAATTTGACAGCGTTCCCTCCACCAAAAACCCCCACCCCAGGCGGCAATCTAACAATTTCTTCCATATGCAAATGTAGCAGGGAGATTGGGCGAAAGTTGAAGGGTGCGCAAAGCGGAAACGGAAGCGCACATTTAAGAAAGTCGAAAGGATTGAGTGTGCATGTGTGAGTGTCTGAGTGTCTGTGTTTATTGTCTATCAAGTGAAAGTGTTGGCGGTGGCTTGGGGTGAGTACGACATCAGATGGCAAATCAATGACGTCATGATATCATATTAAAGCCTTGATTTTTACAAAATTTAACCAACAGCAACAAGTCTCAAACTCCACACGAAAAGTATGCAACAATAAAATGTAATGCACATGGCCAGCACTTTTCACTCTCTCTCTCTCAGTGTGTGTGTGTGCAATTTTCGCACTTATTTTTGAGTATTATCGAAAAAGTTTTCCCATCATCGAAACGTAAATGGCAATTGGCCAAACTGCGCACGTTGTTGCTACGTGTTTTCTAGCCTGCAAAATATGCAAAACGATATCAAATGAAAAGTGTTTGAAAATAAAACCACAAAATAAACATATCAACGAGTTGATGGTGCCATTTGGCATGTGTGTGTGTGTGTAATTTATAATTATAGCAACTATCCCGAGAAGGACGAACTAGGGAGAGACAGCGAGATATTTCTATGAAAGAGCCAAGTTAATTGTCTAGTATACCGACCTGTGCTCAAAAAATTCCTAAAGAACTTACATAACTTATCGAAGACAGTGCTGCCAATTTGGCTATTTAGTTGCTAGATGTAGCAATTTTGATAGTGGAAATGCTATTTTGTTACCTTAGAGTAGTAATGCGAAATAGTGCCTAATAATTTCGCATAACACCTAATCATTCTTTACTGAAGAACCCCCCCTCAGTACAATAGAAGTAAGCACTGATGAATTAGGGCATTATCAATAGAAAAAGTTGCAAATCAGGGCTTATTTTAGTACTAAGGCCCATCTGCAGGGTTCTGACACTACTGTGGTTCAATGAATATGTTGAGCCTGCTGAGGACTAAATTGCTCAACAGAAATCAGCAAAATACAGCCAACTATTGTTGTCAACTTCGACTAGCGGGCTTAAACCGACATTAGCCAATGGTAATGGTACGCAAAATTTTAGTTTCAAATTTTTTGGCATATGTGTTTGGTTCGATCTCTGGTTCAGTTCAATTTTAAATTAAACAGAAATGAAATTGATGTGACTAGTATTCAGAATTTCTGTACTTTTGATCAGACAAAATAAGTTTTAATGCCCTAAAAACTAAGAATTCATTGGATATAGCTTTAAATCGTTTCATGTTCGATTTAGTCGGTTCTCTATTATATGAAACACTTTGATAAGCGTCAAAGTCGGAGATATAATTTTAGTCATCTTCTGAACGTGTAATTAGGGATATAAAAAACACAGCTTAGTGTGGGTGCCGATTTTATTGTTCATCTTAAACGACTTTTTAGAGTTTGTAATAAGAATCCACTATATTTTCGTGACGATTTCGATTTTTTGTCGCAACAAAAATTAGTCAAGATGACTTTAATTTTGTTGTACCGACCCAAAAAATAAGATTTTTCTACCTTGGTTTCGCTTTAGATTCGACTAACAGTTTAATAAAGTCGGAATTTTGGATTCAAACCGGTTCGGTTTATAACCGGTGTGAAGCCCTGTTTTAAAGCATAAGGATGGTTGAAAGAATTTGTTGTTTTTTTTTTATAATGTAATATTGATTTGAAACAATGGACTTCGCAGATATAGCAAATAATCCCCCTTTTTGACTAATCGGCAACATTTTAAGGTTACATTTTAACAAGCCAAAAATTCACGGAAATTGACGAAATTACATCTTTTCCTTCAGATCAGCTCAAAACTGAGACTAGCAAATTGTGCGGCGATTCAGGTTCGGCTCGAGCTCCGAAATAACCTGGAAATTCTGACTCTAAAGCTGTTTGCAAACGGCAGTTTAGGTATTTTTGTAGTCTTAACTCCTTAAAAAGTATTTTTTTAATGTGTTTATTGGAAATTATTTCTAAAAACAGTAATTTTGTAAGTTTTGATTTTTAGCAACTTTATTTAGCAATTTTATTTTTATTTTTAGCTATTTCTAGCCATAATTTTTTGCAAATTTCGGCGCTTTCGCACCTCATATTTTGGCAGCACTGATCGAAGGTCTATGCGAAATCTTAGATCTTTAGGATAAGCGGTCTTGGCTGTGGATTGATAACACTGTGACACATTTTTGAAATCAAAAAAGTTGATAGCGTTGTGACCAAAAAATTTTGAAAGGGTGTGATGGTAGTATAAAAACCCTATCTTGGTTTGGTCTGATTAGCTGCCGTTTTCTTTTTATTGCACTTTGAACTTTTCAGCTTTAGAGTAGGACTAACGATTCCATAATCTCGTAAATTAATATGAATTTTACTTTAAAATCTTTAACAAAGTTGTTGCTCTTGGCTTGGGCTACAAAACATTTCTTTGTAGCAAATCAAAAAAATTATATCTTCATACTTAAAATTACAAAAGTTACCCAAAGAAATGACCAGTTTTGACCACTTTTCTACAGTTTTTCAACTTTATCTTGAAACCCGTTTCAAATTTGGACAAGTAATACAGCACAAAGTTGTAGCTTAGACCAAAATAAACAAACCTTTAGAACGAACTAACTTCATTTAGTTACTCTTTCATATAGCTATAGGCCCAGAAGTCATAAAAACTCGAAAAAACAAACATTTTCGGTAAAAAAGTAAAAATTATTACATAATTTAATTACAGCTTTGAAGTTATGATTTCTTACTAATTTTTTGATTTTTTACAAAACAATCCAAATTTTTGACTGTGTCGGCCAATTGGTACCAAAAATTGCCATTTTTCGAGTTTTGGTTCGAATTCTACATGCTTAAGGGCCCGTAACTATACGAAGGACCAATCGAATGAAGTTGATATGTTCCAATCGTTTGTTTATTTAAATCCAAGCTACGTTTTTTGTCCTGCATTGCTTAGTCAAATTCGTTACAGTTTTCAAGACAAAGTTGAAAAATAGTACAAAATGATGGGAAAACATGATGATTTTAAGACATTTTTGTAATTTTGAGTATAAAGATGTGACTTTTTTGACTTGCTACCTAAGAATGTTTTGTAAGCCAAGGCAAGAGCAACAACTTCCTCTAAGACGTCAAAGCGAAATTCCAAATAGTTTACGAGATATGGAGTTGCGAAACCCAATTAGAAGCTGAAAACTTCAAACTGCAATGAAAGAAAACGGCAGCTAACCAGACCAGACCCAGCGCAGATTTTTGTACTACCATCACACCCTTTCAGAATTTTTGCCATTTTTTGGTGCCGACTCTATCAAATTTTTAGTGTTGCACAGTGTAATCAGTGCGTTTGAGGACCATAAATTTGAAAACAAAGAAGTTTCTCTCACTAAGACCGACCACTCAGTCCTATGGCAGCCATAAGATATAGTCATCCGATTTTGACCAAATTTTATAAACAAGTTTGAAAGCTTATTTAATTATTAATCAGCGAGTTTGAGAACGATATAATTTAAAACAAAAAAAGGTTTTCTTACTAAGACCCATTTTTCGACCAATGGTTTCTATGGCAGCTTTAATATATAGTCATCCGATCCGATCGGTTTCGAACTAACATCCCGCCAATATTTATTCTGATTTTTATATATTTTTCTATTCGATTGTCACAATGTCGTGAGCTTGCCAAACTTGGGATACTTTTCTGTCCATAACTCAAAACATTTTCGTCTTTTCTTTGTTTATATACAAATTTATAAAAAACATTTGGCAGACAAAGCAGCCAAGGCTGAAAATACAGTGCCGCTCAACTGAATAGGTTTGACTTTTACTTTAGTTTTGAAACGTTGTATCTCTGTAACAAGCACTCCGAATTAAGCGAAATAAATGTTGTGTAAAGAAATCAGTAATTTGTAAAATAGCAAAGTTTCTGTTCTGTTAGTTTTGTTTTTATATCATTTTTATTACTTTTTCAAAAACATAACAAAAAAACTGCATTTTAGTTGGCTCAACTGAATAGGTTTGACACTTTTGACTTCACTTTTTGATTGACTGCGTGATTGAAAAGAGTTGAGTTTTTTTGTATTCCAAAATTTAAAGCAACTGCTATCGGTTTTTGCTAAATGGACCGCGGAAAACCTTTAACCGATTTTGAAAAAGGTCAAATAAAAGGCCATATTGAATCTGGCTTAAAACACTATGAAATAGCCAAGAAAATGCGTCGAAGTCAAAACTTTGTGAGTAATTTTCTACGTAATGAAGCAGGAAAAAAATATGCAACAACAGCAACCGAGAGGTGGTAAAATTAGGGTAGAATGCGGCGTTTATGCTAGTGTGGCCACGGTAAAACGAATTATTCGAATCGCCCAACACTTGAAGAGATTGAAAACAAACAAAAAACCACCTCTCAATGATGCTCGTAAGGAAGCACGACAACGATTTGCCCGAGAACACATGACGTGGAACAAGGAGTGGAAGACGGTGGTCTTCTCCAACAAAAAGAAGTTCAACCTCGATGGACCGGATGGCTATAGTTACTATTTCTACGATATGCGAAAGGAAGAATGTTTTTTAAGTCTTCATCACTCTTGTGCAGGTGGAGTATTGGTGTGGGGAGCCATATCGTTTTATGGAACATGCGAGCTCCAGTTGGTCACCTCGAAGATGAACGCAAATGAGTACAAAACTGTGCTCCAAAAGACTTTTGCCCTCTGTTCGGAGATTTAAACAAAATTAACAGAACAGAAACTTTGCTATTTCACAAATGACTGATTTCTTTATACAACAAAATTTATTTGTATATTCAGTTGAGCGGCACTGTATATGTATCTACCCCGTATCTATAATCTGTGAAATTTTTATTAAGATCGTTTCATAAATAGCTGAGTTATAAGAATATTACCTCTTGTCATATATTTGGGCTGTGATATATGAGATTGTTAATAAAAATGTGTTGTCTACTTGTAGGGCCACAAATTTTGGCATTTATTTAGAGACAGCATGCACAGTCTACTAACAGCATTTTAAAATTTCAAGTAAAATATGTATCCCCTCACGACTCTAGCATTTTCTTAAGATCGTAAAGCTCCAGTTCATTTTCAACCATATCGAAATGCAGATAATGCAGCGCCTCCTGCATTCGTGATTTGCGACTGGCTTTCCATGTGGATGCAATTTCGGTGACCGTTTGATCATGTTTTGCCTTCAGATCGTTTATTTCCCTGGTCAATTGATGAATCTTGTCTTTGATCTGTTGCTGTGTGTACTGTGGCTTCGGTTCATCCTTAAAGTATATACTTTGGAAGCCGCTGGGTGTGGCCAGATTGGAGCTTGCACCAGCTGCACTCAACTTGGAAGTGCTGGCATCGCCTCCAAGCATGGATTTGTTAAATTCATTTTGTCCCTGCTTGGCGGCACCAAAGAAATCTGACGGACGTGAATCATTGGACGTGCGCGGCTCGGGCTCAGCTTCATCATCGGCGGAGGAGTCCACTTCGCCGAATATGTCACGAACAGACACACCCATATTAGGTGCCCGTTGGGCAGAGGCCAAA
Source organism: Lordiphosa magnipectinata (assembly GCA_037044535.1). Lineage (NCBI taxonomy): Eukaryota > Metazoa > Arthropoda > Insecta > Diptera > Drosophilidae > Lordiphosa > Lordiphosa magnipectinata. The sequence continues at coordinate 115,485 of JBAMBO010001346.1, forward strand.
TTACTAGTATCAGCGGCCTCCGACTGATCCGGATCATCGCCGGGATTATCCTCCTCATTGATACTCTCAAATTCCACACTCACCGCATCGTTGTCAGTGGGCAGCAAACGCTTCACATCCTTCTCAATTTCCGTCTTACCCTTGCGACGCTTGCGCACATTCTTACCGGGTGGCGTAATGTCCTGTGGCCACAAGTACATTTTGTCCACCTTATTGGGATCCTTTTTCTCATTCTTCTCGGGTGATTCCGTTTTCGGTTCATCCTCCTTGCAAATGAGTGTTTCGGAAATGTCAGCGGATTTGTAGTTCTTCACAGAGGTGGGCATTTCCACGATTTGCTTGGCATGCAGCAAATCCTGATCCAGTTGTATCTTTAAACGATCTTCGACAATGACTGCTTGAATGGCCTTGTGAACCATGTCGGCGAGTTCCTGGGAGGAGGAGCAGTATAAGAAATTTTAACAAACCAATTAGGGGTGCATTTACCTTGGGCACGCGTGAGATAAACATAGTCTCCAGCTCAACGCCATCGTCCTGTTTCACCTTGTCGCTCTTATTTTTAGACATTTTTAAATAAATTTGTCACTTCGAAACGACGCTTAATTTATGTGGCGTCTTTTGGGATTAGTGAGACCATGTTTGACTATTTTTGAGATTTTTAAACGATAGACGATACTCGCTTATCGACTTTAAGTTGGTCACCTTAATTGTGATCGCTGTTTAATCGAGGCCCACGGATTTCAAACAGCAGGAGCAAGTGGTTGCCCCGTTATGCCCCAAGTCCGGTGAATCAGTTTGGAGTCAGGTGCTGGAACAGTAGCCACGTGGTGACCTCAAATTGCTGCAAGTGAGCGGCTTTTCAAATGACTCCAGCGAGTAATTGAGTAGATTTACCTTTTACCATTTACCATACATTTTTCATTAACTTTTCCATTGCTTATTTTGAGAAATATAAGTAATTGTTTGCGGTTTCCGTCGACAAGCCCTGTTTCATATTCCAGTCGTTTTTTTTTAAAAATGGAATTCCTTAAGTTATTCAAGTCAAGTTTTCATTACGCGCTCTGTGGCCGCAATAGGGGTGTTCCTGCGAATGATTTTGATTCTGATTTTAATTTCGGTGTGACCAGATAAACTGCCGAAAATGACAAAAGAAAATGACACTCATTTTAGATAACAATTGCAAATAACATTTTGCAAAAGAAAACGGATCGGTTCGGTTCATTTCATCGTCAATTTTGAGGAAAAATGTTAGGAAAATGTAGTAGAAAACTCAGCTATGCGAAAACACTTGCAGCGATAAAGAGCTTTTCCAACTTTCTCTTAAAGGACAGCAATCTTTCTGGTTGCAATTGGTTGCGTGTTTCCACAACATGGGATTTTGTCCATCTCCTGCAACTGACGTCTTTTCAAAATAAATCTGCCCTCATGCTGTTGCAGATTGGATTCTGAATAACGTTTTTAAAGATATTGGTAGGGATTATTCTCGGATTTGTAATTGCCTTTCGTGTATGCTCTGGCGGCTAAAAATCCCATAAAAACCGCACCGTTCTCAAGGTGCTTACGATATTTAAAAGGGTTTTTACAACTTTAATTTCGAAAATAAAAGTTTCAAATCCAAAATATCTATCTGGAAAGTATAAAGCGCGAAAATTGAGAGAAACCTAGTGAACCAATCCGAAACCGATAATGTAAAAGCAGTATAATTGTTTTGTATGAAAACAGACAGAAAAATCTAAATCAGCCACGAAGTTGATTTTGAATTCGATTCTGATTTTTGTTTTATTTGACAGGTTATCTGGTCACACCGAAATTAAAATCAGAATCAAAATCACTTGCAGGAACACCCCTAATGTACATGCAGTATTTCATATTCGAGTAGAAACTACTGTGTGATTCATTTCCATTCGTTTCTCTGCTGTGATTTTCACTTTAAGGCTTGTATCCAGCACTGCGGAAAATTCCTGCCAGGAATTTGCAATTTATTTCTTGTGTGTGTGGAACATATCTTAAGCAGGGTGACCATGCACCTAAAAGGAGCAAGGTCACTCTGATTAATCAGCTGTTAAGCACTGTTAATGATTTGAATTTAAATTATGTAAGGAGAATAAAAATTATATTTTCCGGGGGAAGCATGCATCGCGGAGTAGGTGCTACTTAATGCTATATTAGAGGATGATAGGCCGATGGCTGAGCATGACACTTTGCCCCGATGGCGCAAATCATTAATGCAGCATGTTGTTATCTGCACAACTTTAAAATGCTATAATCTCCAAAGTAGTATGACTTCTCGGTTAGTCGCCAATCAAATACAATAAATACATTCACATTAATATTAAGGATTTTGTCAACTCAGAGGGCAGATCAGTACCTGGGCCTTGGTCGATGGGCGAACAGCTGGAACATACCCGTTAATCGTTCAAAGAGTCAACACGATCGCTATGAGACCCGCAAAAGTTGCTCGAGTGCGACTTCTAGGATCAAGATTCCCATATACGGATACCGCGGTTAAATACCTTGGCTTGTCTCTGGACCGCCGCTTGACCAGGAAAGACTATGTGACTCGGGCAGTAGCTACGGTTGCGATCCAAAATGATCATCTTGCTTTCCTGGAATAGGGGATCCCGGTATGGGGTACGGAATGCTCCACTGCCCTCAATAAATTAGAGTCTTTTTTGTGAGGTCCCTGGCATGTGTGCATACAACTAAATACCACGATTTGGACGCTTGCCATTATAAGCCCATTTCAATATGTATGCATCCTGACCGACTGGCCCACTCGCATAGACTTGCATCTGATATGGCGGCAAACAGGCTCAACCTACGACATCCCATCGACCTTTGTGTCCATGGAAGACATTTCTTAGGACGCCTCAGCAATATGGCATAAGTGTCCCCTTGGCTACATCCCCTACCAATCTCTGCACTCTGCTGGTTCCCCAGCATAACAAAAACAAAGATGCATTCCCCCCAAATTTTCGGTCATCACGTCTAAAATAATTGTAACCAATATATTCCTGAGCTGTGTATCAGCTGTTCTTGCGATCCACACGCGCTAGCGATAGGCCAACCTATCGATAAGAAACTGTGGGTTTCGTTCATGTTGCTGGATACTCAAGCAACGAAAAGGTAAACTAAAAATTCCTGGCACAGTTTTTTTTATATGAAGTTTGCCAGGAATTTTTAGTTTCCGCGGTGCTGGATACCCGGCTTTAATAAATAAAATTTTTACTTATCTTTTTAAAAAGATATTCAGCTTTTCATTGGCCTCATAATTTGGTCTTGTATTAATATTTCAATTTTCAATACGTTCCTCTGGCGTTAATTTCACTGTTTTTTAGTTAAATTTTTAAATTAAACAAATATTCAGCCCTCGTATGCCGAAATAATTTTGCACTTAATGCTAGGTTTACATAGCGTCACACTGTGCCCATGTCGTCTGTGACTCTCTGTGCCCAAAATACTCAGAAGTCAAAAGTGTTCACATTGGCGGCACAGAAATTGCATGTCACAGCGCTGGGACTGCCAAATGACAAGCCAAATGAGTACTTTTGATGTGAACGCTTTTTGTTGTCGTCACAGAGGTCAAATTGCTCACATTGCGCACAAAAGTGAGCATTGAGCGAGTTCATGAGCACTGAGCCAGATCCACAATACAATATCAACAATCCAAAAAGATAGATCGAAAAGAATGAATAAGCTAAAAATATAATTTGCGATCGCCGTGTGGCCATGCAGTGGAATGCCGATATGATCCCTAAGCTTATTAAAGCCGTCGAGGAGTCGGAATGCCTCTGGAACAGTTATAAAAATCGTGCTGCCAAGGAGTCTAGCTGGAGCAGCGTTGCCGATCAACTTGTCGTCACCAAGAAAGACGCTGTCGACAATTGGAACAGTTTGCGAAACACATTTCGTGTGAGTTTGCAATTCAATACAAATGCATCCTGCATGTAATTGAATTTTTATTGATATTTTTGCAGATTTGGGGCGCTTGGATAAGATTAATTCGAAGAGAAGGTCATACTTGGTAATATAAGGCTTCGGCCTAACTGAGGTAACTCAAGCTACACGGCCAACCGATGCTACTCAAGCCGCACATTCAAATCAATTGGATGAATTTGACCAAATTGAACGAGAGGAGAATCTCTTTAAAAGTATGATGTTTTGGAGGATCTTAAAGATATCTACTTTGGCATTACGTGCTACCACTCCTACTTCAATATGCACATATCAAATAATTAAACATATTTAATTATTCGTCTCCAATACTTTTTAAAGGCATGCGATGCTGTTTCCGGAATTATTCCATATATTGTTGCCTTTGACATTCTAAACTTGTATGAGAGGGATGTCATGCTGGATCCTGATCCTGCCCAATAGCGCAGTGTCACTGCTGGTGTATCGCCAGGTGAAATTTGCTACGAAAAGTCGCCGTCTACTTTCTCCCAACAAAAGAGCTGATCGAAAGTGGCTGCATCCAATCTTACATAATTTATAAATTTGTGCGGAATACTTCGCAACTTTGCATTCAACTTGGCAAACATTCCTTCTTTCCCTCAAGTCAAATTAATTTTGTCGATCCATCATGAGCGATTTGCCTTGGGTTCATCATCATCTTCATCTTCGTCCAGCACCTACAACGGAATAACAAGCACACGCCACTAGATCTGTTGCCTTTCGCGCATTCATTTCTTGCAGCTAACAAAATTTAATTTAATTACAATTAAAAAAATACACGAAAATACTAAAAATTACGCACATTTACCTTTATCAAAATTTTTAAGTCGAAAATAAAACAAAGTTATCGCAATGTGACAGGAAAACGAGCATGGCCGATGTGCTTGGCACAGTCAAAATAGTTCAAATAAGCTAATTTTGAGCTATCTCAACAACAAACGTGCCCGCCTCGGTCGCAGAACCACTATGACGCCAAATGAGTACTTGTGTTCATATTGAAAAGTACTCGGTTTCTGTGACACACAATTTCTGTGCCAAGGCATTGGCCGTTTACGTTGCGCTGTGCCACTGTGACCCTGAAATGTGCCGCACTGTGCCCCAATGTAAGCTCAGCATAACTAACATTGATGACTTGTTCCATTTCCCACTCGTTTCTTTTGAGCTGTTTTCACTTTTAAAAGTCTAATTATTCATTTAAACAAATCTTCAGCTTATAAATGGCCACACCATTTGGTCTCACGTAAATATTTACGCTATGTTTCATTACCAATTCCTTTCTCTGAAGCTGTTTTCACTTCAATAAAAGAACAAGTTGCAAATTGAATTAGATATTTAGCCTAGGGTGTCCTCACATCAATATTTCACTGAAAATGTGTAATTGATAAAAGAAAACAAAAACATTGACAAACTGCTGTATGTGAAGGGTAATCCCAGCCAGCCATATGCGGAGCGCTCCGAAGTAGGAGTGAAAAGGGACTGCCAAAGCAGCTACCTCCAAGAAGCGTTTCCGGAGCGCTCCGAAGCAGGAGTGAAAATGAAGTACAAAAGAGCACCGAATGGTATCGTTTAGGGAGCACAAATGTCAATTTATTATCTTGTTGATGTTTCTTTTGTTCAATAATAACAAAAAAATACAAAAAAAAAAAAATAAAATTTATTATCTAAAATAAAATTAGGATCATTCTAAGAAACCGTAGGGACTCCTCTTCGGATCACCGAAACCAATCCCGAAACACTCCGTCTAGGTTATCTTTGGATGATTTAAGGAGTCTTTTTCAAAAAACCATATGCTAATTAGAGGAATCCGCACGGAGCCTTTGCGGGTTATCTGAGTGAGCATTCTGGGACGCCGAAATCACTTATTTGAGGAGCACACTTTAGGCACACTTTTTTTCATATATATTGAAAAGGCCCTTTTCTCCGGCGGATATGCTCCTTTGGAACACTTTTCAAAGCGTCCCTAGGAGGCTCAGCGCACCGTACAGGGAATCCTAGTGGAACACCTTGCGGACTCTCGCTGGTTGGCTGGGAAGAATCGCCCTTATGAGTCCTTTTTAAGCTCTTGAACGTTAAAGAGATTTAATTCATGTCAGATTTAAAGAAGACTCGGAAATCACTCAAGGATATGCTCAAAACGTTTTTTATTGAAATACGACTAGAAAAAGACTCGCAAATGATTAGAAATATGACTCGAGATTGAGTAAAAACTGATGAGAAAACCCGCGCTATAAACGACTCTTTTCTCCCGACCAAAGTAGGACTTAAAAAGAGACTCAAATGTACATAGAAGGTAGAGGCATACCCAAATTCAAGGCACTAGGCATTTTTGAAAGTCTTTTTAGAACACCTATGAATGATTACACATTAAGGAATGTGCTCCAGTCGACTTTGTAATCTGAACACTGATCCTCCTGATTAAATTTATGTCTAAATTTTGACCGAATGTTGAGGCAAAAATCTGTCAACTATTTAACAATCTATGAACCCAAACTCGAACTAAAACCTTGGGTTCGATTAGTACCAGAGAGCTGCAACGAGTATGATCGATCACGCTCAATCAGCCTCGCTCAAACTCTTTGCAACTCCACTCAGCGGATTAAAGCAAAATGTTCGTTCAAGGTTCGTTCTCAACACGAAACGATCCTATTCAGTTGGCTTGATCGCTCTGCTTGGTGATCGAGACTGAGTTTTTGGTTCGCTCATGATGATTGTAACTGATCGTTCAGAAAAAGACGATCGATCCGAACGATGTTTGAAAACTCGGACTTCGATCATGTTGCGGTTGAATTGATCGTGAGTGAAGCAATCAGATCGAAAATTGCTTTGAGAAATATGTATGTATATAATATGTATGTACTTATTTGTGTTTTTGAAGGAAACAAGTTGCGATGCATAAAATTAACAAAAACATAATATTTCATTTATTTCTTATATTAATATTATTATTTTATGTGTAATGCTTAAACATGTTAAGGAACAAAAGTAATGCAATGCTTAAAATTAAAAATTTTAAGGAACACATGTTTCTTCTTTCTTTTTTCTTTTAATGTAGTGCTGTCCGGTTTTACTATTTCGGTAAGGATGTTCCAGATAAAGCTTCTTCCCTTGCGCTGGCCTGATAAAGTATAATTGCCATTTGCTATGTTGTCAGCAATACTTTTCGTCGATTCGCCCTCCATAATTATGATAGTTACGCCAACAAATATCAACAGCAAACTGACGAAATAACCAGTTTTAACTAGCTCGAGTTCTACCGAATTGGCCGCGAACGATCCATCACGATTGTGATCGAACTGAATGCCAGCAGCATTCGCGATCGTTCTTTGTTCGCTCACACAAAATGTTCGATCAAACCCGATCATGTACGCAACAAGCGAGAGTGATTCGAACTGATTGTCCGCTTCGAGCACGCTCACTAACGATCATATGATTTTTGTTGAAGCAAAGTTTTCCGTCACAAAAAATCTGAATCAATGATCGGGTATGATCGAAAAAATGTTGATCGTTGCAGTTCTCTGATTAGTACAGCTCGTACCCTTTGAACCGAACGTTCACCACAATTTTACAGGTTTGCAGCCTTGGTTTCATATTCATGAAGCCTGCATCTAAGCATTTATCATCTGTTTTTAAAAAATTTTCTCCTACTGAGTAATCCCTCTGAGAAAATATTCTCACTGCATTATCAGGGTCAAGTATATCATGTATCTGAGCAAAAAGTCACAGACTTATCTTATTTAATCTATTTTGTTGATGGTTGAATCAACTCTAGTTAGGGCTTAACTGCAAAGTAGGCTTCTCTGGTAAACCCTCAGTCTCGTTGTGCTCTTCAGTACAGGCGGAGCTTTGTGTCTTCGATCGCTTAGGTTGGTCTTCATTTGCTATTGATGCACTGGAATAGCCAGCTCGTTGACGTTTTGGGGTATTTTCCGAATACGTGTGCCTTGGTTGGAAGTTTTGATAACCAGCTTCTTCTGCTCCATGTCCTCTCTCATAACGAACTTCAGATTTTGGACGGTCTTGCTCATTATAGCGAGATCCACGTTGGCCGAAGCGGTACCTCTTATAGGGCAGCTCGGCATTTGCAGTTGGAGAAGAATGCCATCCATTGCTGCTATCCCCACCCCGAGTGTCGCTTGAAGCCCAACTTTCATGCTCCACTGGATCCATAGTCTGGATACGCTTGACTGGTACCACGCTGGTCATTATTTTGCCTCTTTTCAGCTCTAGTTTGGGGACCGTCATAAAAATGCCTTGCCGTGCTATTCTCTTCATTATGCAAACGGTTTGATCCACTCGGTCTCTCACGACGGTTGCCATATTTAGCATATGCGTGATAATAAGACCTCGATTTATGTCCAGTTGAACTCTTCCAATGTCCTCCAGCTTGTTCTGTTTCTGTTGGTGACTAGAGTCTCGATTTGCCTGCCTCCCAAACAGCTCTCCAGTAAAGCTAGACCTCCCACTTCGGGCTGAACTTTCCTCATACCTAGTCCCACGATGGCCGCTATTTTCTCTCTGGAACACTTTGCGCACTCCGCTGGTTGGCTATGAAGTTTCAGTAGTTTAGCTGCAACTACAACATAGTTTTCAATCAAAAAACGTTTTCCAAGTCACTTAGACCATATAGATGCTTTATGAAATTGGAAATGCTAATGCAGTTAAATTTTAGAGGTAGTAGAACTATCAGGCCTGTTCTCATTTCCGAATTCGATTGATTCGATTGATCTATGAAACGATTAAGGAATTCGTCAGAATAGCTTTACCATCAAGAGGGTCGAATGAAGATAAAAGTGGTTTTAGAGCTAGAAGCTGAATAACACAATCAGTTTTTGAAAGCGGAAACAAATAACAATTCCGATTCCACATGATTTGCTTGAGATCGAGAACGGGAACAGACCTTTATATGATTTTTAGTTTAAATCAGGGAATCAAACCGAATCGTATATCGGTTTCGGTTCCGGTTCTGGTACGTACCGAATCTAATGTTTCGGTAAAAGGTTCTGTTTTGGTTCTAACATTATTGCGGTAGTCCGGTTCCGTATCGGTACCTGGATTTTTATTTCGGTATACCGGTATGAACCATTAAAATATAAATAAGTATCGGGCATTGGTTTTGCGTCCACCTAATTTCATAGCGAAGACATAATAATTACACCCCGGTAAACAAACGCTCTACACTTATTTGCCCTTTTCAAAGACATACATAAACACAATTGTAGAAACTTTTTCAAGTTTACTGACCACCATTTAACTTCATCTTCTTTGTTTTGTAAACATATTAAGCTCAGGAACCTCCGGAGGTTCGAACCCATCGTGAAGTATAAGATTCGGTTCGATGATCGGTTCCTTAACTTATCAATACTGAGGATTTGGTTCGAACCTTGGTTCATAACATCTGAAATATTTGAAACATTTTTGGCTAACTTTACCATGAATTTCTACAAATCGGTTAAAATAAAAACTATTTGATAAATCTATCTAAGGTTAACGCCATCAATCATACGTCCCTGGTTCTTTCAATGTGTACTCGTACATACACACCTGATCATATTAATAGGTACACACATCAACTCTGACTTTAAGGTAACAGAAAACAGTTTCATTCATTGTTTCAAACTTAAAATTTGTTCTTATTGGTTCTTAAACTATTTGTTTTTAATAAAATAAACTTAATTGTAACATAGAATAATAATATAACATGAAAGAGATCATTTTGTGTTTCAGATACGTTTTCAGTGTGATCATAATAATAGGTACACTTCATGTGTTGGTAAGAAAAAAAATTTTAATTTCCATTTTGTGTTCTTTTTTTTAGGTAAATTAGTATTTCCTAACTTAGTATCCAGTGTATCCACCTCTATTTTTGGCCACTACTGCTTTTCTTTTTGGCATACTTTTAATAAGAGCCTGGCAGGTCTCTACTGGTGTCTCATACCGCAGTTTTTGGACACCTTCCCATAATTTTTGTTTATTTGAAAATGAATGCTTTGCCAATTTCTTTTTTAAGTCTCCCGTCAAGTTTTCAATATGGTTAAGGTCGGGGGATTGGCTTGGCCACTTCAGAACGTCAATTTTTTGGTCCTCGAAAAATTTAGATAACAGCCTTGATGTGTGTTTAGGATCATTTTCTTGCTGAAATACCCAACGTAATGGCATATTTTCCTCAGCATATGGTACCATAACTGTTTCCAACATGGATTTGTACTCTTCAGCATTCATTTTGTTCGTAGTCTGATAAATTGGACCTACGCCGTACCAGGAGAAGCAACCCCATACCATTATATTGCCACCTCCATGTTTGACTGTTTTTTTTGTAAACCGTGGATGGAATTCCTTTCCATTAGGGCGTCGAACATTCCTTTCACAGTCATTCCCAAACAAATTAATCTTTGTTTCATCGCTCCATAATATGTTTCTCCATTTTTTCTCCCCGGTGCATCCTACCCAGTCTTTGTGGTCCCTTGCAAAAGATTGCCTCATGGTGATATTTTTTTTGCGCATAAGTGGGACTTTTCTCTCAATTCTTCCTGGTAGGTTGGCATTTTGTAGTCGTCTTTGGATAGTTGGAGCACTAACTGTATTCCCAATTTTGGCTGCAATAGCCTTCGATGACTTAAATGGGTCCTTTTTACTCAAAGTTACTATGTAGTGGTCAAGGGTTCCTGTTGTTTTTTGTGGCCTTCCACGGGTTTCCTGTCTTGGGTTTCTTTCTAATGCATTTTTAACAAAATTATGAGACCTGTTCATTAATTTGGCGATGGCTCGTAAAGATTTGCCTTCTTTTCTCAGACTAAGAACCAATCGAGCTTCTTCTTTAGTACAATGAGAATTTCGACCCATTTTTTCTAAAAAAAAATAATTATTTAGTTCTCTGTATTGACTGGAGCTATACTTAATTTACCTTTAGTTACCAAAAGATCACTGATTACAAAATTATTCACTTGATTCTTGTGAGATACGGAGACTGTACCTATTATTATGATCAGGCGAAATGTGTGGTGGACTCGCAATTTATAGAAAAGCTTTGATATACGGGGCAGCCCCTCATTCAACTCTTTGTCACAGTGTGGCCAGACATTGACAACAACAAAAAACCAAAAATTAAAAAATTGTCAACACTAAAAGTATGAAAAAACCATCTATAATTAAAAAATTCCGGTGTGTACCTATTAATATGATCAGGTGTGTATATGTATTCTCCTGTTTCTTTTCATACAAATACATGTATGATTCGACTTAGCCTCCACTTTCAGCTAACGGATTTGTGCCAGAGCTGCTGTCCTCATTCAGTTTCACTTGAACAAGTCAATGGTTATCATGACATTTAATGAGGGTCTAAGAATATAGGATGCAATATTTTTAAAAAGACTGGTCTCGCCTAAACCAAGTGCCATCTTTGCAGTCTTATTTTTGCACCCAGAACCGCAACTGTACCGGTACAATGTTTCGGTTCTTTTCTGTCTTTTCGGTTCCAAGAATATCGGTTCTCGAATACCGGTATACAAAAAGTTTAAAATATGGGTTCCATTGAAGGTTCTGGTTCTGAGTTTTAATCGATTCTTTTCGGTATACGGTTCCGGTTCTGGTTCCGGTTTGATTCCCTGGTTTAAATACAACTTTTTCTAGGTTATATTCCCTTCACCCTGGTTTGACTTTTGCTTTCTTTTTCCTCCATATATATATTTTTATTTTATGATTGTTTATGTGAAGAGACAACGACTGCTGGCCTACTCTTCCACACACACACACAAACACTTACACAACCGAGTGAGGAAATCTATAAATTTGAGGATTTACAGCATTTCTTACTGTAGCCACTGCTGGGAGCACTTGCTCCCTTTGGTCCGTTTGGGGTTTTATTTGTTTGCAATCGTTTTGGCCAGTATGGGTTGGAGGATGGTGAGGACTTGGGGGGCTGTCATAATTTCTAATACCATTAGATAGGCGAAAGTAACCCTACTTTATTGTATATTAAGTGTGTGTGTGTGTGCCAATAGTTTGCAATTAGCGTTTGGGCCATAAAAATGGCCATCAACTTAGGTCTCAGATTTTTGGTACACCCCTTAGGGGTAGGGGTGGGGCGGCGGCAAGTTGGACTACAGCTGCAATGCTTAAGTGTAAAATTTAATTGAACCCCGTACCGCCCCCACCATTTGCCTGGCCAACTGCGCACATTTCCTACCGCAAAAAATAAAAAAAAAAACCGGAAAGGAAATCTATTAAAAAATACGAGCAAAAGTAGCCCAAAAAATGTTTCGTGTGCGCGTTGTAACGTACAAATTATGTAAACAGAAATCTAAGGGTGGGGGTGGTGGAAATTATGAACCTTAAGGCCAGTCCGGGTGGAACTCAGATGAAAAATGCGACCCTAGGCAATATTTACAATTAAAAAATTAACGTAAAACAGACGAAGAGAAGATGGCCAAGCGCGACAGCAGGGTGGGGGAGGGGGAGGGGGAGAGGAGGGTTTGAGTGGGAAAAAAAAAACTGTGAAAAAGCCCTAAAATCAATACGGAAAAACCCGAGGAAAAACTGACAAACAAGCCAAGTATGAATGTGGTTGGAGGCCTAATGGAAATTGTATTTATCTCGTTTGAAGTTGCAACCACCAAACCATCATACCGCGACACTTGCCCTCACCTTGCCACCACCACCCCACCCCATCCCACCGAAAGCCTTAAGCGTTTTTTATAAATTAACAAGAGAACAAAAAAAATTTATCAGAAAAACGAAATGAATATTTTTTGCCCCATTTTGTTTAAAATATATTTTCATAGGTGGGTGGCGATGGTGGTGGTGGTGTTGGTGGTTGATGCCTTCTAATCGCGGGTGTTGGGCTAATTTAGGCGTTAAACCTCAAGCTAAACTGTAAAATGAACAGTTGGTCGGACAGAAGAAGAAGAAGCTGGATATTTTAATATTTTTGCCTAAAAGTAGGCTATGCCAAAATTTTAGTTTTTCTAGTGAAATGTTAAATATTCCAATTAATTTCAAATTACTTTAGAATTTGTTCAGTTTTGGATGGAAGAAATCTCTATATAAAGAGAAAATTGAGGGTTTTTAGAATCATTAGAGATTGGACACAATTCGTCACTCAAAATAGCCTACACCGTTTCAAATGATATGCCCAGACTATCAGCGATGTCTCTAATAGTTAATTGACAATTTGCAAGCACCATTTTGTTGACTTGTTTGACTTGATGCACATCAGGCAATGTTTTTGGCTGATTAGCTACCACATTCTTCTCAACACTCTCGCGACCAGCCTTGAAATCGTTATACCACTTGTAAACATTCTTTGAAGACTGAGTCTGATCCCTAAAGCTGCCTTTACACTTGTCTTATATCTCTAAATAGTAGGCAGTGATTGGAAAGGTACCCAATTTTCTTACCTAGGTAAGGTACAAGGTAAGTGTCAAAAAATATACCTAGGTAAGGTAAAAGGTATACGGAATTTCCAGTACCTAGATAAAGGTAAAGGTGCCTAAAAGGTACTTTGAATTTCAAAAGAATGGCTAAAAATGAAATATTGTGATTTTATATGATGTTTTATTATGAAAATGTCTCTTATACCCTTGTTTCACTGGCACATTCTAGAGGTCATCCGCTGGATGATCTAAATGACCTCATTCTTTCTGTGTATTTCCTCATAAGAGATGAATGTCCATTCGGGAGATCATCCGCGACATATGAGCAAGTCACTGTCATGGATGATCTTAAGAACGATTTACTTGAAAACAAAAAAGTTATTTTCCCTAAGACCCATTTTCCGACCGATCGGTCCTATGGCAGCTATAAGATATAGTCATCCGATTTTGACCAAAATTTGCAAATCTGTCTGAAAGCCTATAATATTAATAATGGCCGAGTTTAAGAATGCTAACATTGAATTCCTCTATCCACTTTATTAACACTTCTTATCCATATACCATTCCGTCTTCTAGCTCGATTTGTGTTCCCTCGATTAGTGAAAGCTCCCTACTTTCGCATTTAAAATCTCTAAAATCCTCATACTCCCCTGGCCCTGACAACATTCCTAGTTGTGTTCTCAAAGAGTGCTGTAGTTCCTTATGCAAACCTTTGCTTAAGATTTTCAATCTATCACTCGATTCTTCAGTCTTTCCAACTCCTTGGAAAGAGTCCTATATCATTCCTTTTCATAAAATAGGTGGACAATCTGATATTTCCAATTACAGAGGCATAGCTAAGCTCTCTGCTATTCCTAAATTATTTGAAGAGATTATAACCTACACCTTGTAGCATTATTGCAAATCGATTTTATCACCTTTCCAGCACGGGTTTATTAAGCGTCGGTCAACTATGACCAATTTGCTTGAATTTACTTCATTGGTTAATGATGGGTTTCTTAAGAAAAAGCAAACCGATGTCATTTACACCGACTTTAGTAAGGCTTTTGACTCTGTAAACCATGATCTTCTCCTCTATAAGCTTGATCGGTTAGGATTTCCCGCCTCTTTTCTGCTCTGGATTTCGTCCTATTTAAAAAATAGAACGCAGAAAGTTATATTACGTTCAGACACTTCAAAGCCCGTCTCTGTAACGTCCGGTGTACCGCAAGGTAGTCACCTTGGTCCTTTGTTTTTTACTCTTTTTATTAATGACCTACCCACAATACTATCTTATTCTCGGATACTTATGTATGCCGATGACGTTAAACTTATTTTATCTTTCAATGACCCGACACATTCCATTAGATTGCAAGATGATTTAAACTCCTTGCAGTCTTGGTGCTTGGTTAATCATTTATACCTTAATTGCTCCAAGTGCATGTTTATGACTTTCCATCGTTGCAAACCTTCGCTGGCTATGTATACGATTGGCAATGAACCCCTGCAACGAATATCTACCGTCGTTGATCTTGGAATTCTTTTTGACCCCAAATTGAGTTTCAATCCTCATATCGCTTCTATTGTTAATAGGGCGAATGGTGTACTTGGATTCATTAAACGTTGGTCGAAGGAATTTAATGATCCTTACACCACAAAGCTTCTGTACACTGCTCTAGTCCGTCCTGTACTTGAATACTGCTCGTCCGTCTGGTGTCCGCAATACAAAAAGCATATCGATCGTATCGAATCAGTACAAAAGCAATTTTTGCTTTTTGCTCTTCGTGGACTAAATTGGGACCCTAACCTTCGTCTGCCATCGTACTCCAGTAGACTCTTGCTTATTAACCTTCCTTCGTTAGCTAATCGTAGAACAGTCCTAGGCGTTTCTTTTCTTCATAAGCTAATCATTAGTGATGTAGAACTCTACCGAACTTTTAGGTCGCCTTAACTTTTCAGTTCCTTCTAGGCCAACTAGAAACTATTTACCTTTAATCTTGCCCAGATGCACAACTGATTATGCCCAGCACAATCGTTTTCGGGTCTTATGTCAAAATTACAATGATCTCTATCACCTGCTCTCAACAGATCTCTCTCTCTTCTCTCTAAAAACGTCTCTCTATAATTATCTCCGGGGAAATCTCTGACCACTCCCAGCTGTGAGTAGGGGCATAGCTTGTCGGACTGGCTAAAAAATCCTCCCCCACCGGGTCAGAGATTTTCCGGTTATTTAGTTTTAAGTTTTACGTATAATTTTTTATTTTTAAAGTTTACTTTAAGATATTTTTCTCTCTATCTCAGTTTTTTTTTTTTTTTAATTTTATATATTATTTTATTTTTTTTCTCCTTTGTTCCTACATAACTGTAGGTTTTGGTTTTTTTCTCTCTCTCTCTTTCTCTCTCTCTCCCTCTTCTCGATCTCTATATTATTAAAGTTTTTGTTAGCTCTAATAACGCCTCTGACTACAATTGGCTGTGAATAGGGGCATAGCTGGCCGGACGGGCAAATAAAATTCCCCCACCGTGTCGGAGTCGTTATTAGTTTATTTTGTAATTTTATTAGATTTTCTTTGATAGGCTTCATTAGCTCATAAAAATTTTTGTAACGTATATAAAGACAGCCTTTTTTTGTCAACTCTAAATAAATAAATAAATAAATAAAAAAGTTTTTCTCACTAAGACCCATTTTTTGACCGATGGTTCCTATGGCAGCTATAAGATATAGTCATCCGATCCGGTCGGTTCCGACATATTAGCAGCGTGCAGTAAAAATAAGACTCTGTGCAAAATTTCAGCTCGATAGCTTTAAAACTGAGAGACTAGTTTGCGTAGAAACAGACGGACAGACAGACAGACAGACATACAGACAGACAGACAGACAGACGGACAGACAGGCGGACGGACGAAGCTCAATGAACTCAGCTCGTCCCCCTGATAAAGAATATATATAGTTTATGGGGTCGGAAATGAATATTTCTATGCGTTGCAAACTTCTGGGCAAAATTATATATTGTGAATATTGTGATTTTATATGATGTTTTATTATTAAAATGTCTCTCATATGTTATCTCGATTTTTTAAAATAACAGCTTCGATCACCTTGTCTGTTTCTTAGAAGTTCTCAGAATCCTTTGTATTTGAACACTCATTGACAACATTTTTAAAATTTTCCATAATTTCTTCAAAAAGTCAATCTTTCAAACACTTTACAATTTAGTTGTTTTAATATGCAATTCACTTCAATTCAATCAACTTTCAATTTTGGAAGTATCATTGTGGACAAAACCAAAGTCTTTGTCTCGATCGAAGTCAAGTTTTCAATTAAAGCAAATCGTTTTAAAACTCCTGTTTTAAGAGCATCTTTATGTGGATCACAATTTTTCAAACTATTCAAGCATTTAAGTTTATGTATTACTAATAATAATAATAATAATGGTTTGCTTTATTGCCCAGTAATATTTACAGTTTGCTTAAAGCTAGCAGTTCAGTGGTAGTCAGTGATTAGATATTCATCTTTACATCTGAGAAAGTATTTCAATCTGTTTTACAATTTACATTTTACAGTTTACACTTTACATTTACATTTACAGAATTACCCAAGGAAAAGGCAGGGAAAAAAAAACCTTGGCAAGAAACTTAAAATTAGACTTAGAGCTAAGCTTTGGCTAGTTCTTCCTAACACTAATTATATTAGTGGTGAAGTACCTACCAGCACTCATTAGTGCGTCATTAGAATTTTCTTTGTGTTAAATGTACTTTTGGCACGAGAGATGAAGTCATCTATCGATTTGATATTTGCATCAGAATGTAACCGTTCTGTGGAATAATAAAAGGGCAGGTTCAGGATCATTTTCAATATCTTATTTTGTGCCGTTTGCAGTTTTTTCACATGAGTCTTTGCGCATTCACCCCATATTTCTGATCCATATAAGATAGTGGGTAAGAAAACTAACTTGTAGACTAGAAGTTTGTTGTTAATGGATAGTTTTGAGTTGCGGTTTATGAACGGATATAAGGTTCTGATCATCTTGTTAACTTTGTCAACAGTCTTACTAATGTGATCGCTAAAAATTAGTTTTTTGTCAAGGTTTAAGCCAAGGTATCTGACTGAGCTTTCCCATTTTATTTTGGTGTTGTTTAGTGTTATCTCGCTGTTTGGTAAAAACTTTGGGTGTCGTTTTTTGGTGAAGAATATAGCTTTCGTTTTTGTGGCATTTAGTTTGATTTTCCATCGCTCGAAGTATGTTGATAGAGAGGTCAATGAACACTGCAGTTCGTGTTGAATGTCTATGTAAGAACTACCAGAACAGTAAAGAGCCGTGTCATCGGCAAAGATAAGCGAGTTGCAACTATCGAATAGGGGGATGTCATAGGTATAAATATTATAGAGAGTGGGTCCGAGCACCGACCCCTGCGGCACGACAGCATATAACGGCTTTTTCGTGGAATCTGTGCCATTTAAGCAGACATAGAAGTATCTTCCCGATAGAAAACTTTGGACTAGTTTGGTTAAGTACGTTGGAGTATTGCAAGAAATTAGCTTGTGGATTAAGCCGTTGTGCCAAACAGTGTCGAAAGCGGCTTCTACGTCTAGCGTCAGCATGCCAACTGATTGTTTTTGATTAAGGCTTTGTTTGATAAAGTTAGTGGCTTTTATGTATTACCACAATTAGCCATTTTCGGCATTATTATGTCCAAATTACAGTTAATCCATTAGAGATATGGAATTTCTAAAAGCTGATTTGGGTTCAGCGTGATAAACTTGTCTAAAATCAATCATTCTTTTATCATTTGAGGTCCTGTGCTGAGAATAAATCAATTTTGAAATCTTGTCAAAATATTTCTGCCAGCTGCCATTTGCACATTTTGATTTATATTTTCTAACCCAAGTGGCTGATTGTGAACTTCTTATGTTTTATTGAAAGCTTACTTTTACACCAGCATCCGATAAAAATTTCATTTTTTTTTGGGATGTTTTGTTTAAAAGATATAATGGCTTATTTATGAAAATTTCTTTCTGAAAATATTTATGCCGACTACTGTAGAAGTAAAGTAGGCAGAAAAATTCTAAATAACAACGAGATTCGTCCTGCAAAAATGTCAATAACATTATTTCATGATGTCATGAAAACGGTTCTTAATTCGCAAAGAGCTATTAATTTAAGCTTACAAAATTTTCTTAGCTTCATCTGTTCTTACTGTGGATTTATTATCAGCAGGCCAAATTGCTGTTGTTTTCGTTATGGAAGAATTGTAGAGCCTGTTCAGCATCTTTCGTAACAACTAAGTTCAAAGTGTGTGATGCACATCCAAAGTGCCTTGGCAAAATAATTTCAGCAACACCTGAACTATCCAGGTTTATTACCTCTAGATCGGACTCTTCTCAAAACTGTACACTATAGATGCTTCACAAAGTTGGATGAATTATCTGTAAATGTTCCACATATATTGGTATTTCTTGGTCCGTATTTGCTATGAACTTCAGCTGATATAGTAGTAAGTATTTCATGTGCGTATCTTATATGCGAGCACGAGAGAATGACGATGTAGATTGCTATCTATATAGTGGCCAGCTACACCAAAGTAGCTTTTGTTATTGCATCTCCAGATATCGGCACTTGTACTAATAAAATGCGTATTTTGAAAACTACCAGCGATATTTTCTTACACAACCGCGCTCCTATTTTCCCTTTCGTAAAAATTTCTCGATTTGAAACCGGTTTTCAGTTCAAAATTGGTCTTAAAATCAGCCTTCCTCTTATCTAGCATGGATCGTATAATTTTTGCACAGGGTAGGTTTACCGGACATCCAGCGAAAGCCAAAACAGGTTGCTGAAACTTTTCTTTTCAACATGGCAGAGCGGCAACATCTTGGCTATAATGTAATCGGAGCGAAAAAAATCACGTACGAAAAGTACCTAGTACCTTACCTATTGACAAGTTGAATGAAAATTAAGACCTAGGTAAGGTAAAAGGTAATCGAATTTGAAAATACCGAGGTAAGGTAAAAGGCACACAAAATATGTATCTACATAGGTATGTACCTAGGTACTTACAAACACTATTAGTAGGTTGTCAAACTTCTCTAAAGAGAATCTCTTATCAAATAGAACCTGTTCAATTTCATCAAAGAAGGCTACATTTTCTAAATATTTAGAGATATTTGATTTGCTATTATACTATGGTTAGAGAGTCTATTTACAGATTTATTACAAGTGTAAAGGCAGCTTAAAGGCTTTCTGCAGCCCTTCACAAAACGAAGCGTAATTCAAATATTAGTGAATATTTTGGCTTGAAATTTCGCACAGCTGTCACTAACAGTGTTACCAACTTGCAGAAAGATACAAAATGATCGATTGAAAAAACACGGGAAGCTTAAATTAAAAATTCAACTTTCAATTTGATCACAGAAAGTAGTATAATAAAAAAATTAAAATTTTTGAGCGACTAACCTCTATAATTTAACTGCATTAGCATTTCCAGTTCCATAAATCATCTATATGGTCTAAGTGACTTGGAAAACTTTTTACTTATAGAAGTGAAAATCACAGCAGAGAAACGAATTGAAGTGAAACACACAGTAGTTGCTACTCAAATATAAAACACATGTTGATGAATAACTTAAGAAATTCCATTTTTTCAGAGAAACGCCTGAAATATGAAACAGGGCTTGTGGACGGAAACCACAAATACTTACTTATATTTCTCAAAATAAGCAATGGAAAAGCTAATGAAAAATGTAAGGTAAATGGTAAATTGATAAAGAAACTGCGCTTAAAAATCTACTCAATTACTCGCTGGAGTCATCTGAAAAGCCGCTCACTTGCAGCAATTTGAGGTCACCGCGTGGCTTTCCAGCACCTGACTCCAAACTGTTTCACCGTACTTGGGGCATAGCGGGGCAACCACTTGCTCCTCGGTGCTGAGTGTTTGAAATTCGTGGGCCTCGATTTAACTGCGATCACAATTAAGGTGATCAACTTAAAGTCGATAAGCGAGTATCGTCTATCGTTTAAAAATCTCAAAAATAGTCAAACATGGTCACACTAATCCCAAAAGCCGCCACATAAATTAAGCGTCATTTCGAATTGACAAATTTATTTCAAAATGTATAAAAATAAAAGCGACATGGTGAAACAGTACGAAGACAAGCCGCAGGGCGATGGCGTTGAGCTGGAGAGTCAGTGTATCTTACGCGTGCCCAAGGTAAATGCACCCCAAATTGGTTTGTTAAAATTTCTTATACTGCTCCTCCTACCAGGACCTCGCCGACACGGTTCACGAGGCCATTCAAGCAGGCATTGTCCAAGATCGTTTAAAGATACAACTGGATCAAGATTTGCTGCATGCCAAGCAAATCGTGGACATGCCCACCGTTGTGAAGAATTACAAATCCGCTGACATTTCGCAAATACTCATTTGCAAGGAGGATGAACCGAAAACGGAATCACCAGAGATGAATAAGAAAAAGGATCCCAATAAGGTGGACAAAATGTTCTTGTGGCCACAAGACATCACGCCACCCTTTAAGAATGTGCGTGTGGAATACGAGATTATCTATGAGGAGGATAATGCCGGCGATGATCCGGATCAGCCGGAGGCCGCTGATACCAGTAATTTGGCCTCTGCCCAACGGGCACTCAATATGGATATGGACGAAGAGGCCTACACCGCCGATGATGAAGATGAGCTCGAGCCGCGTAACAAGTTAGAAAAATCCTCTCTGCTCTCGGAAGATGATTCACCTCCGTCGGATTTCCTTGGTGCCGCCAAGCAGGGACAAAATGAATTTAACAAATCCATGGTTGGACGCAATGCCAGCACTTCCAAGTTAAGTGCAGCTGGTGCAAGCTCCAATCTGGCCGCACCCAGCGGCTTCTTTGAGCAACATCAACTGATTGCCAAATTCCAAAGTATGAACCTTAGGGATGAATCACAGCCACAGTACACACAGCAACAGATCAAAGACAAGATTCATCAATTGACCGGGGAAATAAACGTTCTGAAGGCAAAACATGAGCAGAAGTCCACCGAAATTGCATCCATAAAGAAAGCCAGTCTCAAACCACGTATGCAGGAGGCGCTGGATAATCTGTATGCCCAACTGGTTGAAAATGAACTGGAGCTTTATGATCTTAAGAAAATGCCAGAGTCGTGAGGGGATGCATATTTTACTTGAAATTTTAAAATACTGTTGGTAGACTGTGCATGCTGCCCCTTAATAAATGCCAAAATTTGTGGCCCTAAACGTAGATAACACATTTTTATTAACATTCTCATATATCACAGCCCAAATATATGACAAGAGGTGATATTCTTATAGATTATCTGCGCTACGCAGGCTTTGGAAGACTACTGTGGCCATATGGCAGACTGAAGACTAATTTTCCGTAGACTCTTGCATGATGCTCACCAGGTTGCTCCACACCCGTATGCTTAAATTATATCGTTCTTCATTGAACGTCGGACGGACAAAGAATACATGCTCTGCGTCTTGGATGAACGACTGCCCTGTACAGTCTGGGAAATACGGTCCTATGTAGATAGGACTTAAAACATACATACGTGTCCCGTAAGAAGTTGTCCGTGTCTTTTGTCATGTTGGGGATTAACTTGAATGTCCATCGTCCTTTGGTCGATCTCTGCCAATGTCTTGCCATTTATTCCGTTTGGTCTCGCGAATTTCCGCTATTCGCATTTCAGGGCTGATGCTTTCTGAATCTACCGAGGTGTGGTTCAACAGCTTTCTGTGCCCTTAGGTCTAGCGGGAGGAGTCCAGTCACATAGGTTGGGTATCTCGACGCTGGTGCCCAGACCGGTGCTGCGTAGAGGAGGTTGGAGTTGACTACACCGACAAGCAGTTAACGCCGAGACTGTACAGGTCCAGTATTGGCCATAAGTCTGCACTGTTGGCTTTCTTGTTGGCATACTCTTAATGGTCCCTGTAGTTAAGTCTATGATTGATCATCACTCCCAGGTACTTGGGGTAGGGGCGGGATTTAATCATAGATTCGTCTACAATAATATGAGCCGTTTCTATACTCTTGTTGCTGCCGCTGCAGATCGCTAATACATTGGATTTTATTTTAGAGTCCCTACTGAATCTACATATATCAGGCGATCCTCAAAAAAAACCAACACTCGTCTGATCGAGAATGGTCTAAACCACGGCGAAAAATCAACAGAACTAAAACAATTTTAATGCACACTCTGAATTGCGAAATTAGGGAGCGGTGGACTTAGGTGTCATTTGTCCCTCCCAATTCTATACCCACCCAACCATGGTCTTTTAATATTTTTGTTGCAAAAGACCCCAAAAAGAATTTACAGAACTATTTTTATTTACGCTCCCCGGTCATTGGAATAAAGTTCAAAAGTTAGTTCATTTTTTTCTTCATATTTTATGCTTAAATATTCGTAATCCTAACAGAATCCGATTTAAATTGTATTCCATACTCAAAAATCAAAATTATTTGTACGTAAGTTTAACTTCATTTGTTTTCTGTGTACATATATGTCTTCTATTCACTAATTTATTTCTAAGTTTTATGTATATGAGTCCACTAGCAATTCGATCGTAAATATACTCGGTTTTTTTTCAATGTTCATTTTAGATTAAGGTGCATGTTAGTATATAGGAGGATAAGATTTAATTTAAATTTAATAATAATAAGAAGAAAATGTTTAATTGTTTGTTTTCATTTTTGTTTTTTTTTTGTGTTTGGGTAGTGCAATAAAAATATAGGTTTATTCAATAATCCTTTACGGTGGGTTTTTTTTTTTTTAATTTTTTTTTTTTTTTTTTTTTAAATCAGATCTTTTGTAGATTTATTCATCGTACAATAAGAATTTTCTCAGTAGATCAGCTGATCCAAAAATAACAATCATTTGGTTCACGAAAGAAGCAGCCAAAAGAAACCTCAAAAAACGCTGATAAGCGCATAGGCAAGCAAGCTAGCATTTATGGTGGGCCCTTGCACAGGCCAGCATACACGCTACCGAAATAAGGTTCGGCATTTCGCTTGGTCACTGGTATCAATCTTTAGCGAATCTCGATCATGCTCTATTACTTTCTTGTGTTAATGGTTAATACTTGGCACATATTTTTCCACTCACCCATACCATCCTCGATGAAGGCCTTCTCGATGACGACGATGATTAGCTGTGTTGATGGTTAATTAACTTTTAAATTTTTGTTAGAAAATTTCTATGCCTCCTTTACTTGTACTTTTGCATGATTTTAGATAAGCGTTTGGTTTGCACTTTGAGTTCTTCTCACTCACAATTTTGGTTGGATCATTCTCTTTTCTTTTTATATGCCCTAGATGTAGGGTATCAAATATAGCACAAAACAAAAAGAATAATTTAAAAGAGAATTTATGATCGATTTGCGGTGTGGGCTTTGACAAAAATAACTCCTGTTCTCACTTCATCTTTCTCTTTACTTATTTATACATTATTTTTATGAATTTGGCCTTTACAGGTTTTCTGCATTATCGCATTTTTCGTTGAACTTTCTTAGTTTTGGTGGTCAAGCTGGGATTTTTTCTGGCACATACACTATTTTGAGATTGTTTGACTCTCTCTGGCTGGCCGAAAGATGGGCTTGGGAGCTTACTGCGTGACCCTAAGAATGCTTTGGGCTCTTCACTTTGCACGGGCGGTGGTCAAGCCGCTTATCAAATAAAATTTGATCAACACACAAAAAAATTTAGAGCCCAAATACTCTCTCCGATCTTGCCTCAATTACACTTGCACTCTCACTATTCACACTTTTAGCTGCTGGTTACAGGTGCTCGTTCAATGCCTTCATTTTCGGCTTTAAGGGGTTTTGCTGGGACGACTCTTAAGAGATCAGACTCCGGAGGGTTTCGCACGTTGCAATCTTGAGGGCTGTGAAAAACAGGTCGTTAGTGGGTAACCAACGTCGTTAGTGGGTAATTTTTTTCAAAAATTACAGAATGTAAAAATAATTACCTTGCCAACCTCTAACCTCTTGTGGCTTTGATATTTCGTTGGATTTATACCACTTCAGTCAGGGATGGCTTAATATTTCTTGGATTAATTTTTATACCCGTTACTCGTAGAGTAAAAGGGTATACTAAAGTCGTGCAAATGTATGTAACAGGCAGAAGGAATCATTTCCGACCATATAAACTATATATATTCTTGATCAGCATCAACAGCCGAGTCGATATAGCCATGTCCGTCTGTCCGTCTGTCCGTCCGTCTGTATGAACACCTAGATCTCAGAGACTAGAAGAGCTAGAGCAACCAAATTTGAAATGTAGACTCCTATTGTCTGCACGCAGATCAAGTTTATTTTCAATTTTTGCCACGCCCCCTCACGCCCCCGCAATTTGGAAAAAACGTCATATCTCCTACAGTTTTGATGATAGATGGTTCGTTGTTTCTAGAGATATCTAACTAAATTATTTATCGATTTGCTGAAGGAATGATAAAGATCGGATGAACGATACTCAAGTTATGAGCAAAAAACGGTCAGTTAACACCCACCACCCACCCCACCCATAACCATTGCATTGCGTTCAGCAGCAATCTTAGTGAGAGAGAGAGAGAGAGAGAGAGAGAGAGAGAGAGAGAGAGAGAGAGAGAGAGAGAGAGAGAGAGAGAGAGAGAGAGACTTAGAGAGCGCACTGCGTTGTGCGTTGTGTGTTAACTGGCCGTTTGACTCGTAACCAAATTCGAGCTGCGACATTAAGGGTGCAGAGTATGTAATAGTCGGGCTTGACCGAATTTGTTTCTTGTTTATAACCGTTACTCGTTTTACTTTACCCCACTGAGTAACGGGTATACCAAAGTCGAGCACCGCCGACTTTAACTTACGCTCTCGTTTTCCACTCAAGTCAAGAATCCCATGTGGATGTACTTATTCCAGGGAATTATAATTTTTTTAAGATGAACTGACTTCTTTGACGGACTCCAACAGAAAAGACTGAGGGTAGGCAAAGTCAAAAATATATACCCCAGGCAGGTGAGTTGACCGACTATTCACCACAGGGGGAATAGGCAAAGATAAGCTTATTGCGAAACAACTCAGGCTTGAGGGTGGAGTTGCAAAGGCGATTATCGGAAGTGTTTTGTGTCTATGCTAATATCGTAAGTCGTGAATTTTGAATTCCAAAAAAAAAAGGAATTTAATTTTGTATGCGACCATTACAGTGTCTGTATGAATGCGCGAAAATGCGTTTAAGTGTAGGTATGCTGTAAATGCCCACGCCCATTCTACACGGATTCTTCCTTTCGCGATCAGTTTGCTTGCCGTTTCTGGTATCAACCGCAGTGTCAGCCAACAACAACCGATCCAGATAGACTCTGTCCGATTTGTTTATTGATGGCCTCTACAATTTCTGCAACCTCTGAGACTTTATCGATGTCTCTGATGTCCATTTAAGCATTTCTTGCACGGCATTGTGCATATCCAGTACGCCTGATGCCTTGTACGCCTCCATTCCTTAAGCTGCGGTTCGGTTTTGACCCTTTTAAGATCTCCTTTGCTTTTAATAACGATGGCGTCGTTTCTCAGTGGCCTTGGCTTCTTGCTTTTTAGCTTAACCGTGGTCCATTCGTTAGGTTAGATACCTTTTGTAACTGGGTTTGGCTGTTGCTCCTTTTGTTGTTGGGTTTTTGAGCATTCCGGCATGCCCTTGCGGGAGTTTTGATCCTAAGGCCCAGTCTTCTCAGCACGCGACTTGTGCATTGCCTTCTTCGGGGACGCTTTGGTCGCTTTGTGCCGAGACTTGCTTCCCTGGGTAGGGCAACTGTCAATTCCTCTATCTGTTTTGCCAGTATGCCTCTGCAGTAGGTCAATCTCCTCCACTAACTCCCTCATTGCGTTAGTGATCTAGAGCTTAGGCAGAGCCATCGGCTTTATAAGCTCTATAGGTTTTGCCCCGATATTGCCATCTACTTCTTACGGCTTTTGGTTTTCATTTATTCGTATCGCGGGAGAGGGCGAACTTGACTTCTCTAGGCGTTCAGTCTCCAACGCAGCTAAATCATCAGGTGAGCGGGCAAGCCTAGGGATTAACTGCGTCCCAATTTATGCAGATGTCGTCAGCATGTATGTGTGGGGATGTTTCTGAGTTGGAGTCAAGTGAACTGCATGGATTACGAGTTTTGTCGCAGTTGTTAAATACCTAGATGGTAAGTGTATGTATTGGTGATGGTATTTTCAAACCAGGAGCTTTTCTTACTGTGGACGATCAGTTGCATTTTCGGGGAGCCAGCGGAGTCGTCAGTTATCACAAAAAATTACTATATTTTTATACCCTTGTAGAGGGTATATTAAAATTGTCTAGATGTTTGTAAGGCTTAGAAGGAAGCATCTTCGACCACATAAAGTACATATATTCTTGATCAGCATGACGAGCTGAGTTCATATAGCCATGTCCGTCTGTCCGTCCGTCTGTTTCTATGCTCAGTTTTAAGGCTATCTTAACCAAACTTTGCATGAAGCCTCTTGGTACATATAGACTGTACATTTGTCGGAATCGGCCGGATCGGATGACTATATCATATAGCTGCCATAGGAACTATCCGACGAAAAAGTAGTTTTAGTTAGAAAAACTTTTTTGTCTTCAACGCAAACGTGCCCAAACCCCGTATTTCTAAGTTTTCTATGCTTTTACATAATTTCACCAAGTTTTATGAAAATCGGCCAACTATATAGTATAGCTGCCGTACAAAAGATATGTCTGAAAAAAAGTTTTAGTAGGAAAAACTTTTTTGTTTTCAAGGCTATCGCTTCCAAACTCGTTACTGATCAATATGATATGCTACCACTCAATTCTGCCAAGTTTGATCCAAATCGGATGACTATAGCATATAGCTGCCATAGGAACTATCCGACGAAAAAGTAGTTTTAGTTAGAAAAACTTTTTTGTCTTCAAAGCAAACTCGCCCAAACCTCGTATTTATTTGTTTTCTATGCTTTAACATAATTTTACCAAGTATTATGAAAATCGGCCAACTATATAGCATAGCTGCCATACAAAAGATATGTCTGAAAAATAGTCTTGGTAGGAACATTTTTTTGTTTTCAATGCTATCGCTACCAAACTTGTTACTGATCAATATTATATGCTACCACACAATTCTGTCAAGTTTGATTCAAATCGGATGACTATATCATATAGCTGCCATAGGAACCATCGGTCGAAAAAGTAGTTTTAGTTAGAAAAACTTTTTTGTTTTCCATGGTAGCGTCTTTATACCTTCCAGTTGTGAATATTATCAGTTTCCATACAATTTTGGGGAGTTTGGTCAAAATGGGATGAATATATCGTATAGCTGGCAAACTGGCAAGCAATTGCTCCAAGTAATGGCCCCATCAAGCTGCAAGGGTATATAAACTTCGGTAGAGCCGAAGTTTGCTTTCCTCTATTTTTCTTACTTAGGCAACTGCAGTTGGCATTTTGTGGGTCTCTTAGGTGTAAGTCGTAGAAGATTCCCCCAATTTTTGTATTGGCTTCCACTTCAATGTCTAGTTTCTTAATCGTAACGCATTCTTAGAGCAGTTTCATCTGCCTGCCAACTCCCATACAGATACAGAACACATGTGAAGGTCACGACCTAAAAGCGTGGGTTGGGTGGATTGGGTGGTTTGGGTGTTTCGTCGTCGCTTTTGGCTAATGAAAAAGAAATAAAAGTGTCGAGTGCATTATTGCCGCACACACACACACACACACACACACACACACACATACACATATCATTTTCCCTGGTAATTGTCGACCAGTGCGTGTTACGTGCCTGCCTACCCAATCTCCTCCCCCTTCCTTTTTGGCTATTATTTTGCACTTACTATAACATGCACATAAATATTTCTTTTTGCCCGGGACCCCCCTTTTTCGGCTGTGTCTGTGGCTATTTTATTGATACTAAAAGGACATGTGAGCGCGCGTGAGTGTGTATGTGTGTGTGTGTGTGTTTGAGCCTTGTTTTTATTGTCGCCTTTCCCTGCCTTGGCGAATCTCTGTCAAAAAGCAATAATCATCAATTCTGATTTTTTGTTTCTTGTTTGTGGGGCCAAGACTTGGTTGTAGACGCTGTCGTTGCCTCGATTTGATTTCAAATTGATTATTATTTATGCCAGTTGAGGAAAATGAGGATAAAGGCCAGACAGGAACCACCTCGTCTTAAGTACAGCAATCGGTGAACATTGAACAATGTGCTGAATGGCGACAGGCTGCCAGAAATGGCAAGAAAGGCTGGTACAATGACTGAGACTGATCAAGCTTAGATATAACCATGTGTTCCACAATCGCTTTAGACTCAAAAACTACCCAAATCGTTTGGGAATTGGGATATAGTTAGTTCTTTGACACGAAACCTTGAATTGCACAGCAAAAGAACGAAAAGACTAAAAACTTTACTTTCAAATACTTTTCAAAAAGGAAAGCAGACAGGACATGTTATAAAGTCAAAGAAACTGAACGAAACTGCATATTGATTGAAACTTTTGAACAAACGATTGAAAAGACCACCCAAATAATACTGGCTTTTGCCAAGCACAAACATATTCTAAGACGAAGGATTCAGTAGCTCAATGTCTGGTCTCCACTGGCTTAATCTCCGGTAAACGGATGAAAACTTATTTTAAAGAGAAATATGCGATGCTAGATCATTTTCCAGATACAAATTTATTAAATTCTCAAAGATAATTCTATCGAAAGGTAGGAAATGAAATGAATCGAACCATTTTATGTTGGGGTATTCAGTTAGGTTCAGATTCAGCCAAAGGATGATAGGCAGTAAGGCTCAGCTTATCTGTTATTTATCTGCAATTTATTTGGAATTTATTTTTAGTTTATTTGGAATTTGTTTAGAATTTATTAAGAATTTATTTGGAATTTTTTTTAGAATTTATTTGAAATTTTTCAGCAATGAATCAGCAAATTATCTGCAATTTATGTGCAATATTTCTGCTATTAATTATCAAATTGTCTAAAATTTATTCGCAATTTATCTGCAAATTATCTTTAATTAATCGCACATTACTAGCAACTCGTTAACAGCTCTTTTGTTGTTGACACACACACACACTATCACACACTTTCAACTCTTAGCATTCTGTTAAACTCATTCTGAGCGGTCAGAAGCACTGCAATAAACCAAACCTAAATCTGAACTGTTTTTTATATTATATAAACAAAGTGGCTCCTTCTGAAAGAACAATTAACAATTTATCATTGAAATGGTTGTTATTCGCGACAAAAACTGGAAGCTCGCATTACACACAAACGGGGACTTGACTGCATGCCAGAAGCACATCTGGTATAGTTCTTTTGTCACTAAGAGGCAGTTCCAAAGACATGCAATCTTCTATTCGCTTTTATACAGGGGCGGTACGCAGCAGAAACTGTTCTAATAGAAGGGACGTTTGCATGGCTTGTTGTTGTAGGTTACACTTCGTAAAAACGCCCGCAGTTTGTTTTCCAAAAGCACGGATGCTGCATGCGTGTCATTAGAAGGGACGGTTGCATGTTATGCAGATTGTATGCAAATGGAACATTCTTGCAAAAATCGAACGATCGTTAATCGTTCGGGTCCCACTTCTCATTTTGGGTACCAATAGCACGCGTGCTGCAGAAGGGAAGTTTGCATGTTAACTGTACTGCAAAAAGGAGCGTGCATCCGTTTTCATACAGATTGAATGCCGTCTTTCATACTAAAACAAGAAAGAAAGTCGTTCAAGCCCGACTATAACATACTCTGTACCCTTACACTCGCATTTGCTCAGGAGTCAAACGGCCAGTTAACACCCCGCGCACAACGCGGTGCGCTCTCTAAGTTTCTTTCTCTCTCTCTCTTTCTCCCTCGCACTAAGATTGCCTGTGTTGAACGGTTAGGGTATGTTGCTGTGGTTGTTGGTGGGGGGGTGGGTGGTGTTAACTGGCCGTTTTTTGCCCATAACTTGAGTATCGTTCATCCGATCTTTATCATTCCTTCAGCAAATCGATAAATAATTTTGTTTACAAGGTATCTCTAGAAGGAACAAACGATCTATCTCCAAAACTGTAGGAGATATGACGTTTTTTCCAAATTGCGGGGGCGGGAGGGGGCGTGGCAAAAATTGAAAATAAACTTGATCTGCCTGCAAGTATAAGAAATATATGTCCCATACATGTCAAACCTCTATCTCTTACCATCTCTGAGATCTCTTCGTTCATACGGACGGACGGACGGACGAACGGACGGACGGACGGACGGACGGACGGACGGACAGACGGACATGGCTATATCGAATCGGCTGTTGATGCTGATCAAGAATATATATACTTTATAGGGTCGGAAACGATTCCTTCTCCCTGTTACATACTTTTGCACAAACTTAATATACTCTATGTACCTTCGGTACAGAGTATAAAAATTGGCAGTGCAATCTTTCTTGTAAAATGAACAGTGCCAGATGGCATTCTTTTGGGAACCACGTTCCGCCAAGTCCGACTGGTCGACCTCACACAAATACATACGTACTCATGTACACGGCCAAATTAAACTTGCACACATGTGAGCACGCTCTACCTTAAACTGCATTGTGTCGTTCCTACCAAATGTTTCGGAACTCATAGTCGGAGCTTAACAGCAAAAGCCTCAACTGCAGACGATCAACCAGTTCGCAGCGAACAAAAACGATGATCCATACATGAAGGCGCCTTATCAGAGTTCAAAGAGCTTTTTCAGCCTGGCATAAATAGCCACTCAAGAACCCTTGGTCCAGTCCAATTCAGCTACAGTCTTCACGTCAATACATAAATTGAATGTTCGAGCTTACGAAAAAAAACGTCACTCAAACATTTCAACAACGTATGGATCCCATGTTCCTGCGCAAAAACCAGGCAAGCAACCACGTCAAGCAGCCTCTCGAGCCTCCAAGCACTGGAACCGCACATACCATATACAGGGTGGTCCATTTAAAAATTGGAACATTTCAACATTCCAGTTTCACGAACTCGCTTCACGAATTGATCCACAAATTGAGCAGAAATGCGCCCTCTGTCCCAGATTCGCTACAGAACGGGAAGAGCTAAGTCCAGAGATTGGGAGACCATTCATAGTCAACGACTTGATGGGTATTCCACTTAGCTCGCAAAACAATTGAATTGAAAGACAGCGAAGAATGATTTCAATTCCTAGATAGGAATCTAGCTGAGGCTTTCATGCCAGCTCCCCCTCGTGAAGTAATACTTAGCGGTGGTACCGCGAGAGGCAAACGGATATATACATACAAATGTTATACAGCTGGCGGGCCACATCATAAATAGCCACTCAAGGGTTCTAGGTCCACTCCTATCAACCTTGTCAAAAAGAGATCGGTAATTGGCGGATCTACACTCGCACAGCACACATGCCCGATCCACAGCATCTAAGACATCAGCTTCAGGTGATCCACAGCATCGACTACATTAGCCAATGACATACAGCATCACAAGTCACAAGTCTCTACTTTATCTCTACTTTATCTCTACTTTATCTCTACTTTATCTCTACTTACTCAGCACACATGCCCGATCCACAGCATCCAAGACATCAGCTTCAGGTGATCCACAGCATCGACTACATTAGCCAATGACATACAGCATCACAAGTCACAAGTCTCTACTTTATCTCTACTTTATCTCTACTTTATCTCTACTTTATCTTTACTTTATCTTTACTTTATCTCTACTCTTCCCTTCTTTTCCCCCTTTATTCCATCGAATGAAAACAGCTCGATTGCTTATAGTCAGCTATTGCCGAAATTTTTTTTAATTTTTTTTTTTTACTATCAATTTTTAAATATAATTCAAGAGCGTGTTGGTGTTTAGGGTTGGTATAAAGTTGTCTTTTAAAACGTTAACAAAATATAAGTGAACAAAAATAACTTGATTAACAATGATGATGTTCTGAAAACCTAATCGGCTCTACGAGAACGCATCTTTTTCCGTCCTGATGTACGAACAGCAGGCATAGGACCCCCTGAATCCGAGCAGGTACAAGTGCGTGCGCCTTCCACAACAGCAACCGATATCGGAGAGCGCTGCTCCACCGTATTTACTACGCCCTCCGATCGGTTGCGAATTATTGTGATGCTATCTAATTTGAACTCCGCCACGTCTTCCATCAGTTCCTTTCTCTCCATTTCTTCCACGTCTTCGTCCGCCATCAGTTCTTCTTCCTGGCGCCCAGCTGTGGAAAGTACTCGTCAGCTGGCCTTGCTTAAAGTACCAACTCTCTCTCTCTCTACTTACGTGACGAACAGCTTTTTTCGATCGCATTGGATGGTTTTGGCGAGTCTACATAGCCGAGAAGACGACGTAAAACTGATTGATTCCCGGACGAGCTTATCTTTAATAGAAACTGGGTTAGCTGGTTGGATCTTATCTATCGCTTTCTACTTACGAATGAAAAACCCCAACACCAAATGACATAACAGGTGCACATCAAACCTGTTAGTGAGAGAGTCACATCCTTGGTTGCTTCCACATCTACAGGGTACATTTTGTCCTTTACTATGTGCCATCCCAAGCTGCATCGATTGAAGATGCCCAGCAATCCATCTAGGAACGAAGAAGGGGGAGGCATAGGATTTGCAATTAAAAACTTAAAATCTGCGCAGCAAAAGCAAATAAAATGCAATTAGCAAGATTTGAATTAATTAAGTAGTAAGTACAGTGGAACCCATTGAAGGGGGCAACAAATATACCCTCTTCTATTTAAGTCTAACTTTGGCCCTGCCCACTGTACCAAACAATGCACTGAAAGTAGTTTCAGTGGCATGAAACAGGAGCAGCAGGAGTCAGGTGCTCGCTTTCGCCTGGCGAAGACATGTGCCAGACTACAGACTCGGGTCGCTCTCACTCCCTCACATGGAACAGTTGTCTTTTGTTTATCTTGCGCCACGCACAGACAACGACTATGAGACTACAATGCGAGTTTGGAGGTGGAAAGCAGAGCCAACTCTTTTTGGCAAGTCCACACCAGAAGTAGCAGCAGCAGCAGGAGCAGCCAACAGCAAAGTGCAATTATCGCAAAATACCTTAAGGTTTACATCGTCATTGGCGGATGGGGAGGGTCAGGACTGGGACTGGGCCACAGGTGTGCCAGAGTCCTTGTGCGTGTGTGTCTACTGTTTACCCAAGTGCTTTGTATTGAAGTGCATTTTGGCATGTAATTTGTAGTTCTTTGCTATTTGATTTTTGAACGGAGCGCTTTACCCTAAGCCCTACACCCAGCCAACAGACAACAGCCAACAGTCATTTGCCCGGGTCTGGTTTAGAATGGTCCATTTTGGGACTGTCTGGTTGGCCAGTTACCGCCCAAGTTTGTTTGATTACTGAACCTAAGAAGTGGATCGGGTATGGATTTTGTACTATATTGGCTTAGTTTAAGAACTATATAAAAAAGCAGTAGGATGCGAGATTGGCTCAGCCTATTTGCAGGGAGAAGATGGCATAAATCACTGGTAAGCAATTTCTTGTGCGACTTAGTGGCGCTAAGTTGTTGTAGCGGAGCAATGAGAGCAAAGCCGTGCCCACCGCTGTCCACCTTTTTAATAGTGTGCATAAAGCTACAAATAAGAATCAGCATTTGGAAGATCATTAGGTGATTCCTCACCTTGGTCAAGTCTTTTTCGAGCCCATTTGTGCGATTTAAGGAAGACTCTAAAATAACTCGTGCAAGAATCACCTCGGTGAGTCTTTTTTTAACCCTTTTGATAAGTAAAAAGAGATTAGTTTCATGTGCGATTTAAGGAAGAATCGAAAATGACTCGTGCATTTGCTCAAAATGTGATTTGTTAAAAAAGGACTCGAAAAAGACTCGCCAAAGAACTCGAAAATGAGGCGAAAAACGGGTTAAAAACGATTCTTCATGAAGAGTCGCGGCTAGAGTACCATTTTCTCCCGACAAAGGATCATTTATGAACAGAAAGTTCATCAAATGCTTTCAGGGTGGCTTGTGTCCACTTAGGAGGTCGCCTTGCGGTATTACTAATTTTTGTTAGGTGATGGGGGCCAAATCAGCCGCTCGCTTTAATCAAACTGAGGACTCGAAAAAGATAAATTGCTTGCTGGGAACAAGTCTTCCCGTCTTCCTTTACAACAAGTCTTCCCGTCTTCCTTTACAACAAGTCTTCCCGTCTTCCTTTACAACAAGTCTTCCCGTCTTCCTTTACAACAAGTCTTCCCGTCTTCCTTTACAACAAGTCTTCCCGTCTTCCTTTACAACAAGTCTTCCCGTCTTCCTTTACAACAAGTCTTCCCGTCTTCCTTTACAACAAGTCTTCCCGTCTTCCTTTACAACAAGTCTTCCCGTCTTCCTTTACAAGTCTTCCCTTACGAGTCTTCCCTTACGAGTCTTCCCTTACGAGTCTTCCCTTACGAGTCTTCCCTTACGAGTCTTCCCTTACGAGTCTTCCCTTACGAGTCTTCCCTTACGAGTCTTCCCTTACGAGTCTTCCCTTACGAGTCTTCCCTTACGAGTCTTCCCTTACGAGTCTTCCCTTACGAGTCTTCCCTTACGAGTCTTCCCTTACGAGTCTTCCCTTACGAGTCTTCCCTTACGAGTCTTCCCTTACGAGTCTTCCCTTACGAGTCTTCCTTTACAAGTCTTCCTTTACAAGTCTCAGTTTCGTCCACATGTCTAGGCAACATGTCTCGTCCATTTCTAGGCAGCATGTCTCGGTAGCATGTCTCGTCCACATGTCTCGTCCACATGTCTCGTACACATGTCTCGTACACATGTCTCGTACACATGTCTCGTACACATGTCTCGTACACATGTCTCGTACACATGTCTCGTACACATTTCGCGGAAGCATGTATCGGCAAAATGTATCATCATTTTGACCCTCGATTCTCGGTCTTAATGAAGCAGGGAACTAGGGTTCGAACCACAGGTCCGCAAATCGAACACGAAACGAAACTTCGTAACGCTTTTGCAGCTCTATACAGCTTAAGACGGTTATGCATATTGTAAAGCGACTCTTCAGTCTAAGGTTTCGATGCAAATCAGAGATCGGAACTGCTCCCTACGAACCAAGCCCTTTCCGCTTCCTCAACTTACAAGCTGATTAGGTCACTTTCAATTATCTAGATTCTAGAAATCAAAAGAGTCTCCCTGATCAACTGATCATTAAGTAACAGCGATTCAGCGTTCAGCATCCACGATTGTTGCCTTTGATGTTCGATAATTGCAAATTCCATGTGCATGTTTCAGTTCGCATCAAATCGTCTCGCAATGATCGGATTTAAATCAGCGACGGCTTCGTCGACTTTAGAGCGCAACTAAATTGATCTTTTATCGCTTCAACGACGACGACGACGGCGACGACGATGAGTCTCCCTTTCCCTGCTCCCTGCTGGTAGCTGGTAGCCGAGGCGCAAAAGCTTACAAAATACGACAACGCACAGCGCAGCGGCATAACTCAGGTGATGGTACACCCAGGAGACGGCTTGTTGTTCGAATTGGAGTTGGAGAGCAAGACATTCAGGCGTTGGGATTAAATCGGAAGTTATGCGAATGTCAGAAGCTGCTGCCGTTGATTGGTGATGAGGTAAAAAATTGTTACCGTATCGAATGCGGATTAAAAATCAGACAAGAAGCAGATCATCAGAGCAGCAGCAGCAGCAGCTCCAATAACGAATCAATTGACTCCTACCCCCCCCCCCCTCAGCAACATTTCAAGTGGCTTTGAAGAGGATTAAACAAATAAATCACTTGCCAAAAGTCAAAAGGGGTGGAAAAAAAAGCGCAAAATTAATGAAGAAATGGAGAGAAAAAAGAAAATCATTTGATTTTTAATTACGCTAGATTTTTTATACTAGAACGGAAACAGCTTGGCAGGGCAAACACCTTGGAAATTAACGCGCCTGCAGACCCAAGTGACTACTCGTCCGTTTCTGGCCACTTGAGTCACTGCCGCCACTTGGGCCATGGGGCCCAGGGCACGCACGAAAGGGTTTCAACTTAATTAAACCGTTTTTTTTTTTTTTTTTGTATATTTTGTTGCCTTCTTCAGTATTTTAACTGGCGACTGTCATCGTATTGGCCGCCACGAAAAGTGGGCAACAAATTGACATCTAAAGTGCTTAAAATTTTCTTTAATTAAGTGTGACAAACTGTGGGCAAAACAATCAGTCAGTCAGTCAGTTGGCCGGTGGAAATTAATTTGACAAAGGCTACGGGTTACTACGTAACTTACCGAAGCGTCCTTCAGCTCCATGTGAATATAATAAGCAATCCATTATGGTAGACAACATCCTGAAGCTGGTTATAAACGGGTCTTGCTTCTGGGTAATGTTAGTACGGTTCTTGCTTTAAGCGTAGCTTTTGTAGGGAAATCTACAAATCGGCGCAAAATATATGGCGTAGCTCAAAAATGCAAAGGTAAGTTGCAGGTTGCGGTTGAGGTTGCTGTAAAAAGACACTTTTTTAGCGGCTTTACTTTGATGCAGCAAAAGATACTTACCCTTCAAAATATATTCCGAAATTTGATTCAATCAAATTGGTGCTTAACGGCTTTCTAGGTAGCGCAGGTAGCGCAGTTCAGGTTTATGAAGTTGCTGCAAAAGACACTTTCTTCTCCATTTGCTTTACTTTTAAGACGAAAAGATACTTACCCTTCAAAATATATTCCGAAATTTGATTCAATCAAATTGGTGCTCAACGGCTTTCTAGGTAGCGCAGGTAGCGCAGTTCAGGCTTATGAAGTTGCTGCAAAAGACACTTTCTTTTCCATTTGCTTTACTTTTAAGACGAAAAGATACTTACCCTTCAAAATATATTCCGAAATTTGATTCAATCAAATTGGTGCTTAACGCGTTTCCAGGTAGCGCAGTTCAGGTTTATGAAGTTGCTGCAAAAGACACTTTCTTTTCCATTTGCTTTACTTTTAAGACGAAAAGATACTTACCCTTCAAAATATATTCCGAAATTTGATTCAATCAAATTGGTGCTTAACGCGTTTCCAGGTAGCGCAGTTCAGGTTT
The DNA here is from genome assembly GCA_037044535.1 of Lordiphosa magnipectinata. NCBI lineage: Eukaryota > Metazoa > Arthropoda > Insecta > Diptera > Drosophilidae > Lordiphosa > Lordiphosa magnipectinata. The sequence continues at coordinate 152,782 of JBAMBO010001346.1, forward strand.
ATGAAGTTGCTGCAAAAGACACTTTCTTTTCCATTTGCTTTACTTTTAAGACGAAAAGATACTTACCCTTCAAAATATATTCCGAAATTTGATTCAATCAAATTGGTGCTCAACGGCTTTCTAGGTAGCGCAGGTAGCGCAGTTCAGGTTTATGAAGTTGCTGCAAAAGACACTTTCTTTTCCATTTGCTTTACTTTTAAGACGAAAAGACACTTACCGTTCAAAATATCCAAATATATCAATTTTGTTTCTATCAAATTGGTGCTCAATGATTTCGCTCACTCGGTAGCGCAGTTCACAATCGGGTTGATGATGTGTTGCTGCAAAAGACACTTTCTTTTCCATTTGCTTTACTTTTGAAGTCGAAAAGATACTTACCCTTCAAAATATATTCCGAAATTTGATTCAATCAAATTGGTGCTTAACGGCTTTCCAGGTAGCGCAGTTCAGATTTATGAAGTTGCTGCAAAAGACACTTTCTATTCCATTTGCTTTACTTTTGAAATCAAAAAGATACTTACCCTTCAAAATATCCAAATATATAAAAATTTGTTTCAATCAAATTGGTGCTCAATGGTTTCGCTCACTCGGTAGCGCAGTTCACATCGGGTTGATGATGTGTTGCTGCAAGACTCTTTTTTATTTGCTTCACTTTGAATCCAAAATCATGTTCTTACCCTTCAATATATAAGCCAAGTCTTGACACTGGGGCTGTATATAATCGCTGATTGCAAGTAGGTTTGCGTTTCTCAGTTTATGAAATAAAATCGATTGATTATCGCTTAATTATCGCTGTAAAAGAACACTTTTTTTCTTTTTTTTTTCTTTAATTTTATTCCGAAAAGATTTTCTTACCCTTGAAAATATATATTATTTTTATATTATTTATGGGAGCTCTTTACACATCGGCTGTTGAAAGTTAACTAAACATTTTTGTTCATCGACCTAGGGCCTAGCCCGTAGACACTTGACAAATCGAGTGACAGCGTTATCAGAGTTAACTTTTTGAAGGGTTTTTTTTTTTTTTAATTTATTTTATTTATATAATAAATGAATTTAATTTACGCTAAGTGCCAGCAATTATAAAAAAATTGCAAGTTTGTCAGCACAATTTTACTCAGTTTTGTTTTGTGGCAAGGTCTCTATTGTTTGTTCACTAAGTTGGGGGGTTTCAATCAGAGAACTGCAATGCGTATTCACTAATGCGTACTACACACGTAGTTTAGTTTATCTTGTTATGAGTTAATTTTAGCCAAAACTTATCCTTGGTATTTGCGTGAACAGTAATCTCGACAATATTTTATTACATTTATTATTGCTATTAGTTTTATATGGGCAACTTCCGCGTGACGGACGCTACTTTCGTACTCGTTTTTGGATTAAAATATAAACATATTTTTGTTTTTCAAAGATATACCTTCAACTTATACACAGTGTTTAGTGAGATTGAAGTGTACTTTCGAATGGCATAAAACATAATTTAAAAATAAGTTGCGAAAATCTATGTAAAATGAGACCGCGGTGCATTTTGCATGGCGGTCTAATTTCATTCTGCAAAATGAATTTAGACCGCGACCATCAAATGAAATTAGACCGCGCGGCCTTATTTCATGTTTCAAAATGAATTTAGACCGCCATCACAAAATGAAATTAGACCGCGCGGTGTAATTTCATTCTGCAAAATGAATTTAGACCGCCATCACAAAATGAAGTTAGACTTCGCGCGCTCTATACGTATAAAAGTGTATACGCGGGAGTGGAAATGAGTTTAAAAGTCTCTATCCACAATCCGTTCAAACAACAAACATTGAAGAACTAGACCGCGCGGTCTTATTTCATTTTGTGATGGCGGTCTAAATTAATTTTGCATAATGAAATAATGCCGCGCAGTTCAATTTCATTTTGTGATGGCGGTCTAAATTCATTATTCAGAATGCGGTCTTAATTCACGCGATCTAATTTCCATCACCCGTTGCGAAATAATTGATCACAAAGTTTTGTGACGCACGGTACAAAAAGTGGAAGTCACTTGGAAAGTTGAAGTGTGTTTTCGTAATTTTTAGCGAATTTTGCGTAATAAAGCACACAATGACTAATACTTTAAACGAAAGATGAATGTTAGAGGATCCTAAAAAAAAAATAGGCAGCAAAAATATTTTGTCGGTTTTTATCAATGGACGTGAATCCTTTGTGACGCACGCTACATTTTTCCATAATATTATTTATGTTTTTTATTATTTATATTATAATGCAAAACAAAACTTACAGTTAATTGCAATCATATGGTTTCTTATGGTTTCGTATGCATTTTTTTTATACTCTGTACCGAAGGTACGTAGAGTATATTAAGTTTGTGCAAAAGTATGTAACAGGGAGAAGGAATCATTTCCGACCCTATAAAGTATATATATTCTTGATCAGCATCAACAGCCGAGTCGATATAGCCATGTCCGTCTGTCCGACCGTCCTTATGAACGAAGAGATCTCAGAGATGGTAAGAGATAGAGGTTTGACATGTATGGGGCATATAATTCTAATACTTGCAGGCAGATCAAGTTTATTTTCAATTTTTGCCACGCCCCCTCCCGCCCCCGCAATTTGGAAAAAACGTCATATCTCCTACAGTTTTGAAGATAGATCGTTCGTACCTTCTATAGATACCTTGAAAACAAAATTATTTATCGATTTGCTGAAGGAATGATAAAGATCGGATGAACGATACTCAAGTTATGAGCAAAAAACGGCCAGTAAACACCCCACACCCGCCCCACCCACCACCACAGCATTCTATTGAACGGCAATCTTAGTGAGAGAGAGAGAGAGAGAAAGAGAGAGAGAGAGAGAGAGAGTGAAACTTAGAGATGAGCGCTTATAACTCGTGAGCAAATGCGAGCTGCTACGTTAAGGGTACAGAGTATGTTATAGTCGGGCTTGACCGACTTTCTTTCTTGTTTCAATATGAATTTTTTTAATTTTTTCGGTAGGTGCACTTACATTTTATGCCATATCTCAAATTATAATCGTCAGATGGTCTCAAACAAGATATGAATCCAAAGGTCATTAAATTGTCAATAATAACGTAGAACATTGTTTTCAAATCGGCGTAGAAGTTTGAATACAATGATCAAAAATAATTCAACAAAATCGATTTTTTGCTCGAAAATTAAAGAAAATTTCATTTTCAATCGCCAAAGAAAAATATGAAAAAATCCAAAAAAATTATTCTTTCGACTTAAGAATCGCACTTTTACAAAGATAATAAGGTATTGATGAAGAAAATCTATGAATAAATATTGTAGCTGGATCAATTTAAGTGAAGGAACTAATAGTCAAATTTATGTATTTTAAGTGTTTAGAAATATTTTTTTCTATTTTCTTCTTGTTTTGGTCAATATTAGAAGATGGCGAATAGCCAGATCAGAAAAAAATTCCAGAACAGAACAAAAGTCGAAGCAAATATAAATTTATTTTTTAAAAATTCTCAAAAACACCACTTTTTTCAGCACTTAATTGCTCGCAGCTCCTGTATTTATTTAGAGATTTTGTTCATCGATATCTTATTTTCTTCGAAGAAAAGCGGTTCATAAGTAGAAAAAATAAAAATAGTTTTTTTGAATTTTTAAATATTTTTTCTAGGCGATTGGAAACTAAATTTATTGCGTTTTCGAGCAAAAATCGATTTTTATAAAATTTTTTTTTTATTGTATAGAAACCACTCAACCGATTTGAAAATAATGTTCTGTGCGATTATTATATTAGTCTAATGCCATAGGATTGAACGACATGAATACAAAATTTTTTAATATTATCCTCCCACAAATTCTACCACACATTACCCATATCTGCAAAACAGTCCTTACGACATCAACTTTCCCAGAAATATGGAAACTCGCAAAAATAATTCCTATACCAAAAGAAAACAATCAATTTCGACCAATCTCAATTTTACCATTTTTGTCAAAAGTAGTAGAACAGTTAATAGCAAATCAAATATGTAAATTTTTAACGGACAACTTAATGTTAATTAATAAACAGTCAGGATATAGTAAAAACAGAAGCTGCACCACGGCAATTATAAACATAACAGAGGATATAAGAAGGCAAATAGACAACGGAAATGTTACACTTTTAATACTACTCGACTTTAGCAAGGCATTTGACACCGTTAACCACGAAATCTTAATAACGAAGCTAGACAGATTCTATAAATTCGCAAATACTGCTTTAAAACTTATTAAATCGTACCTTTGTGATAGACGACAGGCAGTGGTTTCGGAGTCTGATATATCATCCACTTTGTACCTTAAGCGAGGTGTCCCCCAGGGGTCAGTCCTTGGTACCCTTCTTTTCTCATTATATATGTAAATGACCTGCCAGATATGTTGTCTAATTGTAATGTCCACATGTATGCAGATGATGTGCAGATGTATGTTAGCCGTCCGATAAATAGAATAAATGAGTGCGTCGATATATGTAACAATGATTTGTTGAATGTTAATGAATGGGCTAAACGTAACAGACTATCACTAAATCCAGCAAAATGTAAATGCATAGTAATTTATAAAAAGTCACTAAATTCCACAAATCTACCTCGACTAAATATTGCAGGCACCCCTTTAGAATATGTTGCTCAAGCTGTTAATCTAGGTATAACTTTTAATGACACTCTTAGCTGGAATGAACAAGTGACTAAAGCCGCTGGAAAAACCTACGGAATACTAAGACAGCTTTCGTTGACTAAATGTTATTTGCCGACTAATCTCAGACTCCTTATTGCAAAGACGTATGTACTTGACACCCACTCTTTGTTATGGAATTGAAATATTCGGAAACTGTGACGCTGCTTCTCAGAGACGACTTAATGTAGCGTTTAATAACATTGCTAGGTATGTGTATAATAAGAAAAGAACTGACCACATTACATGCTTTGCCAGACAGATATATGACCTTGATTTTAAGACTTGGACTGATTATAGATCTCTGCTACTATTGCATAACATAATAATATACACTAGACAACCATCGTATTTATATGACAAAATAAGTTTTGCCGTCTCAACGAGAACTTTGAATCTCATCGCAATTCGCCATACACTAGCCAGCTCTGAACGGCAATTTTTTGTAAACACTGTTTGGTTGTGGAACCAACTCCCACCAAACTTGAAAGTATTAGTAGTGTCACGCAATTTATGGTCAAATTACATTCCTATCTACAAAGTTAAATTATATAACTAATTTTAATAATAATAATAATAATAAGTAATATTAAGTAATTGTTCGCTGATTCTTATGTTTTTGTGACTGGTGCAATAATCATTAAGTATACAATTGTAGCACCAGGAATTTCTGTCAAATATTGACCATTCAATTACCTTTCGATTCATATCTTGCTTGGCTCTATCTGACTATTATAAAGTGAGATATGACTTAAAATGTAAGTGCACCTACCGAAAAAATGAAAAGAATTCATATTTAAAAAACGGAGCTATGAAAAAATTTTTGAAATCTATTTTTGATATCTCCAATCCAAACCACACTTAAAAATAAAAATACTTTCAGTAGAAATGTTTCTTTTTGGCTGCAAACTAGTGTAATCAGACCAAACCAAGACAGTGTTTGTATACTAACATCACACCCTTTCAGAATTTTTTTGTCTCGACGCTATCAACTTTTTTGAGTTCAAAAATGTGTTACAGTGTAGTTACAACATTTTAAGAGCAAAACTCGGTAAATACAAATAGATTTTTGAGAACAGTTCAATTTTTCAAAAAGCTATTACTTAAATTTGGCATAAGCATGGAGTAACATGCGTTCTATACCTATTCTTCTTCATTTTAAAGAGCATTTTTGTGAGTTATACCCCTTTCAACTCCAATGATTCTTAGATTGAGCACTTAAAAAATAATTCTCTAGAACTCAAGCGTCATCATTCTCGTCGTCAGCTAGCGGGTTTTTATCAGTAAGTGAATATGACATCAATGAATTCTACAACATATCAAACTGAACGAGACCAAAATTCTGTGGGATCTTTCTAAAAGCTGTCAATCGAATGGGGCGCCTCCCGTGGTATTGAGCCAAGAGCATACTTGCTTTAGCCTCGATTGTACTTGGCAAAACCTACTTCCACATCAGAGAACGGCTTCGTTTGATTGCAAAACGTTCATACATTAATCAACAGCCTTATAAACTTGCTTTGCGCTCATCCGATCAAACTTGCAGACAAACACACATGTTCGCTGTTGACTTTTATTCAATCGAACCTTGTCGACGCTTTGATTATAATCATGTTTGTCTTCATTCCATTCAATACGGTTGTTTGTTCGTTCGGCTCCATAGCAATTGAGCGAGTTTTAACTCGTATGAGCTTTTGCAGGGGCTAAGCAGCGCTGCTGACAGAGTTGGAGAAGAGAGAAAGAGCAGGGACGGCCAAATGTAGAGCGCAGTAAAGCAAACATGTTTAATCAGCCGACTCTCGCTGTACATTATAAAGCGTTAGCCGGTATGAAGTTGATTTTATTCAACGCTGAGTCAAGAAAAAAGTGATTTTTGTCACCCATTTGGCAGTAAACTTTCTCATATACCAATTCTTAGCATCTCTGCATTTCAATCGTATCATATTAATGAATTGTATACACTTTTGTTTGATAAATGATTCAAACTCGAAATCCATCAACTATACGTAAACAATAACAATAAACAAATGTCTACCAATTAAGTGCCAATTCTGTCTTTCACCCTACGGAAAAATGTTTCAAAAACACTTGACCAAACTTTAATTAAGACCTCAAAAAACAGGCAACAAACCAAACAAACGACTAGCCAAACAATGCTACAAAACAATGAACCTTGGGTCAGCAGTTGTAGTCTCAGCTGAGAAAAAAAAACAACAACAACTAACCAAAAGTCAGCAACACTTGAGCAAAATGTCAAATACACAAATCTAACAAAATGAAAATGCCCTCCGGGGTGCATTTGCCAGTCGCCAAACTGGTAAACGACTCGATTGAATAGTTCTCGGAAATACCAAAACAAAAAATACAAAAAAAAAAAGGGTTCAACTGTCCCCGGCTTGACCCGAGACCCCAAGACCAAGTATCGATAGTTTCCCAAGCAAAAGTTTTGCCAGAACAACAAAACAAGTGACAATAACAAGCACAAATGGACGCTCCTGTGTCCATTCTGCTGATGACAATGGACCTCAGCAAAAAGTTGCTCGTCGGGCATCTTTGCAGACGCCGGACCCGTCCGCTTGACATCCGGCATAAATGTCAAACGCCAACTTCTCTGGCCACAGAATACCATGTTGTGGGTCAGTCAGCATTGACAAAAAAGTGACACAAGCAGCCGAAAACCAAATATATTCATAGCCAGGACCGATTTCAATTGGGCCGTGGGGCAAAAATGTGGCTACCAGACAATAATGGACTTTAAAAGGCCAAAAACATATTAAAGCTGCCATCCATCCAGGCATCCAGCCATCCATCCATGCATCCATCCATTCGCAAGGGGCAAAAACCGAGTGCGTTGTCGTTTAATTACAAAACGAACAACGCATAAAAACCAACCGAGTCCGTCGATGGCCCCCATAAGGAAGGAACGCACACACACACACACACACACACACATTCGGCACACACTATTGTCTATGTGCTATTCCCTCCTCAACGTTTGACATTTGCCATATTTGACATTTAAGTAAAGGCATAAATTTGCGTTTAATGAAATCCGGGGAGATCACAGTGGAGTTTTGTACCAAGGGTGGGGAGGGAGGTGGATTGGATGTGTGCGCACCAGATGACGACGTCGGGCTCTCATTAGGCGGCCAACCACAGTGACAGCTGGCATTAGTCTATTGAGCAACCATTGAACCTGATGATGGCCAGGACGTGTTCAAGTTCAAGGGAAATCATTTTCCAAAGAAAATGCAACAAAAAAAAATGTATCCAACTGAACAAATTGGTCATGGATTTAAAACAGTGGTGGGCATGCCTTTGCTTCCATTACTCCGATAGTTCGCACAAGCAATTGCCTCGGTTCGAAGTGAGCTACAACAACAAAATCCATGCGAACCGTCGCCAGCGCGCACAAGCAGACGTCGCTACAAGTACAATTGCCTCGTTTCGAAAGGAGTTACAACAACCGGCGCCAGCGGAAGATAGTCACACCAGCAGACGGCCCAACAAGTGCAGGGAGTACCTCAAGCAGTGGTACTCTTACCTCTTCTCTTCAACTTCTACATCTCCTCAGCTTGAGCCTGTGAGCTACGCTGATGACTGTTCCATCCATCCAGTGTGGTACCTCCACACTGTTACCGCCTTCTTTGCGAGTCAAAACCTCACCATATCACTCGAAAAATCCACAGCCACCATCTACACCACGTGGACAAAGATAGTTAGCACTCAGCTCGACGTCATCGTGGATGGACAAACAATTCCCACATGCAAGTACCCAAAAGTTTTGGGGGTGACGTTCGACAACCTCTTTTTCTTCGCGAAGCACACCGAGAACACCGCTCGCAAGATCAGAGAGAGGAACCTTGCGCTCAAAGCTATCTCTGGGAGTTCGTGGGTTAAAGATAGAAGACGCTTCTGACCACATACAAATCCAAAGGTAGGACACTGACCGATTACGCTGCACCTGCTCTAAGGACGATCACCGGATGTCACTCCATGAGTATGACCTCCATGAGCCCAGATCCTCGGAGTCTGTGCTCATTGCACCATGCTAGATTAGCAGTTTCTAGCAAGCAGCCGCTCAAGGTCTCCCTCCCACCACGCACAAGCTGGCAAGACGTCAGGATTTTCCTGCCAGAGGTTGCCCAAATGACAAACAACGCCAATAACTTGTCAGCCCTCGAAGCCCATCGCGTGCGGTAGGAAATCTACAAGAGACCAGTTCAACGTGCCATAAACGGGCTAAAGAGCAATGTTGTTCTTGGGGGTAGACCACCACCAATCAGCATCGCCGAAACCCCGCTGTCCAGGATCACCAGAACCACCCTTGCCCAGCTCAGATCGGGCTACTCCTGCTCCCTTAACAGTTACTTGCAGACGAATGCCCGAACTGCAAAGGAAGCCAACACGACACCCGACACCTTTTCAACTGTCCAAATGCTCCCACAACGCTCACATCAACACACCTATGGACCCACCCAAAAGAATGCGCAGCCTTTCTGGGGCTGGACCTTGGAGACTTGACTCCCCCCTTATAACCTACTACACTATCCTTCCAACTTTTTCACGTTTCTCACCTTTCTAAATCACACTTGTCTCTCCCTCTCTCCCTCCTATTACGTACCCACCGCTGATTTAAAGATTTTAGCGAATTTTGTTGGCGACCGTGACAATGCACAAAAATCTATGATGAACAAATTCCTTTCCTTTTTCCACCTCAAATGCGGAAAATGTAATGAAGCCTTTGAAAAAATCCATAGTTGACGTCTACAACAACATCAGAGGTCATGGCGAGTTCAAACTTGAGAGGGCCAGACTTTCAACAGATTCTACTGTGCTTGCTGACTTCAAGGTTTCGGTGGTGGAGGAGGTTAGTGTGCAGCCAGTTTTGGGGAATTTAGTGACTGTCTGGCCGGTGCAAGGAAAAGCCAGCCCAACGACAGCAGTATTATACACACATAGCGGAACAGGTCGAGTTAACAGCAACTACTCATACCAGAAGTGCGTTACTAACAAATGAACAGCATGAGAAGGGCAGCGTTTTGGAAACGATCAGCCCTTTGGTAGACACAAAACATGCGCTACCTTCAATTACCACACAGAGAACGTATCTACATCAGCAAACAATACCAGAAGAGCATGTGGACGCCTTAGTCACAGACGAACACACCACACTCTATGAATCTATGAAGAACACACAAAAAGTTCTGAGTAAGATTGTGCTAAAAAATGTCAAAGTTTTTCAATGGGATAGAGGAAAAGTTGTTAAGAAAGTAAAATAAGAAAAGGAAAGGAGATTATAGGGAGTGGTTTAATAGGGAGCTTTCGAATTTTCCAGGTCCAGTCGTTGATTTAGAGAGAGATTTTGTCTCTCTCTCTAAACTTGGGAGTTGGGATTAAAGATGGCCAAGTTCGACCTTCCTAAACAGGATTGATTTTGGTACTGATTTAGTCATAAGCAGAACTAAACATAGGCTTCATTTAGACTCAACCTTGCGTTCGGACAAACAATTGCTTTGATATATGTTTAGTTTGCTACACTTTCCTTTAACTATCCAGCTCCTTTACTCCCTTAAAAGTGTTACTCTACCAAAGGCAACGATGGTTTTCTTCTACCTTTTCCATTTCTTGACCACATTCATCACATGTCCTGGTCCTGGTCCTGGTCCATCATATGCCATTAGCTCCATCCTATTAGTGTCTAGGCCGGACATACCCCATATTTATCTACAATATTAGCGCATCAAAAGAAAATTGATAATCTCTTAATAAGCCAGCTTCAGACGAAGACGATGGCAAACACAGCCAAAGAATTTCTTTATATTAATCAGCAGGGAAAGAAGCCCAAAAACCAACAAACCGACAGAGGCAAACTTCAAAGTGCGGACGAAAATATCGTCGTCTGCGAGACACAGCTGGACACGTGTGTGGGCAACCAACCACCCCCCTCCTCGTTTGACACGCACACAAATCACTTGATTCAATCATCTCGAAAATTGATAACATGCCATTTACAAATGACAAAAAACAAACGCATTGAGGTCAGAGCGCCAACAAGTAGGCAACAAATTATTTATAGGCAGCCAAAGGGCAAGCAGCAACACAACAAAAAATCAAAATTAGGACACGTGCCGCCAGTTGACCAGACCACCACCCTTCCTTCCCTCCCCCCCCCCCCCCCCCATCCCCACGCATGCCAGAGTGAAAGTTGCAGTGAAAGTGAAACGCTCTAACCGCACAAGGCACGCACCCGGACCAAAAAAAAACAAAAAAAAAAAACCGCCTCCTTCTACCGTTTGGACTCATTTGTGATGCGCTGCACGCTGGGCTTTTCATTTTTTTTTTCTTGCCCCATTCTTTCTTTGTGGCCTGACCCGACCCACAATCTGAACAATCGGCCCAATCGGACAATTGATTTGAACGCATTTGCGTGTTTGCTTCAAATAACTGCAAATTATTTTCATTCTTTTGGGCCTGCCATTCAGTGGCAAGTCCCCATTGTGCCATCAGCAACTGGACGGAGAAGGTCGCTCTGCAGAATCAAGTTAAGTGATTCGCTACGTGATGCTCTTTAGGTGGGGAAGGGGGGGGACGTTTTTGACAAGAGAATAAAAAAAAAGAAGAAAATCTATAAAAAAAAATATCATAAGTAGAGCACAGAAGCATCAATGAAAGATAGCAAAAAAAACAAAAAATATATAGCTATCGATTTACAGACATATTGGGCTGATTTCATTTTTGCTTTCTGCGGGTATAGCCCTCACGCAAAGCTTATGACTAAGCGTAGTTCATATGTGTTCTCTCTCTCCGAGCGAAGATTTTGTTGCATCAGACAGCCACGAGCACACACACAAAAAAAAAAAACAATACTACTACGGGTACTTAATCCCACGACCTCGACGTTATCTCAGCGAATGTCTTGTCCACTCGACCACCGCACAGTGTAAGATTTTGCCAATTTAGGGGGACTTAAATTAGTAGGAGTCGTATTTTTTGTGGGAATATTCCAGTAAGCCCAAAGATTATGTTGGACATAAAAAAATGGGCGTGGCACATTAGGGGGCGTAAAAATATGAAAAAAACTGCTTTTTTATAGATACAAACCCCAATAAAAATATAAAAAAAATTTTTTCGAAACTTTTAACTATTATCGTATTTTTTGTTATAATTTTTGAAAACTTAAAAATATTTTTTTTTAACTTTTGCAGACAATCTTTTTTTTTTTGAGAAATTGTCCGATTTTGGTTATACATATGCTCATGCTTTTAGCTGTAACTTCGATGTTATAAGCTGAACAGCTGAAAATAAGGTTTTATATTGAAGATAATTGATTAGAAAAACAAAAAAACTTTGGTTTATATTTTTAAGATTTTTTTTTTAAATGGTAACAATTCAAACTTTAAAGAAAAATTTTACTACATTTTTTTGCCAAGCTAGTCCGACTCCGAATTCGAGTCACAGCTGTCGTCACTGTATCCATCTTGTGATGAAAGTTGGGTCACATCTTCTGGAAGCTCTAAGTGTCTAGTTTTTGGTGGTGCTCGCAAACTTGCTATAAATGGATCGGATGATATCAGTAACCTGTGCATGAGATCAGTATTTGTGTGTACGCGCGAAGATTTCCTAGTGAAATGTTCACGAAAACTTCGCACTTCCTTATTTCTTGCCTCCTGGGCTTCCTCTGAGAAACTGCCAATGGGAAGGATGCAGGTAGAAATAATTTCCTTTCCATGAAATAAGATTTTGTGCACAGTTACTGGCATGTAATACCACGAATATTCCCGCAAGTAGAGCTCTACAGTTTCAGCTAGGTATCGCTGAAAAGCTGATATATTGATCGGGCAACAGCTCGATTTACACGTGAGAATTGTGCGAAACCTGATTATCAAATCAATATTTATTCGTGTGATTTTTGCAGTCCTTTCAGCGTCAGAGAAAAATCTTCTTGCGGTATTGCCGTCGTTGGTATTACCTGTCTTTTGCTTGGGCATATCAATCAAGATGCCCATTTCTTTCTTAAAGCAGTCTTGTATTTCCGATTTTCGTGCGGATAGCTTTGCCTTATTCTCTTCGCCAGACACATACCAAGTCTTTATGTTAATTCTATACGAAATGTGCAGCAAACATTCCATAAATCGAATCCACGCATGTAGGGGTGAGAGACCAAAGGCAAGCATTTCAATGTCGAGTTCACGATTCTCTAAGGCAGCTAAAGAGTTCATCATCTTTGGTGTAGCTTCGCATATATTATATATATTATTCGCATATATTATATATATATACACACTTGTGATGATGTATATGTCGACAGTGCATTGCAGACTTTTCCGTCGATCATGCAGAAGACAAGTGTTGGTTTAATATTAAATTTTAAATCCTTCGACTTAATAAAAGTGGGAATCAAAAATGATATTTGTTCCTGGATATGTTTCACCTCATCTTTGATTACATCCCGTGTTTCTTTTGTGAAAACAAATCTTATAAATCGGCAGTATCGTGTGGATGAAGGAGCTGGATTTTGACAATATGCAGACTTCGCCGCTCCACTTAAAGAAAATATTTGCAGAGGAACCATTGATATAAAAAATATCGAACCATCTGACATATCCTCTGTATTATTTTGTTTGTATTGGCTCTGTTCAGCTCCATCGCATCCCCATTTTATTATTATGTGTACATCGTCTAGTGGAGACAGTGACTCAAAAATGTCTTCTTGAGCACTTATCAACCGTTTTACGGTATGATCAATAAGGGATTGTAAACTTTTTGTTACTTTTATACCAGTAGGATAGCATAACATTTTTGACTCCTTAACGAGATCGTAACATGGATACAATTTTGGACAGACAATTTTTGTATGCTGCCTCAAGGTATTGTATTGGTGCATTGACAATTTACTGTCTCTCATAAGAAAGGCTGAAAGACGTTTTGAAGTGCCATTAGCAGATAATTTAGCTTTCTTAATTATAGTCCCCGTTGACGCGGGAGCATTTGATAATTCATTAATCAATTTAGCTGAATCCCTTTTTCCTTCCGCCCGCAAAGTCTGTTCTGCGGCTGCTAGCAATTGATCATCATCCATCGTTGACAACAAATCTTTGCTTTTCCTTTGTTGCGTTTTAAGACAACACTCAGAAAATGCTTTTTGTGCCCTCCCTCTTTTACTTGAGATGGAAGCAATGACATCAATGCGATAGTCTTCGGCATTTAATGTGACCTGAAGCCAACTTGCATTATGAGTAAGAAATCTGGCTTTATCTCTCCTAGATTTGTCAAATCTGTTTTGAAATCATGTGTAATTTCAATTTGGAGTGATCAATGTCATTGCCAAATACCATCACTGCGTGCTTTACAAGTGCGTCTCGCTTAGCGGTTTTTATGTTCTTTGACCAAACCTCGAAAAATGCAGCACGGCTTATTTCACTCATTTCTAAATTGAAGGTCTTTGGGCAAAATATGGGCAAGATTTTATTTTTGATTCTGAATCAGAATGAATGCCTGCGAATGATATATGTTCCCAATATATTTAAAATAACAATACAATAGGTATACACTTGCCGACTAAATACATTAGTCGAGCATTTACCCGATGAAGCAAACTTCATGAAGTTTCTCATGAAAATTTTGTTTGTAGGGAAGAGATGTAGGGGGCAGTCGAAGCAGGCAAATCTTCATGGCAAGCTGGCAATGAAGTTTTTCGATATGTATATGTATAAGATGAAAAATTTGTGCCAGTTTTCTCTGATTTAGTGTCTGATTTAGGTACAAAGAATATTTGTGCAAATATGTATATGTAACCGCCAGAACAAAGCATCTCTGACATATATCCATGTATTCACTTTCGCATGTGCAAAGTATATCATAGTCTGGCTAGACCGACTTTCAGTATTGTTATATTTAATAAGGGTACCCAAATAAATTTTAATGTGTATAATCTTTTTTTTTTGAACCGAACCAAAAGCTTGGGTCCGGAACGGGTTCGGGTTCATCTATTTTCGTCCTCGTGGTTCGGTTCAGGGTTTGGTTGCAGTAAAAAAAAAAGCCGGAATTAGGGTTCGAACCGGTTCAGTTCAAAACCGGCTTGCAGCTCTGCTATTTAGTACTATTTAGTCACTGTTCAGTCACTGTTAAGTCACTGTTAAGCATAGCTCGTAAATTACTTTCAACCTTTTATCAGTTCGCTCTGCTCACGTTACTGACCGAAAAAGCAAAGGAAAATCGGGCTCGGACTTCATGCACTGTTAAGTGACTGTGGTTGAACCCACAGCACTCATCGGGCTGCCTGCAAACGAATAACAGGCCCAGGTCAGTCAATCGATCATAAGCTGCGTGTTTTTCGAAGACCGAAATGAAAAATGTTATTTTCAAAAGGTTGCGTGTGCTAGAACTAAGCGTAAACAGAGAGAGAGTCAGTGTGAGAGAGAACGAGAGAGCGCATATAGTTTATTGCATACATTCATATTGTTAGCCGAGCATTACACACCAATGCATACATACGAAGAAGACTTATTGAATGCGGTAAATTCGCTAAGAGGAAAAAAAACTAAAAAAATGTGTTTCTCTCCTCTCACAACCAAATAGAAGCAGAGAGCGTAGTTAAAGGTTGTTTCGGTACTTCTTTCCAATGTGGTCGCACGAAAGCTGTCGTTTTCTGACAAAGGCAAACGGGGACCGATTTTTGCGACCTCTGCTGTTTAGTCCTTGTTTGGTCGCTGTTAAGACACTATTTAGTCACTGTTTAGTCACTGTTTAGTCACTCTTAAGTCACTGTTTAGTCAGACTTACTGATTAGCCTCCCCTTTTTTCAAAAATAAATATGTCTAAATTGATCAACTCCAGCAACAACCTTTTCTCTAAATATTTTGCTCTCAAATTTCCGCGACAAGCAAGTGTGAATTTGTGTTGCCTAATTTTAGGCGGCAGTTGCCTCTTTCCCTTTGGTTTTTTTTTTAGGGTTGGAGGAGAGTAACTTTTTGGTACACGCGCCTGCACATGCGAAATGAGAAAACTTTTCGACCACAACATCGACGTGGTAGCCGCGGGGTCGGAGGCCATCCGAAAATAGCGAACAACAACACAAATACAAATACGCGTCGCAGTTCCAGTCTGGCCGCAAAAGATTGCTTTCAGAAATTTATAGTTTCAATAATGTGGCGACCGCGTTTTCCACGAACCGTTGCACTATTTGTCTAGCCAGCCATCCAGCAAGAGAGAGAGAGGGAGAGGGGCGAAGGGTCTACGACTACAACTAGTTCTCATGTGTATTTTCAATTTACGCGTCCATAACTTCAAGTTTTGCAAGTTTGGGTACCGCGAGCACAGCCGTATCGAACACTTGAGCAGCCCAAGCTGAAGCAGTTTCCGCAATTACAAAACTTCCGCAAAAATAACAAAAACACTCGACTAGAAAAGCTACCCAGGAGAGGACGAAGCTGGCACCACATGTGCAACACCGGGCCACGCTTGTACGAGCTGTGTGCATTTTTTCTAGCGCTGATTTTAATTTCTTAATGCAAAAAGGGCATAACAACACAACACACCAAGTGAAGGGAAGCCGGCACCTAGGCCAAGGATTGTTGCTGGAGGGGCAGGGAGGAGGGTGCCCGAGCCGGGGCAACTTTTGCCTTTGTGCATTTTCAATGAGACAAACTGGTAGGGGCTGTGTGGATGGGCAGGGGTGCGAGGGGGGTGCTAGAAGCAGCAGATGTTTATGCAAAAAAAAAAAAAACAAAACAAAAAATAAACATTGTGCTTTGGTAAAGGGTCCAAAAGGGAGGCAAGGAGCAGCTTCAAATCAAGTTTGCAGCGTTTGTGGAGCATCTTTTCTTTTTCTGTTTCTTTGAATGAGGCAGCTGCAGTACAGCAGCATTCGTGTAGCTGATAATTTAGGCTGATCTCTCTCTCGCTCGTTTTGTGTGTTTTGCTCTGGGCTTTGCATTACTTGCTGCTCAAATTAGACAACCTCGTTAATTTGAAAGGGAATAGAAGAAAGTGCAAATAGATCAGAATATGAAAGTTTTTTAAGGTGGCCTAGGATAACTATACTCGCTATGGCTGACCATTTCAATGTTGATGATGAACAGTCAGTCATATTTACAAAATAATAAAAGTTACTTATTAAGAATAGTTTATATATGTAATTCATTCTTTTTTGAAAATGCTTATTGACGCAATTATTGGAATTACCCTTCAGTTATTTTAAAATATTTCTAGCATGATTTGATTCCTGTATTTTAATGCTTCATGTATATATCCTGGGATAGGTTGGACTTTTGCCAGTAAAGAAATCTTAATTCTCTTAGAATTGGCCATTCGGCCAAAAAGTGGAAAGTATCCTCCTTTGTATGCCTTTGTAAAGCGAGAATTCGTTTTCAATTGAGGTATTGGATCTGTAGGTTCTGCAATTCAGCGCAAGAAGATCACATCGAGCTCTCAAAATTTGTGATATTGAATTCACGTGGTAGCGATCATTGAAATAAAGCATTGAAAGAAGCTTAGAAGCTTGTACATCCGCCTATTTGTGCTTTGTTGGGCCTCTACGATAAATTTTTTATTTGAATTCAATACACTGTAAAATCTACTCGTGCGAATTCTTCCAAGAAAAGTGATTGTTCAAGTCTAGGATCATTATATTCTGCTGCCATCAAATGCCATTCTTGAAAACATTGCCCTTCCCTTGAGAGCAGTTCTTTTGTTATTTTGTGTAGCAATCTTGTTTCCGGCTTGTCCATCACTTTTCTCATGTATTGGAAATGCATGCCTAGAGTATAGCAGTAAAGTTCTGGAAGCCCAGTTTCAAGGTGAATTGCATAGGTGGGACTATTTCGAGGCAGTTTGAACAGTTTCTTGATGAAAAACCGCAGCAACTTCTCTACTTCATTATGTCTAGAGCAGAGTTCCCCAGCGATAGCCTCTGGGGCACGAACATACTCGCCAATTCACACCGAATGCTTGCCGAAGTCATGCATCACAGTGTGTTAGAGAGAGACATAGTCACATTTTCGCGCTCTCTGCTTGGGGAACCCTGGTCTAGAGTATCCACATACCTGTGATGCGTAACACATAATAGAGCGAGCTGTTACCTCAAACGGTTGCACATTTTGCTTACTCATCAGACTGCCCCAGGTATTGTTTAGCGCCAGTAGAGATTCACTCAGCTTTAGTTTAAGATGTGTTTCAAATTTTCCGTTTGCACTAAGTGTAAAGCCAAGGTACTTGTAGGACGAAACTCTCTCAATCTCTGCACCGTTTAAACTTCACGATTTATCTAGAGCTTTGCGGCCTCTGACATCCCTAAAGCCCAGTGCTTTTGATTTTTCAATATTGATCTGCAGGTTCCAAGTATTGCAGCAGTCGCTTAAGTGACTCAGCATGCTTTGCAGCATACTTGAGGAGTCAGCCAGAAGCACCACATCGTGAGCGTAGAGTATGGTCTTATGTGTCTCCGGACAGCGCTTCGTTTACATCGTTTATAAAGAGCGAGAACAGGAGTGGACTCATCAAGCAACCCTGCTTTACTCCTGCGTTATTTTAAAACCAATCTGATAGTTGTAAACCAACCCAAACCGCAGAAAAATGTTCATCGTACATCTTGTAAAGGGCTTTTAAAAACTTTGACGAAATACCCATGAAATGCTGAGCTTGTAGCTTGTGTCAAACGCCGCTTTAAAGTCTATAAAGCAAATCCTCAAAATCCTTCCTAAAGCCAAACTGGCTTTCGCTAAGCAAATCACGTTTGTCCACCCAAATCTCTAAGCGCTTTAAGAGTATTGAAGAGCACAGCTTCATGGCCGAGTTTAAAAAGTCTATACCTCTGTAGTTACTTGCCTCTGTTCGGTTTTCTTTTTTGTATAATGGAAATATTATATATATATATAATATAAATATATATTATTGCTCCGGAGGTGAGAATTCTGCCAAAGGTACGCGCAAGTTCTTTCACAAATACTGGTGTTGCGTGTTTGAAGAATTCTGCAGGAATACGGTCTTCGCCCGGTGCCTTATTCGTTTTAGCTTTTGTGATCGCCGCCTCAATTACCGATATGCTAACTTGCTTGTCCAGGTGGTCATCTGATGTATTTGGAAGACCGAAATGAAATTGTGCTCCACTTTACTGGACGAAAAGGAGATTTTTAAAGTAGGACGCGAGCTGTTCATTTTCCGCTTTAATTGGATTAAAACTTGCAGTGCCATTAAGTCTTCTTACCATACTCCAGACCGATTTGATATCCTTTATTTGCACTATTTCTCTCTCGATGCGCAGGTAATATTCTAGCTCCTTTTGCTTACAAAGCCATACAAAAGTTAGGTCTGGAAAAAAGTCTTAGTAGGAAAATCTTTTTGGTTTCAATGCTATCGCTACCAAACTTGTTACTGATCAATATTATATGCTACCACAGAATAGCATATAGCTGCGATAGGAACTATCGGTCGAAGAACTAGTTTTAGTTAAAAAAACTTTTTTGTTTTCAATGGTAGCTTTAAGACTTCTTTCCAGTTATGAATATTATCGGTTTTCACACATTTGTGGGATTGTGGTTTGGCAGTGGTGCTGTGTGAAGTGACATTGTAAATCAGAGAAAAATACTCTTGTCAGTGTACGCAATTTTCAGCCGTTTAGCTATGGACTGATTTAGTCAAGAGGACTCGACTTCACCGTTTGCCTGTGTCCCCTAAGGAGAAGTAGTTAATTGTTCATATTCCACACATCCTGCACAAATTGCCTCCCGTTGTCCGTTCTCAGCTGTTTTGAATACAATTACGGTTGATGATGGACCTATCTGTTTATATTTACCCCAAGTACCTCGAATATTAAACCACAAGAACCAATATGTGTTCGCTGCAAGGTAATGGTCCCAGCAAATCTGTTGCTGCACAGACCCAGGGACCTGTAGACAAACATGTCCTGTGCATTGGTTCAAGATTTGAAACTTGTGATATCGTGAAACAATGGCCGCGTTCAGCAGAACAACTTGCTCCCTGATAATAATTGATCCCTGAGCAGGTATCACAAAAAAATGATGCATCAAATAGTTTGTGCTGAACGAAGTGCTACATTTTTAACAACGCCCCGAGGCGATAAATTCTGAAAAAGCTGCGTGTCAACATAAATTTTGCATCTACGAAGTCACAATTAGGCTTAATTATATTTTAGAATTTATTATAGTTAGCCGATAAAAAAGCTTATCTTTGCCATCAATGCACAAAATGCGCATATGGTTACCGATAGCATGCCTATTGATACACAATTACTGTTGGTAGAAGCAGTATCACTTCAAAGTAGCATACTATTTCTTCGATACATGCTCCTCCATCATGATACTTAAAATTGGCTATCATGATACCGCATCACTCCAGTTCAGCAGAAGGATCAGTGAAAATGTATACTTGGTCAGGGAGAAAATTGTTCTGCTGAACAAGCCCAATCTTTCTACTGAGCTCGAGTGATGCGGCATTATAATAGCCAGTTTGAGGTATCATGATCATACAGGAGCATCATACAGGAGCATGTACCAAAGAAATAGTACGCTACTTCAACAGCAGAAACTATTCGATGCATCATTTTTTTCTGATACCTGCTCAGGGATCAATTATTCTGCTGAACACGCCCAATCTCTACAAGTTTTTAAAGTGAAGCTTTTTTATGGACGTTTGACAAGGGGACTACAAGTCACAATTTTGTCTTTGTGAAAGATTCTTTTGGGTATGCCTTTCTCTTTGCAAAGTCAGTCACTTTAGCCATTTGCAGTAGCAGCAAGTGAGTTGTGTGTTTACTGCGTACTAAGTATCCAGCGACAACAACATCAGCCTAGAAATCCGCAGAAGAACTACTCCTGCAAACTGATGCTACTACGGGCTCAGTAGGGAGTTCAAGAGCAGAGTCTTCTTCTACCGAAAAATAACGCTATAGAAGTAGCTCATCAGCCCAGTTCTGCAATACGGCGCAG
The DNA here is from genome assembly GCA_037044535.1 of Lordiphosa magnipectinata. Lineage (NCBI taxonomy): Eukaryota > Metazoa > Arthropoda > Insecta > Diptera > Drosophilidae > Lordiphosa > Lordiphosa magnipectinata. The sequence continues at coordinate 173,402 of JBAMBO010001346.1, forward strand.
AAGCATGGACATTGACTGCAGCGGATGAGGCGACGATTGGCGTGTCCGAGCGAAAAATTCTTCAGAGGGTTTATGGACCTTTAAAAGTTGACGATGGATTCAGCATTCGAATGAATCGCGAACTGTATAAGCACCAGTCTGGTCAAGCGCATAAAGCAACAGCGGCTGCGCTAGATAGGACATGTCACCCGGATGGATGAAGAAGCTCTAGTAAAAAAGGCGTATAAATTGAAGCCGGCTGACTTTGGAGGAAGAGGCAAGATGCAACGCCTACTTATGGGAGGATCAGGTACGGAAAGACATTTCCAACCCTGTTGTAAACAACTGGTGCCAGTTCGCACGAAGCAGAAGCGACTGGAGGGCTGTAATAGCAGAGGCCGAGACCCACATGCGATTGTGTAGCAAATATCGGGCAAAAAAGGGAGAGAAGAAGAAGAGTATCCAGTATCGAGTACCGAATATCGAGCATCGAGTTCTGGGTATCGAGAACTGAGTATCAAGTATTGAGAATCGAGTACTGAGTATCGAGTATTGAGCATCGAGAACTGAGTATCTAGTGTCGATTACTGAGTATCGAGCACTGAGAATCTAGCATCGAGTAACGAGTACTGAGTATCGAGTATGACGGTCGAGTACTGAGTATCTAGTAACGAGTATGGAGTATCTAGTATCGATTACTGACTATCGAGCCTCAGTATCGAGTTCTGAGTATTGTGTTCTGATTATCGAGTACTAAGTATCGAATACTGAGTATCCAGTACTGAGTATCGAGTACTTAATATCGAGTTCAAAGTATTGATTACTGAGTGTCGAGTACTGATTACCGATTACTGAGCATCGAGTACTGAGTATCGAGTATTGAGCATCGAGTACTGAGTATCTAGTGTCGATTACTAAGTATCGAGTACTGAGTACCGTGCAGTAAGGATCTAGAGTAGTGAGTATCTAGTACCGAGTACTGAGTATCAAGTACTGGGTATCGAGCTCTGAGTATCGAGTATCGAGTACGTAGTATCTAGTATCGATTACTGAGTGTCGAGTTTTGAGTATTGAGTACTGAGTATGGAGAACTGAGTATCGAGTTCTGAGTATCGAATTCTCAGTATAGAGTACTGAGTATCAAGCGTACGCGAGCTCGTACTCTTTTCTTTACTGATTTCTCTTTTTCTTGATCCGTGAGTGGCACAACTTTGAACTTAGGAGTCGTTTCATTGCCCTTTCTCCCGGATGACCCTCATGAGCCAGTTCCAATACCCTTTTTCGATGCGATTGAGCGCAGTTTCGTGCCCTTTTAACCTTGTCTCTCCAGAAGATGTCATATGTAAGTCACCCATAGGACCCATCTCTACTTACAAAACGCCCTGGCTATGAAGTGGGTGGCATTGCTGTCAAACCAGAAAAAAAGGTGCACACTGCATCTTCTCAAACAATTTGTAACAGAATTTCTTTAAAAATGCTTATGCTGCTGAACTGCTGCTGCCTCGTTTGGATAAAGCATTAGAAATTGGTTTTTTTTGTAACGAAAGAGGCGGGGTAAAAATCAAATTATAGCAAATTTTCCATTAGTTTTAATGGGCAATGCGCGGCGGCTGGGCTATCAAAACGCTGTAGGTGAAATGCGACAAGCAGCATTTCGATAGACAATTTTTGCTTCAACCACCCCCCCACCCACTCTGGGTCAGTTTTATGTTGGAGCTTCGTCGTGTTTTTCTCATTTTCTATTTATTTATTTTTTATTATTATGATTTTTTTTCTTATTCTCTTTTCGCCTGCGCTCATCCGCGCCGGTAGCCGTGAGGAAACAGGAAATATCTTTGGTCGTCCTTATAAATGACAACGCCTCATCGCGCAATTTGTTTACCTTACATTTTGTGTGTGTTTTGGGGTGGTATTTCTTATGTTTTTTTTTCTTTTTTTTTTTTGTGTACATCAATTTCAAAATTGCTACATTAGTGTTGCCCACTTAAACAAGTTTAAGGGCGGGCCGAGAGCCGCCTCGCTGCGTATTAAAATTAGTGATTAATTTTTACGCTCAAAATATGCAAATGTGTTGCATTGATGAATACATTCGCTAAGCTGCTCAGCGGACGCGGAGGGCGTCACTTCATTTTCTACTTCATTGCCAAAGTTCGACGCTTTGGGGCCTTGTCCACTGGGAATAGCCCAGCGACGTTCTTTTTTTTCCATTTTTTTTCCATTTTTTTTTTTGGGAAAGGAAATGAAAAATTTTTATGTCATATTTTTTGTTGCAGAGAGCCATCCTGGCCAGCGGCTAAAATTGATTATGGATGAACGACAGAACGTGGGCGTGGACTAAGCGCAATTAACATTATTTTTAATTTTTTGGGCTCGCTAATGACGCATGCAAATGGCGTTCTTCGCTCTAAGTTGATTTGCTCGATTAGCGTCTAATTTTTTATGTATTTTCATATATATAAAAGTGGAAGGTAAATTATGCTTTTTTAACTGTTCAATTGAGATGCAAAAGAGAAAAAAAAAAAGTTAAAATTAAGATTTGGAATTGAGGGAATTGCTTAGGGAATTGTGTTAAACTTTGGAAAATTTAAAGTTAAAGAATATATTTTGATATACCTAAACAATCAACAGTGCATTAACAGCATCTTAAGGTAACAGACTGAGCTATATTTGTGGTTGAGGGCACTGTAGTTATCTTCATTTTATGTACATATATTAGAATTTTCGTCAGGTCGGGTGTTTCTAATGTTGATGAGGTCTAAGCAAAGAATCTATTTAGCGTGGACCCACGATTTAACATTTGTGTGCTCTCAGTGTGTTAATTTGATTAGACGACTTCGGATCTCTTAGTTCCGTCGTCAACGTCTATTGCCACATAAGCAGTACAGGCGAAAAGAGTGCTTTAAAGCTTCTTTCCTATTTATTTGAATTTTTTAAATCTTTTGTGATCTTTGGTTTATATCATTATTGTTTATTTCTCTATTTTGAAAGTGGCTGGGCATGATACAATAACTTCAAGGTAGCGCACTGCGCAGATTCGATTTTCTCAGTCCTCCTTGGTTCGATGACTCAGAGTTGCTATTAATTTATCGAGCCTACAGGGTTGCATCTGTGTTCCTGCTTACTATTTGGGTTTTATCGAATTTGAATACATAGAAATTAAAAGCAAGCCGCAGTAAAAGCAAAAAAAATATTTAAAAAAAATAAATGCCGGAACCGGAAAAGTATCTTATGAGTATGGCTACTAAAGAGATTTGCGGATATATATCTAAATAAGTTATGTTTAAACAGGCCAAAGCCAAACCATCTCACTTTTGGTTTTGGTTGTATTTTATTTTGGTACATTTGAGTGGGACCATCAGTTTAAAGCCTAGTACGAAAAATAGAGTTTAAGGAGCTATTTTATGATTACTTTCTTCACTGATAACGCCAGTAGCAGAAGACATATTTGCTTGCTGACCCAAGTAGCTGATCACTTCCCTTTGAGGGAACATAGAGTGGGAATATGAACACAGTGTTTAAAGTATTGTTTAATAATAAAACACGATAGTCCATATAAAGAAATCATAACATGCATTACAAATTTTTTAATTCATAATTCTTACCATATTTTTGGATTCTGAAGTGTTACACAAAGCAACAGGATACAGTATTTCCAGTATATTGAAGGCTTGGTGGTGATTCTAGATGATTTTCGTGTACTGAACACGAATCTGTTTTCAGAAATAGTCCATAGCGTCGAGATGTTTAGTAGTATATCCAAAAAGTCAGGGGATGGTTTGATCAATCCGCCTTCGCTTAGGTGGTTTATCCAGAAGAAAGTTCCCTTACTTGTGCAAGGTTTCTCTATAGCCTTATTGTTCTATTAGCTTTTGGCAAATGTATCCTGCGAAATTCTCCAACGCATCAATACCAGAACTATGTATTTATTTTGGAGGTTAGCAAACAATCTTTGGAGAGCATTTTTACATTGGTAAATGATTTCCTGATTTCTGTATTTCAGGGTTTTTTTTTCAGAAAAAACAAGTTTTGTAAATATATTTGACCCTGTTTATCAGTACAACATCTCTTAACCGTTTGAATACACTTTGTCGTTTTTGTAAAAAGGGAATGGTAGCAAAACTATGTCTGAGTCCTTTTCACTTCGGTATTGCAATAAGGAGCTTTGATTGCAAAATCTAGACCCCTCTGATACAATAATATTGTGAGACTGGATGGGAGCATAATATTGCTCTTCTTCATTACGGGCCTTGTGCCCGTGTTCTTGGAAGTTGTATTCGATCAAGGGTAACGGATTGGTTGGAGGTTGCAGAACCAGTCTCTTAGGATAAACTCTTGTTGCTCTGATGCTTGGATTCAGGCTCGGTACAGCTACTTGTTTTAAGCGCATTTTACCTGGCACTCCTATATAATAAAAATGTTTAAATTGTTTATTTTAGGGCCATTGATGTGTTACCTTGCTTTCGCACTTTCCATATCAAATCCTCAGCATAAACGCGCCAGCTCCGACTGGATAGGATATTTATTTCCAGTAGACTTGATTCCTGCCTGCTCTTTCGGTTTTCTATCTAAGCAGTGTGGCCTTCTTGATGTGGTGTCTAAGGGAATCATACAACTTTCTTCCGAGTTTTTGCTTCTGATAAAAGTGGGACTTAATCCTCTTGCGTTTAGAGCGTTTTTGACAACGTTTTCTCTTCATTCTGAAACCACATGCTTGTCTTCTATGGTTTTCTCGAGAATCTTACCAATCTGTCGGTTAAGTATCCTAAATTTGGCAATCAAAAATTTACGTTTGTCGCTCATGATTGTGTATCGCTCTGTTATCAGAGTTCGCCACGAGGAGGTATGAGTTGATTTGGGTTCACCAAGTAAAACCAGTCAGTAACTCTGCCTTACTACATTTTATTTATGAAGTGGTTGCAGTTATCTCATTTAAAACTTGAAAAGAGATTTGATTACACAAAGCAACAAAATTGGGCTTTTTTCAGTATATTGAAGAGTTGTTGGTGATTCTAGATGATTTTCATGTGCTGAACACGAATCTGTAATTGGAAATAGTTAATTCATTTAGCAATTTGAGCTTAAAGTGGCTTTAAGTGCATATTTTGACCCTATTTAGGTGCGTTTTGTTGGGAATCCATGCTTTTGTTTTGACTCTCGTGGATATTATCGGAAAGTACTACTCCTCAACTTTAAAATAAACTATCTATTTAAATAAACTATTTTTAATACAGAAATCGCTCATAGTACAGAAATCGCTTTGGAGTTTTCCACAAAATGTTCAAAAGCCTAGAAAGTTGTTTTAAAATCGCTCTGGAACTATCAAGATTTGGCACGAAAAAGTCACTAAGAAGTCGCTTTGCAGTTCAAAGTTGCCCAGCTTGAAAGAAGCCAAGTGGTGACCCAAACTTCCAAAAGCGAAGTCTAAAAATATCGCTTAGCAGTCGCTTAGAAAACATGCAGTCCCTTAGATATCACTAAGGAAACGCTGAATTGCTGTAAACTTATCACGTGTTGGAGAAGTATTCTTCACTCGTAAAAAACTTAGTCGCTCTAAAATCGCTCAAAAGAGCTGTCAAGCACTAGAGTATCATAAAATGCCTTAAAAAGAAGGTTTAAAATTTGCTTACAAATTTCGTAAAAAAAAGTCACTCGAAAGTCGCTTAGGAATTGCTTAAGTCGCTCAAAATTTTCTCCGAACGGTACTGATTTCTTTTAAAACATGCTTAAATTTGCTCGGAAAGCTGGCTGAAAAGTTTTCACTGTCGCTTATGAGTTGCTCAGAAAACGCTGTAAAAAGTTGTTGAAATGTTTGCTTTAGAATTGTCAAAATAATGAAAACTGTGCTCACCTATACAGACACTTACTGTCAAATAATAGATCAGTATCCAACTCCACGCCAAACGGAGCAGACGTGTAAAATAATTGTCCCTGAAGATGGTTGCCGAGGAGCAACCGAAAAATATTGGAAAACATCATACATATTTGTGTGTTTTACTTGACCCAGAGCCGGCAATACTCAAATTCTACACTTTAGAAAGGTCGCTAACTATCAACCTTATAAAATGAAAATAGAAACCGCTCGGAAGTCGCTTAAGAATTGAAAATTCCTAAAGCTACAAAGAATGCACCAAGAAGTCGCATAAAAAAGCACTTCGAGAGGTACCGCTTTCGCTTAAAACACGCTTAATTACTGAAAGGCACTCTGAAATAGCTGAAAAATGTCCACTGTCGCTTATGAGCTGCTTAGAAAATGTTAAGAATCTTAAGATGTAAGCCATAGAAGTTATTCAGATGTCGCTTAGGAATTGCTTAAAAGCTCAGAGTCGCTTAATAGCGTGTGACATACAGTAAAACATTCTGGACGCATTCAGCAGAAAGGGGAAAAGGGATAAAAAGGAATCAAGCTGTTTAACTGAATGAGTCCATAAATTTATTTTGATTGGAATAACCTTCGATTGATAACTTCAAGCGATACCTAAAAGCGATGCATAGCATTAAGTGGTGTTTGATTACTCCACTGTTTTATCTTTGATCGCAGTTAGTCAAGAACCTGTTAATATTCAATCTTAAAGTGCTTCCCTTACTAAAAAATGTTCTACCTCTTTAGCTTTAACTTCTCCCCCATGGCAGCTTAACCAAATGTTGCACCTTTTTTGGTTACTTTGATGCTTAGCTGGCTTCCTTCACCCCCATCATTTCGCGATGCTCAGTTAAATGTGTATAAAACGACATAAATCACAAGCACTCAATGTCAACTCAATGAACTGTTCATGTATGCAAGCCCCCATACCAGAGACAGACCCACATCCAGACCCAACCCCATCGCGTTATTTGTGGAATTTTCTTGAGTACATTTCGATGATAAGACACACACACACAAACACACGAGTGGAGGGGGGGGAGAAGCTGCTGCTGCTGCTGCGTTTTCTTAACAATTTGTCATGCATGGAGCGCCAAATATGCCGAAAAGAGAAAAATGTATTAAAAGCAGGCTGTAGAAATGCGAGAAATGTGAAAATAAATCATTTCTTTTTGCCTGGCAAGATGATAGCAGCGTGGGGGATGGGGGCGAACGAAGGACTCTGTGTCTGAAGTAGTTGCGCTGCTCGAAATGTTTTCACGTGTCTCGAACAAATGTCAAACATAAATCAAAAATTGCACTCGTGAAAGTATTGAAATGTAACGCATTTATTTTCATTATTTTTTTTTTGGGTTAGAAATGGAAACTGGAACTGAAGTCTGCCATAATGTGACATTTGGCAGCCCTTTTAAGCCACCGTTGAGCTATGTGGTAAGCGCTTTATTGGATCATCAGACTTATTTTGATATGTGACCAGAAACAGAGAGGGGAAAAAAGGAGGAGGAGCTACAGCATTGACATTTTGCAAGCACACAGACTCATAAATTCTTGTCAGGCTAGTGGGTGGATGGGGGGGGGGGGGGGGGGGGGAGTGGAAGCACATCAACTTGCGCTCAAGTTATTTTCATTTGTGTAACATTTTTGCATACTTTACGGCGCATTTGAAGCACGTCTGAGTGTGTGTGCGTGTGTGTGTGTGCGAGGATGCTCTTTTCCAGACTACTTTCTGACAAATCTACTTAGGCATTTTCTTTGGTTTTGGTTTTGTTTATTTATGTTTATTTGTGATTTATTTCGATAACATAATAAATATCCAGCATGCCATTCCCGGTCTGCGGTATGTGAGTGTGTGTGTGTGTGTGTGTGTGTGTGTGTTTTAAGGACATGTTCTGCTACCAGTGTTGGCAAACTCAAATCAATTCTGAGGCAGTTGATGATATATGTGAGATTTGCACAGCCGAAAAGCTGGTAAAAATAATTTATTTAGTTTTTCAACTTAGATACAACTCAAGGATGAAAGATTTCCTAATAGTCCACATTTGTTTATTGTTAGTGTAGGTTGTTGTTCTTTAACTCCTGGAAAAGTTAGTGAGCAACTGAACTCGATACTCGAAACTCAGTACTAGATACTTAGATAATAGATACTACTTATTGAATGTCTGCTTGTCGGGCATCACAATCCCCCTTGGTGAGGGTCGAGGCTTATCTAAAACCTCTGCTGATCTATGGGTTACAGCCAACCGGGTGCTACGCAACTCCATGTCGAGCCTCTACTGAGACGCTACCCGCGATTTGGGTGTCAATCACAGCCACCACGATACTCCCACAAGGGGGCCAAGAGGACCTTAATGAGTAGCCTTGGAAAAAACTACTCAACCCGTGCTACCGATAAGCTCGGAGTGCTCTCCCCTTTTTGCCCCAACAGGCACCGAAATGGGGAGCACCAGGAGGATTTTGCAAGGCATCGAGCAACTACAGCCTTCTAGTGAAGACAGCATCCGCAAACACCGCAAGCAGCCTCAGCCTCTCCTATGTCACCGTAACTTTAGACACAACCCATCCCATATCGAGGTCTCGCAAATCTGCATACAATGGGCAAACACATAGCACGTGCTGCCAGTCTTCCAGATCCGCACCGCATCTACTTGCAGGTGTTTCACTGAGATGTCTTGCATGCAAAAATGCATTCAGGAATCCGTGGCCAAATATTCGGGAGAAATTGGTGGGTCACTCGTCCGTGATCGTCACTATTATTCCATCTGCGCTGCTGTTCCATCCTTTGCATCAAGTTTAGACTCGCCAGGTCTTCACCGTGTAGCCAATCGCCATCCTCTAGCGGGTAGTCACGCTTCAATTTGAACCTGATAACCAGTCGCATGGCTGTCGGATCAAATGGGGGAGCTCTAGCAAGCACCTGCAGGCACCACATTGGACACTGTTCGGCATACCGGTAGGCATACAATCAGAAAGAGCCTCTGGCATGATATAAGCCGCCTCCTGGCAACTACTTGCTTCGTCAAGCCATACCAAACCGAGGCATCAAATAGGTCTAATCAAAAAAATACACGCGAAATCAAGAACTCCATATAAAAACCAGAGAGAAAGTCGCTCAAGCTCGACTATAACATACTCTGTAGCAGTTCAGGCCCCCGCTTGCATTTGCTATCGTCTATCATGCAATATTTTTGTTATACGCTAAGTTTCTCTCTCTCTTTCGCTCTCTTAGATGGACTTTTTGGAATGGAATGCTGTGGTGGCTTATTAACTGGGTGAGGGGTTTCAACTGGCCTTTATTTGCTCATAACTTGAGTATCGTTCATCCAAACTTTATCATTCCTTCAGCAAATCGATAAATAAATATTGACAACTAAATATCTCTAAAAGGTTAGAAGCATCTATTTACAAAACTGTGGAAGATATGACGTTTTTTCCAAATTGCGGCGGCGGCAGGGTGCGTGGCAAAAATTAAAAAAATAAACTTGATCTGCCAGCAAGTACAATGAGTTTTTGTTTCATACAAGTCAAACCTCTATCTCTTACCATCTCTGAGTTCTCTTCGTTCATACGGACGAACGGACAGACGGACATGGCCATATGGACTCGGCTGTTGATGCTGATCAAGAATATATATTTACTTTATAGGGTCGGAAATGATGCCTTCTACCTGTTACATACTTTTGCACACACTTAATATACTCTATGTAACTTTGGTACAGAGCACACTGGGCTGGATGGCCAAAATTTTGGCATAAATTTCCTTAACGAAATTTCTTGATTTTAGAGAGGATTCTTTAAGTATCACAGTTTAAAAAACAAAAGTTATCGAAATGAAACCGTGGGCTTTTTCCAGGGCTGGCTAAAATGTAGTTATGCTAAAGTGTTCTTAGAAGTATGCACTTCAACTTGATATTAACACTTAATATCCGATTTGGCCCGTTCTCCGTCAATTTTCGAATTTTTAGTAATAGGAAAAGTCAATTTCGAATTTTTAGTAATAGGAAAGACAAAGCGACGCTTAGTACATGATCGAATACCCGTGGTATCCTACGTCGGCTACTTTACATAAAATTCTAGTCCATGGATCCCAGATAATATAGACTTCAATAGTACCAGTAGGCTGCCTTGGGAACACGTGATAGACACATTCGCATGCTCGTCAAAACTTGCGGGCTAATAATATTTAGAAAGTCTTTCTTCCACAGATCAATGGACTCGTCAGATCCTCTTCTTTCTTAATTTAAGATTAAGAAAAGGTCAGGTCAATACAAAAATAAAGTGTTGCCGAAAAGTATCATTGCACTTTTAAAGTACCTTACTTTGAAATAGAAAATAAAAACGATCTTTCACTTAAAGACTGCGAAGATAATATTGACTCCGATTGCGAAGGTGATAATTTATATTCCTTTAAATTAGATGAAGAAGAAAATGATTGTAATTAATTGTGTTATATCAAGATCTCAAATGGAAAACAAAACGAGAAGGCCAAACTAACTTCGTCTGTGCCGAAGTTTTTATACCCTTGCAAATGCAAATGTCACAGTTTAAGTACGCTTACATAAAAATCAAAAAATTTTGTAACTAAAACCTATTTTCCGACAGATAAACGTCTGAAAAAAGTTTTTCTCACTAAGACTCAATTTCCGACAGATCGGCCCTATGGCAGCATTAAGATATAGTCATCCGATTTCGGACCAATTTTGCGAATCTATTTGAAAGCATATAAAATAAGTCATCAGCGAGTTTAAGGACGCTAACAAAACTAAACAAAAAAATTTTTGACCAAGACTCATGTTCGACCGATCGGTCCTATTGCAACCATAAGATATAGTCACCCGATGTCGATCAACTTTTTCAAATTAGTTTGAAAGCGTTTAATATTAATAATCACCGTCCTTAAGAACGATTTACTTAAAAACAAAAAAGTTTTTTTTCACTAAGACCCATTTTCCGACCGATCGGTGCTATAGCAGCTATAAGATATAGTCATCCGATTTTGACCAAAATTTGCAAATCTGTTTGAAAGCATATAATATTATTAATGACCGAGTTTAATCACGTTAACATTGAAAACAAAAAAGTTTTTCTCACTAAAACCCATTTTTCGACCGATGGTTCCTATGGTAGCTATAAGATATAGTGATCCGATCCGGTCGGTTCCGACATATTAGCAGCGTGCAGTAAAAAGAAGACTCTGTGCAAAATTTCAGCTTGATAGCTTTAAAACTGAGAGACTAGTTTGCGTAGAAACAGACGGACAGACAGACAGACGGACAGACAGACAGACAGACGGACAGACAGACAGACGGACGGACAAAGCTCACTGAACTCAGCTCGTCCCCCTGATCAAGAATATATATAGTTTATGGGGTCGGAAATGAATATTTCTATGCGTTGCAAACTTCTGGGCAAAATTATAATACCCTTTGCAAGGGTATAAAAAGTATTGATGAAAAACTTTCTACCTAAGAATTGAAATTACGTATACGCATAATATGATTATATTATATGAGCGGCGAGGGTGATCGTGGTTCGATCGGTTCAAAATTTTTCCAACATGTTAGTTTTGCCATAGTTACTAAATCCTCCACAGTTTCAACTCTGTCGCTTCAAGTGTCGACTTTATGCCAAACAAAATAGCCATCCAATGATTTTGCACGGATTTCGCAGGTAGAAATGGAGTTGGATAGCGTTGCGACTGATGTGGGCAGCATTGCCAGCTCCATCGGTGTGGGCGTGGCTGTCAAACATGAAAGCCAGGAGAAGGATTTAGAATTTATGGCAAATAAATCAAAAATTTTGTATGAAAACTAAAAATATATTTTCCAATCATTAGCATTGCGTTTCACTTGAGAGCCAAGATTATGGCACAGCCCAAATCCATGATTTGCAGATATTTCGAGCCGCCGTCCTGGAGACGATAGCAACCTTCCTGCATAGAAATGCATATTCCACCAACTAGGAATCAAGCATCAAAAGTGCTACTACCCACCCCCATGTTGTCGCATATCTGGGCATCCGTCAGGGATGCTTCATCTGTACCATCTGTACCCACACTGTAGGCGGATGAGCCAATCTCTTGTACAATCTTCTCCAAACGATTACAATTGCCCAAACGGCAGACTTCCAAGTAATCCTTCAAGTAGTAGTCCGGGATTATGCCAGACATGTGAAACAGATCAGTCTTGTTGACGGCACCAGGACTGCAAAGTGGTAAAGGCTCTACGCATATCTCCGCCCGATATATATATATCTGACTTGTATGCCTCCTCCTTGATCTGCACCTGCTGCAGTTCACAGATGTGTCTCAAACGGACAACGCCTTGAACCGAAATTTGGTGCAACCCGATACCGCTACCGCCATCAACATATTTTTGTGTTTAAGCAAAACAAAACAGCTGACCACCAGTGTGGCCGTTTCTGTATTTGGTCTCTTTGGCTCACAAATAATTTAAAAAGATGCTAACTTTATTAAGTGCAATTAAGCGAGCAAAATTTTCCGCGCTTCTCAGAACTGGCCTTAAAAGAGAAAATTGTGCTTTGACAGCATTAAGATAGCGGCTTGGGCTTCGTGAAAGGACAGCTTACGCTGGCGAAGTGCTTAGCACGCCAAGAGTGGAAGCGTAGTACCCATAGCAACTCAAGGAGGCAGCGAAGTGCAGTGGGATTTAGCTCCACTTGTGTATGTCTTTTCATTTTCTTAGAAAATGCCATGCAAAGAAACAAATATGTGTAAGTTCTTTTTTACATCTTGAATAGGTTAGGCTAAATTGGCCGCTCGGCTAAAGCCGATTTCATCCAGAGCCCTAATTAGGGGGAAGAAAAAGAAGGTGATAGGTGGGGTTGTTGTGGTGTACTACCGTGTCGTTAATATATGTGTATTAAAACCATGCTGTAGAGTGGACAAAAAGAGCCAGGTCCTTTAAAGGCAGATCTTCAAAGAATGGTTTTCTCCCAGATGCTGGGTACGCGCCCTGAGAAGTGCACGTCAGTCGCAAAGAAGATGTTGGATGCTTTCTATCTCTTTCTCATTCCCACAACTACGACAGAAGACATGGTGGGAAACGCGCATCCATAACTCCGATCATAGTTCTAATCCTGTTCTTGCTAAGGTGTAGGAGTTAGGTAGGTAGGTTTTATTATACATAAAGCTGACAAGGTTTTTTTTAATAAATAGTATAGTTAATTTATATGTGTGTGGCAATGGCTATAGCCATCAGCCAGAATGTTGTTATTTAGAAATATTTAAGATATTATTTATAAGCACGTGAATTTTTGTATGTTTATATTTTCTTTCATTTAGAAATATTCTGCTTATATTTGGCCTCTATATTTGAGAGCATGATAAAGAAAATTAGCGAGTGTCTTCCAGTCTTTTCCATTTAACGTTGCTTGAGGTGCAAATTTATAATTTCGCTGACGATTGGGCACATGGCAGTAAAGTATAGCACATCTTCGACAGCTCCAAGGTTACATAAGGTGCACTGCGTGTTTGACGTTCCCATGTGGTGCTTATAGTTGAGCGACATATTAAGCTGATATGATGCAGTGTATTTCCATCGCTAAAATAGTTTTTATCTCCTAGGCTAAAATTTAGTTTTGTATAGCTCGTTCGGATAGTGCTTTGCTCCGCCAGAGATATATACGAAGTCCTGGTTGAGTCGTACATTTTTTGGATAATCTCTGTATACAAGTTTTTCCATGTGATGTGGTCTGATAAGTTGATGGTAACATCTAGCTCACTGCTTATCCTTACCCACTCTTGGAAAAACTGGAACCAATTCTCAATGAGATAACCTGTTACAATTTTTAGAAGTCGACTGTCTGGCATGCTCATCACCCTTTGAATGTAGTTGAAGTGCAATCGCGGCCTAGTCCTGTTTCGATGTGCAGTGCATAGTTTGGTAGTCTGAAATCTTTTGTAGTTTTTCCACATCCTCAAACGAAATATAGCCCCCTATTTGAGCGGCGTAAAACATTATGGCTTTGGACGTTGCCGTGAAGTATTTATACTTAACACTATGAGCCACTTTTTGGTTACCGAGCAGTCACTTCAAGCATGAATTGATTGCCTTCCTTGCCTTCATCGCTTAGTTTTTCTCGCATGTGTTTTTTAAGCTGCATGTTCTGCTCAATTACCACTCCAAGGTACTTATAGTGAGAAACTTTCTCCAGTATTTCCTCGTTCAAATGCCAGTTGTCAGTTGTTGCTATACGCCCACTGTCGTCGCGAATTGTCAGTACTTTTGTTTTAGAGCCGTTGATTCTCAGGCTCCACTTTTGCATTATTTTGCAGACTTTTGATGATACTCCTAGTCCATTTAGTTTGTAAATTAAGCTGTGCCTGTTGATAGTATCGAAAGCTGCCTTGATGTCGATAAAACATAGGTACAACTTTCTTTTTTTCCTTCAGATAAGACTTGCAGATGGCCGTTAAAGTAAATATACTATCCACTATATCCTGCTCTGAATCCCGCGATTGGTACTCACTTAAGAGGCTGTTTTCCGATACCCAAAATGTGAGACGATTAAGTAGATAACATTAAGACATGAAATGCCCCTATAATTAGAGGTAGAGTAGAGGGTATATTTAAATTGTCCAGATGTTTGTAAAGCATAGAAGGAAGCATCTCCGACCACATAAAGTATAAATATTCTTGATCAACACGACGAGCTGAGTTGTCCGTCTGTTTCTATGCTATCTTCTCTGTCAGCTTAAAAGCTATCTTAACCAATCTTCGCACGAAATCTTTTGGTACAAATACGCTGCACATTTGTCGGAACCGGCCGGATCGGATGACTTTAGCATATAGCTGCCATAGGAACGATCGGTCAAAAAACTAGTTTTATTGGGAAAAACTTTTTGTTTTCAATGCAAACGCCACCAAACCTCGCATTTTTTAGTTTTCTATGATTTTACGTAGTTCCACCAAGTTTGATGAAAATCGGACAGTTATATAATACAGCTGCCATACAAAAGTTAGTTCAAAGAAAAAGTCTTAGTAGAAAAAACTTTTTTGTTTTCAATGCTATCGCTCTCAAACTTGTTACTGATCAATACTGTCACACAATTCTGCCAAGTTTGATTCAAATCGGATGACTATAGCATATAGCTGCCATAGGAACGATCGGTTCAAAAATTAGTTCGAGTGAGAAAAACTTTTTTGTTTTCACTGGTAGCGTCTTTAAGCTTTCCAGTTATGAATATTATCGGTTTTCATACAATTTGGACGAGCTTGATCCAAATCTGATGAATATATCGTATAGCTGCTCTATAACAAACTAGCAAGCAAATGGTCAAAGTAGTTGCGAATGTTCGACGAAAAACATTGAAAACCTTAATTTATATAAATTAAACAAGCTACAAGGGTGTATAAACTTCGGTCGAGCCGAAGTTAGCTTTCCCCTATTTCTTAAATATGGGATATATTTTCATATTTTTCCTAAAGCTTGGTGGTACAATAGCCGTTTCAAAAATTCTATTTAACTCTGCAGTGAGGGCATTAAGATAGTCCTCCGTGGCGCATTTCAGGAATTGCAAATTCAGGATTGCCCGTGTAACATCGCTTAAGGATATCAGCGCATCCAATTTTTCGTTTTGTATACTGGTCACGTAATTGGCAAAGGGGTTGTGTACGCTGGGATTTGTTTAATAAGGAGCCCAAATGTGCAGCCAGGTCAATTGCAGAGGCATTAATGTGAGATTTTGCTGACGATCCATTTATTTTTCTCACTGTTGCCCAGAATCTATTGCTGTCCGTGATTGTGGCCAAGTCCTGTCCTAACCTGAAGTAATACGTATTCCGTTTTTCATAGCATATTTTCTTAAAGATTTAATTCGAACTTATATAGGTGTAGGAGTTGGGAAGTGCTTTTAGGTGAGTATTTGGGTCAGAGTGATCGGGAGATGTGACAGACAGGGGCGAGGTCCCAGTGTCGTTCCGCCCTAGTTCTAGATTTTCGATGTACTTCTGTCATGATGTCTTACAGTGGTCTTTGTATGTCTGAACAGTTCCTTGCGCACTCTTCCGCTCCCTTGTTGCCTGGTATGCCGGCGTGGCCAGGTACCCAGATGAGAGTGATGGAGTGTTGTGGGATTTGATTCAAAGCTGTCACCGTGCTACGGACTAGGTTGCTTTTTGTGGCTTTTGATGACAGAGCTTTAATGGCAGCCTGACTGTCGACCAGTATTGAAATGTTCCTTGAAGTTTCGTCCAGGGTGTAGATTAATTTTGTCGCTTGCCAGTTTGCATGGACCTCTGCTTGAGAGCCAGCTCCTGTGCCCTCATCCGTCTTCGAACCGTCGGTATAGATGGTAAGCTCGTTCTCCCTGATGGCAGTTTCTTGCTCCCATTGTTCTCTCCCCGGGAACCAGGTTCTAAAATTGTCGTTCCATTTCTGATCTAGTAAACAGTAGTCACTTCCCTTTGCCTCTGCAGTTAGTAGTAGATGTAGTAGATGCTTTGAGAAGTTGCAGTCACGGAGTATTACCGCGCTTCGGGAAAGTGTCTACAGGTTCCAGGTTCAGAATTACATTCAGGTAGATTGCCGGGATGCTGTTATACGCAGGCAAACTGCTCTGTGAACCTTATGGAGGTTGTTTAGATGGAATTTGGTGTTAGCCGCCTTCCACCAGACCAGCGCTCCATATTTAAGGATACCGCTGTGTATAACCAGTGAATGATATACGGTTGCATCATTCTTTCTTCGGAGTTTCTCTTCCAGGAGAGTTACGAGTCCAAAATGACACCTAGATATTTAACCTCCTTGACTTTTCAAACTTGAACATGTTATTCGACTTGGCGCACATGTAGCATTATATATCATTTTTACAACACACAGCCTATCATAACTCAGCATCTTAAACCTATCATTCTTTGTAATAGCAATTAATATTAATAGCGATAGTGACAACGGTCAGAACACCACTTGAAAAGGACCAACCATGGGAACCACTTGAGCAGGTCATCCGGTGCTCACCGCTCAATATGCATCGTGTGAGGCAATATGTATTTCTTTCACGAACGCATTCTTATATTTACACACACGCAGCTATCTAACAAATGCTGCCTTAGAAATTTAGAAATAAAAGCATGATCGCTCGATAAGAGTGAGTCAGTATAACTCAAAACTACAACCGTGCTCATTGAATGTATAATTTTATACAGATGGGGGTATGAAATCAGGGATCTTATATTTCCTAGTGAACAGCAACAGTTGTGTCTTTTGTGGGTTGACCCTTAGACCGTTCTGTTTTGCCCACCGAAGGGTAGATTTCAGTAGTTCACTTATTGTGGATAAGAACTTACGCATTATCATTAAAACCAGGTCATCTGAGTACTTCATGGTAAGAAGTTCGTTAAGAACCAAGTTCCAAAGAAGTGAGGAAATGACTCCCCTGAAGTGCATCCCGTTGTTCTTCTTCGTAAGTTGATCACTCCGCTGCTAAGCATGTTCCTTAGCCAGTGAGTAATCATTGGGTGAGACCCAATCTTCCTGTTATTGTTGAAAGCTCGCTCGATATCGTTAAAGGCTGCCAAAGTAAACTCCCTCTGATTCAGCGAGTCCTCTATGCTCCCTACCACTGCGTGTAGTGCGGTATCAACAGATGTACCCTTAGGGCGAGCGCACACATGCAACTGAAAGATGATTTGACGGCTGACCATGTTATTTAAGTACGTCAGCAAGCCGAAATAAACAAACATGCTTGATTGAAACCGAAAAGCTGAACTTACAAGATCCATCCACGCTTGAGCGTGGTTATTTGTCCTTAAGTTCTGCCGTCAGTTCATCTTTCAGCGCGCCCTTAAGGTAGGCGTGTTGCGCACCGCTGTAAGTGCGTAGTGTTCGAATAATAATAATAAGTACATCTTTCTATCTAGGTGCTTTGCATCCACCTTGGAGTGTATGATCAGAGAATGGATGAAAACATTCAAAGCCAAATAGCGTCTGTCGACGCTCGTCACTCAAGTGGACGACCCTTCCCCCTGCTGTTACCAAAAATGCTCGCCTGAGTGACGACTCAGCTGCCATATATTCAAACTAAATGTGTCACGTCCAAGCAACAAAAATTTCATTTATATTCGCATCTACTCGTACATAACCAAGCTCGAAAGACGGACAGAGAGGGGGAGAGAGAGGAAACGAAATGGAAGAGCAAACGGGAATAAAATATAAAGAGCAGAAAGGGGAGTGGTTTCATTTTTTTTTTTGCTCAAAATTTCCAGCAGCCTCCTAGCGCCACCTATGGGGCTGCGGGTGCGAAATTGTTACAAATTATGTGCAGCCAAGGCAGAGGAAAAGGCATCTTTACTCCTTTTTTTTCCTTCCTTTTTTTTTTTTTGAGCTGCGTGCGGCGCTTTAAGCAGCCACTTCCTGCCACGCCTTGGCAGCAACAAATCAACGGAAACGGAAGTGGCAATGGAAATGGAAATGCTCTGCGACGACGTTGACGACGAATGAAGCGCAGTCGCTAAAGGTGTGAAAAACGAGAAATGATGATGAAAAATCACAAAAAAAAAAAGGAACAAACATTTTTTAAGCCAAGATTTGCCCAGCGAAGTTGGTGGAGTCCTTGAGTTTAAGCAAACAGTTTGACATACAAAAAGCACGAGCAAAACGAGAAAGTCTAATATAGATCGTGCGTGAGTGAGAAGCTCTCCATCGCTACCCTCTAACCGTGAGTCACAATTAGTTATTCCTGAGATAGTGTGTGCGTGTCAGCGCGTTTACCTAGCTGAAATTCAACTCTTCAACTCTCCCCCTTGGTCCTTTTTTTCCGTTTGCTTGCTTACATTTGGTGCACTGCAAATGCTTTTGATTTATGTTAATTTGAATAAGTGCACACCATCTATTCTTTATATTTTTTTTCTCCCTTTTTTTTTTTGCCCCACATGTTTCCGTTCTGCGTTTTGCTGTCGTTTCAGCTTTACCTGCGATTGTGTGTGTCTGTGTGTGTCATGCTCCATTTCTTTTTGCCACGTTTCATTTTGTCAACGGCGCGTGAAAAATCTTTTGATAAAAAGCAAATAGTTTGTTCTTGATGCTGTGACAAAGTCAGGATATATATTTGCTTTTTTTTCCCCACTTTTTGTGAACTTAAACTGAAGCATTCTCAAATGAAAGGTACTGACTGACTGATTGAAAAATCAACTCACAGTCTAAACGGCTAATGCAATAGAGCTACATTTTGTACAGTTGGTTTTTTTTTTCTAACTTTGAGGCTCTCTAAGACGGCATGTGAAACAGTCTAAGCTGTTTCTGCTGACTGACTGATTGAAAAATCAACGCACAGCCTTAAAGTCTAATGGAATGTACACTCAGAGAAAAAAAATGAACTAAAACCAGAGATTAAAACCATCACCTTTAAACCGCTAAAAACACTTTGAAATTTGTAACCGCCACCGTGACCGTAACCGAACCCTATAAACTTTATTAACATTACCGATTATCTGTACCGAAACAGAAACATATATATGGGCTATTTTCGTGTTTTCCTCTACTAGTAATATTTTCGATATACGTAAAGTTATTTGATGAAGGAAAGATGAAGAAGGTAAAGATTTTAGTTAGCTGCGCTGTCTCTTTTACGTGCCTAATCTTTTCCTTTATTAGTAATGCCACACACAAAAAAATCTGTGGTTAAATTTAACCAATATTTTGGGTTAGAAATGCGCCAACCCAAAAAGTCGGTAAAATTCACAAAATTTGACAGTAACTATCACGTAAACCTTTACGCAAAGAGAACTATTGCAATAGTAAATCTAACTGAAAATATCGTTTAGAAATGCGCCAACCCACAAAATTAGTAATATTAACCGATGCGTACAGTAAGTAAATTTTCTTACTGTGTGTACAGTAATTTTTACCATAAAAATAGTAATTTAACAGCTGTTACTCAACTGTTACCCCCCACCCACCAATTTTGGTTCTGAAACAATTGTTTGAATTAAACACATTTTTATTTTATTTGAAAAATTTTTACTTACTTGGGGGGGATTCGAACTCTGGGCCCTTGGACTGAGAACACGATGGGACGGACGTCTTTACCAGTTACGCTACGGCGCGCGTTAATAGAATTGCGTCTAACATATTACTTGTATTGAATCTGCCTAACCACATGCACGAAAAATTTCCTAAATGTTGCATAAATGAGACCACTAGTAATTCTCAAGTTCAAATTCAGTGAAAATACAATATAAATATAAGGGTCAAACGGAAATTTTCTCAATCAACAATTTTCGCGGTTAGATTTACTGTCGGTAGAGTTAATCCGTGAAGCAACAAAATTCATTTAAAAATTATACTATTTGTGCGGTAAGATTTACTTGTGGGCACAGTTAATTGCTGCAAAAACAAAATATGGGATGAAAAAATCACGTCAGAGTAACTATTTCTATGGTAAAGTTACTGTAGTAGCAGTAACTTATTAAAACAACAAAATATGTATGTGAAAAAATATTTGTGGTTAAATTTACTCAGCGTACAGTTGTTAAATGCAACAACAAAATACGAGCTAAAATAAATACGTGAACTTTACAATTTCTTCTGTAGATTTTACTGTTAGCACAGTTACCAAGCAACAACAAAACCACATGCATAAAAAATTTCGAAAAAAGTTACTGTCAGCGTTAGTTAATTTTACCCACCAGATTTTTTTGTGTGCAGTTTGTTTGTATGAAAACGCAAGTATTCACACATATTGTTGTTGTTTGCGCGATCGCCTTTTTCTAGTTACTCTCTTCATCTAAATGTAAATGCAAACGAAAGCCTTAAACATGTATGTATATTAGGGCGGGTCAATTTTTTTATGCGATAAGCGTATAGCAGATTCGGAATCTGCGATGAATTCTAAGAAAATTTCACGAAGAAACCCCATGTCTAAAATGAATTCCTAGCCCCCGCTGCGAAGCATGAAAATTTAAGGTTGCAGTATATTTTGGTATATTGAGGTTTGTACGGTTTTTTTTTTTAAAAATAATACATTTTGTAAAGATATTATATTTTATTCTGATTCATTTTTTCATAATCTAATTTATAAATATTTTTGTTTTTAAATTAACCAACAAATTTTTTTTTAATAAATTTTTTTTTAAATAAAAATAACGAAAACACGCCATACACTGATGAAGTGGAAACCAAAAGTCTATAACTTTTCGACAATAAAAGATATACATAGGTTTGCAATTTAGAATATATATTCAATATAACTTGGAAATTTAAGGTATTAAAAAAAAAGTGGGCGTGGCACGAAAGGGGGCGAAAAATACATTAGATGCCGTTATTCTTTATATCTAAAAATTTACCAAATTAATGAAAACAATGTTAAGTCACAATACAAAACGCTTATGTAATTGTTAAATTTTCACTAATTTCATACATTTTTTCAACTTAATACTAAATATAAATAAAGTCAATTTTTAAAGTCTTGCTTCGACTCGATTTGTGGATATTTTAACTGACTTTCTAAAGCTCTTTTTAAAGACATTGGGCTTACCGATGAAAATGTCGAAGAAATTATTATGGATAAATCCAAAGTGGGTCGAGAAACAATAAAATTCAGAGAATATATTCGTCGCATGAAGAAAAATGACTTAGCTTTACAAGCTTTTTCATTCGATGTAAGAAAAAATTATGCTTTGACCCGAAGAGAAGTCGATGGAAAATACCACCCGAGGGTTCAAAAGGAGTCGCATATTGTGATTCTTAAGGAACCGCAAAGCAAGTTATTGGGTCACATAAAAGTTGACGCTGAAGACTCCAATACTAAGCAAAAAAAGCTTTGCGAATTCTTCGAGGAAAAAAAATTAAGTCTAGCAGGCTTAATAGGAATTTGCTGTGATGGAGAACCTACCAATACTAGAATTGAAAATGGAATAATTCGAAAGTTTGAAGTTTCCTTAAGTAAACCATTACATTGGTTTGTTTGTTTGCTACATTTCAACGAACTTCCACTACGCCATTTGTACAATGCCTTAGAAAATTCTAAGACAAGTGGACCATCCACTGCTTGTGGCACTTTGGCGAAGTTACTTGAGACATGTGAACAACTTCCTGTAAGCACCAAATTTTAAAATAAACCTTCATCAAATTTAAACCAAACATTTTCTTGCAGACTATACCTCATTTTGAACCCATTTCATTTGGGAATATGCCCTCCAACTATTGAAAGTAAAGATGAAAAAAATCTTGCCACTGACGTTTTTTTATCTATATAGAATAGCCAAAGCTGTATCGGAAGGTTCGTGTTCAGAGGATGTCGCCGACATGAAACCGGGAAAAATTGTTCATTCGCGCTAGTTGACAAGCAGAATTTTACGCCTTTATGTCGCTAGTAGTTTACCATCAAACAATTTAAAAATTTAGACTAATTTCATTATGAAAGTTTACATACCAATGTGTTTTAATGTCAAATTTTATAACTCTGTGGTATACGGCAGTAAACTTTTATTTAATTTTATTCGGTCAGCACAGTTCTTGCCGAAAAATCTTCAAGAAATTGTGAACAAAGCAATACAAAACAATTCATTTTTTGCCCATACAGAAAATATTTTGTTAGCAATGCTTTTCGATGAAAGAAAATCTGTTCGTGAAAATGCTATTAACAAAATTATTTACTATCGCGAAAAATTACAAGATACGAAAATTATAAGCTCCAGTCTGATAAAAAGAATATAATTAATTTCGACTGCACAGATTTATATGAATTTAGTTGACTTAGATAACGACGACATCTTATTTGAACCTCCGTTAACTTTTAACATTCCACATGAACACTTATTGGAGTATTTAAATTCTGAGGAAATACCACTGGCAGATCCAGAAATTGCATCCCACATTCAGGGAACCGAACGATGTGTGCAATTGTTGACACATGTCGCACGACGCGTAATGCCGCACAATGTAGATGACGTTATGTCAGTAAATTTAGAAAGTCGTTTAAAATATCCACAAATCGAGTCGAAGCAAGACTTTAAAAATTGACTTTATTTATATTTAATATTAAGTTGAATAAATGTATGAAATTAGTGAAAATTAAACAATTACATAAGCGTTTTGTATTGTGACTTAACATTGTTTTCATTAATTTGGTAAATTTTTAGATATAAAGAAAAACGGAATCTAATCTATTTTACGCCCCCTTTCGTGCCACGCCCACTTTTTTTTGAATACCTTAAATTTCCAAATTATATTGAATATATATTCTAAATTGCAAACCTATATCTTTTATTGTCAAAAAGGTTATAGACTTTTGGTTTCCACTTCATCAGTGTATGGCGTGTTTTCGTTATTTTTATTAAAAAAAATTTAATTAAACAAAAATTTGTTGGTTAATTTAAAAACAAAAATATTTGTAAATTATATTATAAAAAAATGAATCAGAATAAAATATAATATCTTTACAAAATGTATTATTTAAAAAAAAAACCGTACAAACCTCAATATACCAAAATATACTGCAACCTTAAATTTTCATGCTTCTCAGCGGGGGCTAGGAATTCATTTTAGACATGGGGTTTCTTCGTGAAATTTTTTTAGAATTCATGAATAATTGAGATTTTAAATGTAACCGTAACCCAAACCGATTGTTCGGAAAGTGAGTCTTAGTGAGAAAAACTTTTTTGTTTTCAATTTTATCGTTTTTAAATTCGGCGATTGTTAATTTGATATGTTTTCAAAAAGATTCAGAAATCAGATGATTATCATTAGGAAAATGGGTTATAGAAAATTTTATTTTGATTTTTATGTAAGCGTTCTTAAACTCTGACATTTCAAAGCCAGCACATTTGCAAGGGTATAAAAACTTCGGCACAGACGAAGTTAGCTTGGCCTTCTCGTTATACCTATTTTTTTATACCATTTGTCGGATGACTATATCTTATAGCTGCCATAGGAACGATCGGTCCAAAAAAGTAGTTTTAGTGAGAAAAACTTTTTTGTCTTCAACGCAAAGCTGCCCAAACCTCATATTTATAAGTTTTTAATGCTTTCATATAGTGCCTAGTACCTAGTTTGTTTGGACATTGATATTGGGTCAAGAAAAAGTATAGGGTTATATATGGGTGATATATAATATGGGTGATTCCATGAAAAATCGGCCACTCGAATTTTTTTTTGGTCGAAATAATTTGTTTCGTATTCTTTGTTGCAAAATAGTATATACGTATTTTCAGCATTTTGCTGAAATGTGCTTAATTCGCGGGATATAATGATTTGAAAATTTAGATTTTTAAAAAATTTCATTATTTTCAATCAATTGGCTATCCAAAGCCATTGGTAAAAAATATATTTAAAAAATCTGTTAATTTGCATCCGATCCCAAACTTTTTTCAAATTGCTTTCAATTCAAAATTATTTCAATTTTTATCGCAATAATACAGTAAATTGCTGAATACAAGACCTAATTTTGTGAAAAAAATGAAGAAGAAAAAAACGTCTCTTTCGCGGCAATTAATTTTTGTTTTCTTTTTTTACGCGATTTGGTAACCAACAAAAATTGAAATAATTTGTAAGTGTTAGTAATTTGAAAGTGTGAGTTCAGATGTAAATTTACAGATTTTTAAAATATTTTTTTTACCAATGGCTTTAGATAGCAGTCAATTGAAAATAATTAAATTTTTTAAAAATCTTAATTTTCAAATCATTATATCCCGCGAATTAAGCACGTTTCAGCAAAATGCTAAAAATACGTATATGGGCATTTCCATGATGTCGAACGCGACCGTCGTACGCAATAAAGTGAAATAAAAGTCAAACTAAAATATTTTTATTTTCTTCTGTTACTTTAAATTATAGCACTTTCGAAGCTCTTTAATTAGTGGTAAAGTAGAGAGCATACCTAGTGCTGGTTCCAAGATATAGCCAATCAAAAAGCGATTCGCACGCGACAAAAAACGGAAGTGGTATTTTTGGCCATCAATATAAAAGCAAAATTCAGCGAAATCTGCCAAAACCATATAGTGCGAGTAGTTTTAAAATGTTGTTCAATAATTTTACTGTATATTGGAATTTATTTGATCGAAAAATTATCTAAATTTTTTTTTATTTCAAAATAAAATATGATTCGATACGTGACATTGCGAACGCGATATATATTTCCACTATGGTTTTTTAGGTAATTATTTATATGTTATTTAATTAAAGAATTATTTTGTAATTCAAATATTGTTTAGATGAATTTTAAGAACAAATAGGAAAGAGTTGTAAGTTTATTTAAATATTTTTGTTTAAAGAAAATGCGGTCCGAACTGATTTAATTTGATGACCGTTACAGGAAAAGCTGTGTAGTTTTTAAGTAAAATTTGAAGACCGCTTATGTTATTTAATGCACATTTATAAAACGAGATCGCATCATTTAAAACGACATTTTTTGATTTCGTTATTTGACAAACTTTTCGTTTTAAGACTGCTCCTACTCCATCGACTGCACATTTCCCATGTGAAGTTGCGAAGTAGTTCCATTCCATGTAATTGCAACCAAATTCTCTTACAAAATCAACAAGACTTGAGACAATAAATTTGTTTTTAAACTTTATCAGAGAACATAAATATATTCAAAGAACTTCCATACTGACTTTGAATTTGCTTAATGAGTTTTGTTAAAAAACAGCAGACGTCGTCTTTGTTGTGGGTTAATTTGTCACTAACGATAGCAAATGATTTCGGTTCGCCAGCGAAAATAGTAGCTTGGCGGTAATTAAAGTGAGCACTTTGAATATCATTTTGAGTGTTAAGGCGATAGTTTTCTGCGAAATCTACTTGCAAAACAATCTCCGCTGGCTTTATTTGTTTTCTCTTGTCTTCAAAATATTTTTGTTGTGCACGTTTAGTAAAAAAATGCAATTTGAATGCCGGTAGCTGCGTCTCCAGTTCATAAATAAGGTCAGATAACGGAGCAATAGTAAATGTTATGTTTATTCGGTTTTCAATGCTCCGCCAATGTTGCCATATAACATCTTCATTCATTTTTCCTCGATATTTGAGCGGAACTAACTCATGTTCTACGTCGCGTACGCATTTTTCGCAATCGCCAGTCATACAATTTTCGTTAAGGATATCGCAGCAAGCAGATTTTAAAAAAGTTTGGAAATCACTTGGAAAAGACGGCATTACTTTTGCACAGTCTTCTAACAAAAACCCAAAATTAGCATGGTACTTGCAAACACACATGTTATGCGGAAATTTGTTTGTCAATAGGACATGTCTTGGTCGATTTTTAAAAATGGCGGCTTTTCGTAATCCTTCTGTTGTAAGCTTAATTCTATACAACTGATAGGCTTCTGAAACCGTCATCAGCATTGGCAACTACTTATCGATTACATAGAAGAGTATCTTTCCTTCCAGCAGCTTTCACGCTAACATTATCGCTCATATAAAAGTTTTGAACTGCTTTATCTGGTCTTCTTTCAATAAGTCACTGGATTTTATCTCTTCATTTGTTCGTTTCTTATACTTTTAATTCAAGACGTCAAGGATTTTCAATTTTTTAGCCAATTCCTTTGGCAATGCTGCTGTGACTTTTTACTGCTTTTCCCAACGTTTGTTTGCATGTGTAAAGAGTGCAAGAACAATTTTTTTGTTTTTCCTTTTTTTTCCTTTCTCTTAAGTTTCTCTGTCTTATACGATCCCGTTCTCTCTTAGCTGCAACCCAATCTTTATTAGTTTTCGCCAGTTCCTTCCATTTCTGTCTAGTTTTTTGCATTCTTTCTTTGCATTTTAATCGGAAGTTGCTCAATTTCACCGGATCTTTTTTCAAAGATTCTCTCCAGCTTTTGCTCATCTATATTAAATTAATACACCTTAATTTTAAGACTTAATTATATTTTAAAAAAAATGTTACACTCACGATGTCGCACGTGACCAACTTCAAAAAAATCCAAAAATTTCAAATTTAATTTTTTTGCACTTGTTGTTTTTATTTATTTTTATAACCACCAAACTCTGTTTAGCGAAAAGTTTTCACACACTTGTTGTTGGTATCAATCACGAAATGAGAACTAATTATGTTTTTCGATGTCGCACTCGACATTAGAACATGAACTAAAGCAAATTAAAAATTAACAGTTAATCGTGATTGGCTTCATCTCTTTGCGCTTTTTTTTTAGATAATTGTTGTTAGAAGAGAGATTTTATGTTAAGGCTATCTTCATGTATCATCTCTCTTAAGGGCGATAATATTTAAGAGAAAATGTTATTAAAAATCACAAAAAAATACAAAATGGCATTTAGGCAATTTTGCCGTCGGTTTATTCACCTTGAGAAAGGAATTAAGGTGTGAATTACTTAAATTAATTAAATATGAATGTTTTTCTAAGATTATATCATATAACAGTATTTTTGTAATGACTTATATTTTTCCGGCCAGGGTGGACTTTTCTATGGAAATGCCCAAATACTATTTTGTAACAAAGAATATGAAAAAAATTATTTCGACCAAAAAAAAAATTCGAGTGTCCGATTTTTCATGAAATCACCATACTTCGGTCGTCATTTCAAGGGGCGTAAATCTGTCCTATAAGTTTACCGCAAATGCTTCTGCCCTTTCCTGCAGAGATTTGCAGAGGAAGTTTGGGTGCAGCCTGCTTTTTGTACCTCCTGGTGAGAGACCAGAGAGCATAATTTATACTCGCATGAGAAGTAACGCCTTCTAGGAAACGGTCTGTGGCATCCTGCCTTAACCTAGCGAGCAGCTTCTTTACTGCCTCCGCAGTCTCCTTTTATTTGTAATTTAAAAAACTTTTTAATGCATAGCTTTATAAGAATGAGTAATTCAAAACTAAGGGTCGACTTCGCATCTTATACATAGCACTATTTGTCATATAAAATAAGAAATAACAAAGTAAATTCTAAGTTTACCTGACACAAAGGAGTTGAGAAATTGGCTCTAAGAGAACTAACTAAAAGAACTAACAAAGAATCTAAATGATTCAAGGAAACAATGTTGAGGGAAACTTAAATTTGTTGGAAAATCGTACATATTTCTCATTATTATAGATATAAGAATAATTAATTCAATACTAAGAGTGAGAACTTTGACGAATAAACGCATAAACTGGGAAGATAAACAAAAGTAGTGCCACATTTATATCAAACGACCTTATTTTACAATTTGATTGACAACCCGTAGGCAAATTTCTCTGATTTAGCGATTCAGCGCCGTTTAAAGGTCCACTAAACTTTTTAGGATTGGCCAATAGTTTGGTTGTACAAATCACATTTAAATATAATTACAATACATACTGTATTCCTATGGAGTTAACTCCAAAATGATCAAGCGCTCAAATCTGCTATCACTCTAATCTAAATCAAAATGCTTACAGATCAGCTTTTGCTCCTTCACAAGTTCCTATCAATTCTTAGACCGCTTATCTAGGTGTTCAATTCCTTAAAGAAAATACGATGCTACAGATTGAACTGATGACGCTTTGAGGAAGGGCCTGCGGCCAGCTCTTGATCCATTTGCTGCTGCTGCTGCTGGTGCTGCTGTGGTGCCGGCTCTGCAGCAGTCTTTGCACTCTGGTGATACACCAATCCGGCGACGCCTGGTAACGTATTACAGCCCGTGTAATACGTGTATAAATATATCACAATCCAGACAAAAGAATTGCTTGCAATACCCACATCTGAAGACCTGCTTATCCATGACTGAGCTAAGTACCTTGGCACAGGCATAACACTCCCTTAAGCCACCACGTTCGGCTGAAGAGAGGGGCACCTCTTCAAATGACACCTCCTCAAAATGCGGCACGGGAAACAGATGATGATAGGACCTTGCCAAATGGGGGGGCAGAGACCAAAGTCAAACCACAGGACTGGCAATCCACTGGCAACTCACAGTACTTGCTGTTGCACTGCGGACAATGATGTCCTGTGGTGCATAACACACTGGGTTCATCCAAATTCTCGATGTGACACATACACATGGACAAGGGTGCATCTTTGCCCTCCACCTCGTGCTTGGTGTGTGGGAAACCCATGCATATGAGGGAATTATGTTGGGTTTTGGCAGTTGGCGGAGGATCCACCTGAGAAAGTAGTTGATCACGGAAGTGAGCATCATCCAGCACAGCGCCAAAGGTGCCGCGGGTTTGTTGGGTAAGATAGAGGGCCACATGAATCTCAGCGTATGCCTTCCTTTTTGAGCTCATCGATGGTCAGGTTGAGGTCAACCGGATCACAGGTAGTCAGAGAACCCATAATGATGACTATCTCACGCGAAGCAAGAGAGGGGACTACTTTTAGGGTCTTCAGAGCAAGGTCCAGGCCATTTTGTAGAGAGGGTTCACTGGTCAGAGGCACGTGGGCCAAGCTCTCCAAGGCCTTGAGATGCACACGTGAAGTGCCCGTCAATTCAGTAATTTTCTCAGCTCGCTTGGCCTTCAGAGCAATGATGCCCAGCTGGCTGATGGGATTCTGATCGAAAAACTCATCAATGAACAGCTCCAACAATTTAAGAGTGCAACGCAAACGAGTGGGTTTCAAATCCGTCACGCTCATAGCCTCAGAACAGTCCAGGATGATGAAGAGATGCCTCATCATGCCCATACGATTCTGCTTGGTTTTTTGCGCCTGTCGCTGCCGCTTGGTGCTATCCAGCAGGCCATAATCATCCTCCTTGATTGCCTCCCAAGTCTTCTCATAGCCCGTCTCCCAGCGGTATTCCTTTTGGTCATCACGCTCATCGTCCGCCATTCTCTTTTTTTTTTGATGAGCAGTAGAGCCTCGAGGGCAGGTGGGCGGCGAGATTGTGGTCGGCGATCCTGTAGTATTTCCGTTGGGCGCACTTTAAGGGCGCAATCTTCTGCCCTCCTCAAGAAGGGTAATCTCCAGGTTGAAGTTCGAGCTTCTCTCCAGATCCTTCCCAAAAAGGGCCAAGTCAGTGCAAATATTTTAATACATATTTCTATTTTTGAGGTAAGATACACTTTTCGTAAACCAGGGGGGCGCACGTGAGCGAGATGAGAGAATCCGAAGGGACACAGATTCGTTAAGCGCTTTATAAATAACATCGTAAAAGGCGTTTGTGTATTTTTCAATATCCTGAGATGAGTTAAGGAAAGACCAGTCGACCCTGGATAACGCCTCATTGAGGCGTAGAAAATCAACCTTTCGAAAGCAAAAGGTTGGAATACTCTGGAAAGAGGGAGAAATGGTGCTTGGTCTATCTAGTTCACAATCAATTTGTAGTGTAGGATGAGGAATTGACAAAGGCGGAATTCTGGATACCATCGAATGGGGAATATTGGAAACAAATACAAGGTCTTTATTTTCACACGCAAATACACTCTCACTCTTGCTCTTGAGAGCTAAAATGTACAAAAAACTGAGCGCTTTGTTAATGTAGCTTTTGTTGCATTCTGTCAAATGCATAAAAAGCATAAAATGGATTAGACCAAAAAAAACTCTTACGATTTCATCTGGAACTCTCAATTGACCAAGTTGTTCAAATGCCAACAATAACCAGAATTATACCCCAAGGATCAGTTGAAAAGTCAATAAAGTCTGAGATGGAAGCGCCAAAACAAAAACAAACCGCAAAATAACCGCAAACAAAAAACCCAACGACAACAATGTGCAGAAAGACAGTGTGATACGGTTGCAGGGGGAGGGGGGGTGTATGAGGTGAATGGGGGTTTACCTCCTGCCCCGCAGCGCAACCTTTTCTAGCAAATTTTTTTTCGTTATTTACAAAAACCATAAATCAATTGGACACGCCACACACACAAATGCAAATCTATTTTTAAATGCAAAATAATACGAAACCCACCCAAAAGCTAAAAAGAGAGGGAGAGACCACCCCTGCGGCCAAGCGTTGAAAATTGCGAATAAAAAAAGGGGCAAAAACTGAACGGACCAAGGCCAAAGCCACGCGGGAAAAGCCGCCGTCGACATGTGGGAAAAGTCGGCAAGTCGAAAAGTCAGCCGCTGTGGAGAGATCAGCAGCCGTCGAAGATGCGACCGCCCGCTGGCAATAAAAAGAAAGAGCCAACCCACCAAAAAAAAGTTAAAAAAAAAGTACACAAACAATAAAAATTTTACATTTCGCCTGCCCACAGGGTGGGTGTCTGTCGAAGAGAGGGTTAGCCCAAAAAAAAAACAAAAAAAAAATGACACACTTTAAAGGTCGAGTGGAGACTTGTTTGTGGTCTACCAAGAAAACACACACACACACAACACTTTGCCCCACGGGCTTCTTGCAAGGACATCGAGTATCACATTAGTTTTGATAGACTTGCACGCATGTCGGAGCAAATCCTGCGGCTGCCTTTTGTATTTCTTTTTGTTATGCAAACAAATCAAGTAAACGAAATGCCAAACACACACAAATCTGATTTCCGTTTGACGCGCCCAAAATAGCCCAGCGCCCAGCCCAAGTGTTCCGGGTGTTATTTATTGGGATTTGCCAGTTTGCCGGTTGGGTTGTCTTGGCGGTAGTGGGGGCCAGCAAAGTGGTTAGCTTATTGGTTTAAAAGAAGAAAGGGTTAAACGTTTCAAGATACAAGCTAAGGGCAGTTATATACAGTTGTACAGTTATACGATTTCCAGTTACTAAAAAACGTTGGTTGAGAAGTGAATAAACCAGGGTTCCCCAAGCAGAGAGAGCGAAAATGTGACTGTGTCTCTCTCTCTCTAACACACAGTTATGCATGACTTCGGCAAGCATTCGGTGTGAATTGGCGAGTATGTTCGTGCCCCAGGGGCTATCGCTGGGGAACTTTGGAATAAACCATACCATAGCAGATCCTGTGGATAGAAGTTAATTAGTGCCCAAACTGAGTGAGAGACTATTCAAGCTCCTTCACATTCTCTCCAATATCGGCGGCAATGTCGCTGGCATGTATTGGTAAATGCGTCTTTGAACGCATTTTATCAGAACTTCTATCGCTCACGACTCGGCGGCCATATTGTTTGGTTGTATTTGTAAATGCGCCTTTCCACGTACATATATCATTTGGTGCCATGTGTCTGCAAAGCAAGACGCACTGGATCACTTCCTTCTTCAATGAAAACGGGTTTGATGTACGGATAAGTAAGCGGCTACGGGGACATGTCTACTTTGGTCTTCGGCATACGGATTGGTTAGCGGCTAAGCGATCTTGACCCCACAATGGTCAAGCGACTTAGGCATAACCCCACATCTGAAGTGTAAACATCTTTTATTTACTCTTTAATTACACACACGGGTTTCTATATACACACGGTTATCATTACATTTACAGCGTCTTTTCATTCATCCGTCTGTCTCATCTCGTCTCGTCTGTCTATTTACTACTAAAACCTTCACGTCTCGGCTGCTTCATACATTCACACAGATTTCAAAGATGGTAAGAGACAGAGGTTTGACATATTATATAAACCACCATAGCATTCCATTCAACAAAGACAATCTTAGAGAGGGAAAGAGAGAGAGAGAGAAACTTAGAGATGAGCGTATAACGAATGTTCCGGTGTCCAGGCACTGAAGTGTCGTGCGATCTCATTCAGAGATTCAGTGAGCGTAGTAACATTATTTGTGTATGAGTCAAGTGCCTTAAGAGCTGCTGGACTGTATGAGTATATGAATACGGCTGCTTCTTTAACCGTGAGTGTGCTAAGATAAGGGGCAGCTTCTTGGAAGGGTACGACCTTTGCTTGGTGCACACTACAGTGATAAGGAAGACGGAATGATAAGTTTATTTCAAGGCTCTGGGAGAAGACGCTACATCCAACTTTTTCGTCGAGCCTAGGGCCATCCGTGTAGATCAGTTGTCGGCAAAACACACATGCACATTTTGGCGTTGCGTGTGTGTGTTTAGCACATCTTTGTTGTTGCAAAAGAGAGCAGTATAAGCTCGAATACTGTCGGTGTGTCGACGTCGCTGCCGCTGAGCCCTGTTCAATACACTGGAGACAGACGTGCCGGACTCTGATGTAGATATCAATAGCATTAGCTCTGCTATAATTTATCGAACGTGATTGGAGGTATACCGTTGTCTGTATTTAATGGTAGCGGGTAGCTTGGTCGATGTTCAAAGATATTTGACTAATGCAACTATCTGCTTGCGTTGGAACACAAGTGCAGAGGGCACCCAAAATCCCAAATGGGAGTGCATGGGCCCTTATCAAAAAAGTATAAAAATGCGATCAAATTTCAAATAAAGATTCATTCAGTCTCTGAAACTAGAGCGAGTCACTCGCAAGAGTCAACGGAAAAAAGAGTTCAATATGTTCTCGGTTTAAGTCCATACAGTTTTTAAAGCTATTCCCAGTTTGCTCTAGAAGCGCGGTCTCTGTATTGATTCATTGAAAGGTTCAAGGGCCATAAATTAACCAAGAAGCAACATGGTATCACGTAAGATCAGAAGTCTTTCATTAGTCTACATAAGCAAGAGGGTTAGAACAAGGCTGCAAACCTCTAAAATTTTGATGATGGTTCGGTCCGGGGGTTCGAACCCGCTGTAAACTCTACACTAAGAAAAAACTAGCACGAATAATTTGAGTACGAACGCTGTTGAAAAAACTTCATAATGACTTCATAATCGTCAAATGGAGTCAAGCAAGATATGAATCGAAAGGCAATTGAATTGTCAATAGTCGCACAAAATACTATTTTCGAATCGGTTAAGTAATTTGAATACAATAATAAAAAATATTTCAAAAAAAAATCGATTGTTTGTTCGAAAAAGGCCTAGGAAAAATATTTAAAAATTCAAACAAAACTATTTTTTCCGCACTTCTGCGAAGAAAATAAGATATCAATGAACAAAATCTATAAATAAATACAAGAGCTGGGAGCAATTAAGTGCACAAAAAGTGTAATTGATGAGATTTCCTTCACTTAAATTGATCCAGCTACAATATTTATTCATAGATCTTCTTCATCAATACCTTATTATCTTTGTCTTAAGTCGAAAGAATAAAAATAATTTTTTAGAATTTTTTTATATTTTTCCTAGGCGTTTAAAAATGAAATTTCTTGCATTTTCGAGCAAAAAATCGATTTTTTTGAAATATTTTTGGTGATTAATTGATTCAAACTTCTAAACCGATTTGAAAACCATAATTTACGCTATTATTGACTATTTAATTACCTTTCGTTTGGTATCTTGCTTGACAGCATCTGACGATTATGAATTGAGATATGGTTTAAAATGTAAGTGCACCCTACCATGAAAAAATTTTTAAAATTGATTTTTGAGATCACCAATCCAAACTACACTTAAAAACAGTTTCAGTAGAAATGGGTGCTTTAATTTTTTTTTTTTGTAAATTAGTGTAATTATTCATACTTGGATCAACAGCTGAAACTCTTGAATCAGGAATGTCGGGATCAAATATTAACTCTTGGATCAAGAATTTTCACTCTTACCGTACATTTGAGAACGAATGCTCTTGATTCAAGACTGAAATTCTCTATTTTTCTTGTTTGAAATCTCTGGTCTAAGAACACTGCAGCCAATATTGGCACTGAGCTCATAATAGAAGAACATTTATCGAGGCACTTAGATAATAATAACCAATGTTTTGCTGAAGATTTTAGAACAATTGCTCGAGTTGAAAAGCAAGCGTAATAAAAATCACTTGGTCGTAATTGTGAATACTGCAGCTTTAAAAAAGTATATGCGGAGCTCTTAAAAAGAACTCTAAATGAAAGAATATTTAAGAGTTAGAAAAGTTTGCACTTTTTGTAGGATGAGTTCTATCGCGTCACACAGTCTAGCACTGTTTTTTTTTACTTTTTATACTCTGTACCGAAGGTACATAGAGTATATTAAGTTTGTGCAAAAGTATGTAACAGGGAGAAGGAATCGTTTCCGACCCTATAAAGTATATATATTCTTGATCAGCATCAACAGCAGAGTCGATATAGCCATGTCCGTCTGTCCGTCTGTCTGTCTGTCTGTCCGTCCGTATGAACGAAGAGATCTCAGAGATGGTAAGAGGTAGAGGTTTGACATGTATGGGACATATATTTCTTATACTTGCAGGCAGATCAAGTTTATTTTCAATTTTTGCCACGTCCCCTCCCGCCCCCGCAATTTGGAAAAAACTTCATATCTCCTACAGTTTTGGAGATAGATCGATTTGCTGAAGGAATGATAAAGATCGATACTCAAGTTATGGGCAAAAAACGACCAGCTAACACCACCCACCCCCCCACCAACAACCACAACAACATACCCTAACCGTTCAACAACAGGCAATCTTAGTGCGAGAGAGAAAGAGAGAGAAACTTAGAGAGCGCACCGCGTTGTGCGCGGGGTGTTAACAGGCCGTTTGACTCCTGAGCAAATGCGAGTGTAAGGGTACAGAGTATGCTATAGACTTTCTTTCTTGTTTTTTAACTACTAAATTTAGAGTGCTTGCAGCACAACAAACTGTGATTGTAGGGAACCTATTGAGGTAACTTCTTCTTCTTCTTCTTTATTGGCCCGATGTAGCATCACAACCGCTTGACGGTCTTGGCATCTGCAATAAATGCCCTCCAAACGCTTCTGCATTGTGCGAGCTGGCACCAGTTGTTCACATCAAGGATAGATCCTCCAAAGAATTTTTCGCTCGAACAAGCCAATCGCCTCCTCATCCGCTGCTGTCATTGTCCATGCTTCTGCGCCGTATTGCAGGACTGGGATGATGCGCGACTTGTATAGCTCTATTTTTGTTCATCGAGAAAAGGCTCTGCTCTTGAACTCCCTACTGAGCCCGTAGTAGCATCAAGAGTAATTCTTCTTCGGATCTCCAGGCTGATGTTGTTGTCGCCGGTAATCATCGTCCCGAGGTAGACAAAATCCTCTACAACCTCAAAGTTGTACTCCCCCATAGTAACAAATTTCCTATGGCAACCATAAGATATAGTCCCCCGATGTCGATCAACTTTTTCAAATTAGTTTGAAAGCGTTTAATATTAATAATCACCGACCTTAAGAACGATTTACATAAAAACAAAAAAGTTTTTTTTCACTAAGACCCATTTTCCGACCGATCGGTCCTATGGCAGCTATAAGATATAGTCATCCGATTTTAACCAAAATTTGCAAATCTCTTTGAAAGCATATAGTATTAATAATAGCTGAGC
Organism: Lordiphosa magnipectinata; assembly: GCA_037044535.1. NCBI lineage: Eukaryota > Metazoa > Arthropoda > Insecta > Diptera > Drosophilidae > Lordiphosa > Lordiphosa magnipectinata. Next base: position 209,293 of record JBAMBO010001346.1, read on the forward strand.
TTGAGGACGCTAACAGTGAAAACAAAAAAGTTTTTCTCACTAAGACCCATTTTCCGACCGATGCTTCCTATGACAGCTGTAAGATATAGTCATCCGATCTTGACCAAAATCTGCAAATCTGTTTGAAAGCATAGAATATTAATAATGACCGAATTTAAGAACGCTAACATTGAAAACAAAAAAGTTTTTCTCACTAAGACCCATTTTTCGACCGATGGTTCCTATGGCAGCTATAAGATATAGTCATCCGATCCGGTCGGTTCGTCCAAGCCACATTCTATGTTTGCAAGGGGGCCAACAATGCACAAGTTGCTAATGAACTTGACTGGACCAATGCATCATCATGTAGGTCTGCAGGTATGCCTCACAGCTTGGACATCTGCCCAAGATAACAATAATTAAGCTGCAATTATAGAATTATAAACTGAAACACAAAGCCTTTCGGCAGCTACCACAGATTAAGAACAGACAAGCCAAGTTTTCTAAATATAGCATACATTTGAGGGCCACAGCCCTAAGACGTTTTCAACCCTCCAAATCAAATCAAATTCAACAAGACAGCTGACATTAAACAAAGGCCGTAATGCGACTTAAACTCCAATAACAACCTCAAGTACAACAGCAAGAGCCATAAATGTATCAACCCACACATGTCACACACACGCAGGCATTTGCGTATCAAAAAGTTTTGATCTTTGATTGTCTAGCTTGGCTTTTTAACTAATTTGCAACACCCAAACAAGCCCCCCCCCCCCTTGTCCCTCCCCTTTTACTGCTACCTTTCCTTACAAATAAGAAAAAAAAAACGCGTCACATGCAGTCACTGGGGAATTAACGCCCATCACCACACCCATCCCATCCATCCCCTTCCAACTCTCAATTTTTGCATACGTTCGTCTCGTTTAAGCTGCCGTCCCGCCTTCTCTGGCCTTTTATTTGCGCAATATTTTTCTGATAATAACAAATTCGCGAATATGTTTATCTGCGTTTTCATTGCCGTCTGCTCCGTTTCGTTTCTTTTGCCGTTTATTTTCGTTTTTTTTCTGTTTTTTTTTGTCTGTTCTGTTGATATGGAGCTTTTGGCTGAGGGTTTTCTTGCCACTAATTCCATTTGAGACGTAACGAAAACGAAAATGACATCAATTTATTTGTTGTTTTATTTGTTTGTAGTCTTTTGGTGACAATGTCTTTTGAGGGGAAAAAGTACCAGGCACAAAAATAAGGCATAAGAATTTGGAATTTAAGGCAAATGGAAATGGTGTCCATAGTTTGGTTCCTTTCAGGAAGGAATTTGCATACTTGAAATAAATTTAAAATAGTCTTCATTGAAGGCGAGATTTCTCAATGTCCGGTTAGTCAAACTGACCTTAGGTTAATCGAATTCGAGTGTGGCGAAAACCGAGCAACAAACTTTGCCGCAGCCTTAGGCTCTAGTGAAATTGTAATCTCTATAGAATGATCGATATTTTCATTGTTAAACAATTTGGATCAAGCCACCAATTTCTTGGGATGCCGCCATCGGTTTGATTCAAATTCTAAGGCTTTCCAAGGGCGATCTCCAAGTCCCTGTCAAGTCTTGGTCTTCTGCTTATAGGCAAATGTTCCTCAGAAACGAAAAAGTTTTCCCCTCTCGATCTGTCGCCTTGAGAGGCTTCACAAACTTTTCCTAATCGTCGGTTTGATACACTTTCGCAGAAGTTTTGATTTCTTTTTTACAAAAATGCAGCTTGGTGATCCCATCAAAGCATCACATAAGCCGAATGGTTGCCTCTCTGAACTCTCGGAACGAGTTCGGACGATTGTTTTAATGACACAGCATACACTCTATCGTTCTGTTTGTTAAACGATTCCGCTATAGTGAACATTTTCTCGTCAGTAAACAGAATTCGTCTGTGGGCATTGTTCGCGCACTGGCGATGTAATGCTTTCGAATTTGTCTTGCGTTTTTGTTTCAATTCTGCTGTGAGCAAGTGGCCGGTGTGTCTCTTGTATGCACTGGTTGCGCAGTGGATTTCGACGAATTCGATCTTTCACGGCTTTGATGGCTTGTGGCGTTCGTGACAGTGCGCGGCATCTAGTAGTCTCGCCAGTGTTTTGCGGCGAACAGCTTTTAGGCTGATCGGCATGCAGTCATCCGGTCTAACATGCGAGACTTTTCTTACCTTTGGTACGAATACCACTTTTAAAGCTTTCCACGGTGTGGATATATACTGCAGTCGAAGGCAGCAGACACGCTTTTTCTGTAGCCATGCAATTATTTATGGCATTCGATTGTTCAAGCTGAGCGGGAAAGACTCTATCTGGCCCAGATGATTTGCAGAACTGAACTGACGTCCACAACCAACTTAATTCGATGTTCAGTTAATATAGCAATAAATGTCACTTAGTCAAATAGCCGTCAAGTTGGAGTGGATATGCTTCAATGTTGTCTCGAAAAGCCTGGAAAGTGTGATTCCAGAAGTACATTGAGGTATCCAAAGCTGGAGTTAGCGACAAGTTCCATCAGGATAGTTGTGGGAGATCATAGAGGGGCTGGTGAACACACAAAACATTTTTTCAAAAAAAATCTTGAAAACTTCAGGAGTCCATTACAAGAAAACCTTAGCCAATCAGACCAAACCCAGCTACCTTGCAAATTTTGTTGGTCTCGTTGTTATCAACATTTTATTGTTGAAAAATGTTTCACAGTGTTGTTATTACTTAGAAATCATAATCTTTAATAAAATTAATGCAATTCGATCAGTTAAGCATTCAAGTTTTGATCCTTATTATTTTATTTGACTCAAAACTCTTTGTTAGCAAAACGTTTGAAAGCAACCAGAAGAGATTTCTGGAACATCAACAATTGCTTTTGGGTTGCGTTTGGGTTGAAGAACATGTAGAACATCCATATTTTAGCGCTACGGTATTTTAAAGACATCAAAGAATGGTCATACCGTAGGGAGACGCTTAAAATAAAAGTAGACAGAGAGACAGCTAGAAAAACCGGTATAGATATACCGTGAAAAGACAACCCGTATAGAGAGAATGTAAATAGAAAACCGTGTATAAAGTGTGAAAATTAAAAAACCATAAATCCCGGAAAAACTCTCGTTTACAGAAAGAACTCTTTATCAAAATCAAAAGGGCGGTTTCGACGGTTCGCGAAACGGCCGAGAAATGAAACTGCTTCGGTTTATATTCGGTTTCTACTCATCGCTTTCGATAGAAAAAATTGTGTTATTGTGTTTATAGCAGCGGCTCAGCAGACTCTTTTATGAATCTCCTACAGCGGACGCTCAACTCATCATCTTGCATCGAAATGTGTCCTATCTTTTTGAAAAATATGTGCCAATTAAGTCAAAAATGATAAAACCCTTGGTGCAATCATGGTTTAATTCGAATATAAAACGACTTATCAAAAAAGAGATTTTGTGTACAAAAGATGGAAGCGTTATAAAACGAATGAGCTACAAAATGAGTATAAAAGACTTCGAAAAATGACGACAAATACAATATATAACACGAAACGTGACTTCTACAGTAATAAATTTCAGAACACTATATCGACTAGACACAATTGGAGAGATCTTAAAAATTTGGGAATACTCAATAATAAACCTCAAGCTAAGACTGACATTGACGTGAACAAACTAAATGATCAATTTATAAAAAACCAAGTACCTGAAGCTGCCTGCAACATGTACCTGAATTCTGTCCCCTACTGTGAAAATAGTTTTAGTTTTGTGTGTGTCAGTTCTTGTGACGTCTTCGAAAATATCCTTAAGATCAAATCAAATGCAGTTGGTCTTGACAACCTTAATCCAAAATTTGTAAAGCTTCTTCTTCCTTTTCTTCTTGAGCATATTACACACATTTTTAATACAGTCCTCACCACTTCATCTTTTCCTGAAATATGGAAAAGAGCAAAAATCTTGCCAATACCTAAAGGTAATGATGAGTTCAGGCCAATTTCCATTCTCCCATTCTTGGCAAAAGCATTTGAGCGTATTATGGCTGCACAAATACAAGAATTTCTTGGTAGCAATTCATTGTTGAGTGTTGAAGTGCAATCAGGATTTAGGAGGAAAAGAAGCTGCACAACAGCGCTCGTAAACATAGCTGATGAAATCAGAAAAGAGGTGGATGAAAGCAATGTTGTTTTCCTGACGCTCCTTGATCACAGCAAGGCTTTTGATACGGTGAATCATGATATTCTATGCACTAAGCTCAACAATATTTATAATTTTTCTAGTACTGCTACCAAACTTCTCAGGTCTTACTTATCAGATTATAGCAGCGGCTCAGCAGACTCTTTTATGAATCTGCGGAATATCAACATTTCTACGAGAAATTTTTTAAAAAGTAATTTTGTTCTAAGCAAATTGTTAAAAACTGTTTAGAATTAAAAAAAACGAGATGGCCAAAGCAAATAAAATTTACCAGCTCATGTCGACCGATCGTTCTTATGACAACCTTAAGATAATAGCCACCCGATGTCGATCAACGTTTTTCAAAAGTTTGAAAGCGTCTTATCAATAATCACCGACCTTAAGAACGATTTACTGTAAACAACTAAAAAAGTTTCTTTTACTAAGACTCAATTTTTGAAGCCCATTTTCCGACCGATCGGTCCTATGGCAGCTATAAGATATAGTCATCCGATTTTGACCAAAATTTGCAAATCTGTTTGAAAGCCCGATCTACGTCGTCCGGTTCCGGCCCAATATTTGCGAGTCTGTTTGCAAGCATATAAAAGAAGTCATCAGCGAGTCTAAGGAGGCTGCAACGAGTATGATCGATCACGCTCAATCAGCCTCGCTCATACTCTTTGCAACTCCACTCAGCAGATTAAAGCAAAATGTTCTATCAAGGTTCGTTAACAACACGAAACGATCTTATTCAGTTGGCTTGATCGCTCTGCTTGGTGATCGAGACTGATTTTTTGGTTCGCTCATGATGATTGCAACTGATCGTTCAGAAAAAAACGATCGATCCGAACGATGCATGAAAACTCAGACTTCGATCATGTTGCGATTGAATTGATCGTGAGTGAAGCAATCAGATCGAAAATTGCTTTGAGAAATATGTATGTATATAATTTGTATGTACTTATTTGTGTTTTAATAATTAATAAAATAATAATTTTATATCTGCTAAATCATTTGGCTGTGCATTTAAAGCAGGGGGGTATAAAAAATATGCAACTTTATGCCATATATCTAAGTTGGCGACCCATATTTCATCAATATTTTTAATAATTGTCTTTTTTAAAACGGATATAGCAGGTATTTCATCATCGGTCGGCTGACATAAATTTTTGATTGTTAATATTGACGGCAATACATAGCATAGCGAAGGAGAACTGCAAAGCTGCATTTTTTTAAAAATTATTTCAAAGCTTTCACACAATTCCACAACTGATTTAACTATGTTTATATTAATATGTAACAATCGAAGGCTTTGTTCATTCTGCGTTAAAATGGTATTAATTTCTCCCCAATTGTCAATTATGGATTTCAGCATAACATAGTGCGAGTTCCAACGTGTTGGGCACTGGCTTTTTAACGAAGTGGTCAAGAGATGCTGCAAATTTGATTTTTTAAAGTATTTCACAACTTCTTGCACGATTCCAACACTTCTGCGAGCTCTGTGGTGGCAGAAAACGACTTATCCAACACATTGCTAAACAAATGGCTGCTACAGTTCAGTCTAGTATTATTTTCTAAGGATTTTAACATATTGGATCCCCTATCTGTTATAAACTTAATTTTTTCAATATTTGAAATATCAAATTCGTCGAATAAACTTTTTAGTTTTTTTAAGATGTTGTTGCCGGTTGACCTGTCAAAGTCCATTGACTTCATTCCCAAAACTAGGTCAAAGAATTTAAAATCCTTTTGGTAGTGGAATGTTACTCCTAAAAAGTTGCGCTTCACGTAGTTGTCCGTCCACATGTCAATTGTAGCTGACGCTCCACCGCTGCGAACAATCGTATTAATTTCAGCCTTTAATTCCTCCTTCTTCTCATTAGCGCATTTCGTGACTTTCCGGGAAATGGATGTTGGATCCGGTAGCATGTCTTCCACATCGACGTGCTCGCCATAAGTTGCTCCGATCTTAATAAAAAACTTTACTAGTTTTATGAATCCAGAGCCGCGCACTGCTGAGAATGGCCGACAGTCTTCTGTAACCCAATTTGCGCATTTTTCAATGGCGATTTCTTATTTTCTCTGCAGCAGCTGTGCCTATTCAAATTTGATGTTTGGTTTGCGTTGAATTTTAACACATTACGGCATGTGCGACAGAAAACAAATTCTTTAAATACAGACAGACGGACAAAGCTCAATGAACTCAGCTCGTCCCCCTGATCAAGAATATATATAGTTTATGGGGTCGGAAATTAATATTTCTATGCGTTGCAAACTTCTGGGCAAAATTATAATACCCTTTGCAAGGGTATAAAAAAAATTACTTGGTATTGAAAGTCTTTTTCTAAGAAATTGTTTACTTAAATTAAGAACGCTATTCTTTAATTTTTCGCGTTGGCGACTAATTTGAAAGGCTTTTCAAGCACCTAAGAGAATAATTTGAATTTTTTGTTCAGAGTTGAACTTGATGCAACCTTTTGTTTTGCCAATGTCTTAAAGACATCTTCATTTCGAACGCACGACAGCATTTGGATTTAATTGTTTCACCATTCACCCCCCCTCACTCCTTCCCTGGGGCAATCAGCCCTGCAAGGGAGTGCTCCATTTTGGTGGGCCATTTCATTAACTGGCCGAAGGGCAAACCAAAAACGCTGTGGCGATTAGTTCACAGTCATAACACACGACCCACTCCTATGAAAATGCTGGACATTGCACTAAACTATAAAATTTTATGACTTTCTACACACACACACACACACACACACACACATACAGACGCACGCTCAATTGGTTTCTGGTTTTTTCCATGTTGGCAGGTAGTTTAAGCTCCCCACTTCCTGTTCGCTCGCCAAATTGCGCAAAATGTTAACAAGCAATTGAGCAGACAAACAAACAACTGTTGAAGGTGCGGACAAGGGGGTGCGGGCAACAGACCAGACCAGTCTCCGTGCGTTGATTAGTTTAACGCGTCCAACGTAGCGGAAAGTTGCGACGTCTGCTCATTAAATTCGAACGCCGCCGCCTTTTGCCTTATTAGTTCGAATGTGTCCTAGACTTTTGCCCACCCACCCAAAACCCAAAGCTCTGCACTATAAAATGTTCCATTTATATTGAGCCACTGTGGCAGCTGCTGTTTTTGTTTTTTTTTATTAGCTGCAAATGATCAGGTTACAGTGAATCAAAGCTATGGAAAAGAGAAGCTTACAATTCATTAAATTTCACACTGTTAACTTCGACATAAACGGAGACTATGTTATGAAATAAAAATGATTTATTAGTATTCTTCTTCTTCGTTTTCAGCTAAGCACGGTCGCCAACAAAATCTATTTAGCGGAACATAACTTTGATACATGAATGTGGGCATTTCCAAACTGACGTGACGTTACGTTCGTACGAAAAGATCTCTTTGAAAAATATGAAAATCTTGGATTTTTAAAAAGATTGTTCTATATTTGGGTAGCAATTAAGTAGCACTATAATCAGCAAAAACAATGACATCAATCGATCATAAGGAGTTAAAGATATAAGCAATCATATATGCTGGCGTTACGTTACATAAAACGGAAGTGGGTTTTGACTTGTTTTAGAAAAATGCAAAATTCTGCGAATTGGGCAAAGCTTTTTGAATAAAATTTAAAAATCTCGAAATGGATTATGAATATATTTAAAATTGTCTCATATTAGTTAATTTGGATGATTTCCCCATGGAAAAATGATAAAAAATAGTGTTTTTAAGTACTTTTCATTTTTTGGTCTCGGTGGACTTTTCTGTGGAAATGCCCATATACAGAAAACAAAAATATTCGAAATATCCACTTTAAGATCAATTTTTTTAAATATCCTTTCTACATTTTTCAGCTCCGTTGAATGAAGAATTAAGATCAATTAAAATATCAATTTTTCTGTCTTGTCCTACTTACACAAAAACGCTCCAAAGGAGCTGGAAATTTGTGCACGGGATCTTATTTTGGTTATTGCATTTCAAACTTTCAAATCAAAAGACAATGCTTATGGGTTGCTTATACAGACCAAATCGAAATACTGACTACACAGACGTAATTAACGTTATAACAAATCTATCTCTAAATTTTACCGACATTATAATAGCTGGTGACCTCAATAGCAACATGCTGACTGAAAGACACTTATCAGACGAAATGGCTTCATTGGGCTTGGACTTGCTGAACACATCTACACCCACTCATTTCTCAAACGCAACAAATACTGTGCTGGACGTATTTTTCGTGAATGCAACAGACAAGATATTATTATATGACCTGGTTTCGGTGCCAGTATTTTCTAAACACGACTTGATTTTCTTGAAGTATGATTTCAACCCTCATAAAACTGACGAAATAATATGGTATAGAGATTTCAAAAATATTAATATTAGTAAGCTCAATGACGAATTCCAAAAATATGACTGGGACTCAATTTACAGACATGCAGATGTTAATTCTCAAATAGATCAATTCCATTTGTCCACTGTCAATCTATTTGAGAGTACTATACCACTACGCAAGAAAATACTGAGACCAAAGCAAAAACCCCTGGTTTAATAATAACATAGCTGCTCATATATCGCAAAGAGACATAGCATATTAAAAATGGAAACGATACAAAACTAATGAACATTACCGACGCTTTAAACTACTTAGAAAAACTGTATATGACTTAATCAAGACCGCCAAGGAATCCTATTATTCGGAAAAATTTAAAAGTGCGATAACGACCAGACAAACATGGAGTGAGCTAAAAAATGTTGGAATTGGTAAAGAAAGAGGTAAAAGTAAAATTGACACTGACATTAATGGTCTCAATCTCAAGTTTGTTGACTCTGGTCTACCTGAAGCAACATCCAACATGTACCTTGAAACTTTACCAAATAGAAACTTTGACAGTAGTTTTAGCTTTATGTGCGTGGATCAGTGTGATGTCCTTGAGTCTGTACTTCAAGTTAAGTCAAATGCAATTGGATTAGATGATATGAATCCCAAGTTTCTCAAAATTATTCTTCCACAAATCCTTCCCCATATTACCCATATATGCAACACAGTGCTCACTACATCGACATTTTTCCAAACTTATGGAAATTAGCTAAAATAATCCCAATCCCAAAAGGGAACAGTGAATATAGGCCCATATCAATATTACCGTTTTTGTCCAAAGTTGTGGAACAATTGATGGCACAACAAATAAGCAAATTTCTGACAGATAACTCATTATTTAGTAATAAACAGTCTGGTTATAGAAAACATAGAAGCTGCACCACGGCAATACTGAACATCACTGAGGACATTAGAAAACAAATAGATGATGGCAATGTGACCTTTCTGACACTACTTGACTTCAGCAAAGCTTTCGACACGGTTAATCACGAAATATTAGTTACCAAGCTAGTCAAATTTTATAATTTTACTGATACAGCCATTAAATTAATAAAATCCTATTTATGCGATAGAAAGCAGGCGGTGGTTTCGGAGTCCGAAACCTCATCCATACTGTATCTTAAACGTGGTGTTCCCCAAGGTTCAGTTCTTGGTCCACTTCTTTTTTCCTTATATGTAAATGACCTTCCTGACCTGCTAAGTAATTGTAATGTCCACATGTACGCAGATGATGTCCAAATGTATGTTAGTCGTCCTTTGAGTAAAATAAATGAGTGTGTCAATTTTTGTAATTGTGATCTTTTAAGTGTTAATGAATGGGCTAAGTGTAATGGACTGTCATTAAACCCAGCAAAGTGCAAATGCCTAGTTATATACAAAAAATCATTGAGTACAAGAGATCTTGCGAAATTAATAATTGACAATACACCATTAGAATATGTATCGCAAGCCATTAACCTGGGTATAACATTTAATGACACATTAACTTGGAATGATCAAGTAACTAAAGCTGCAGGGAAAACCCATGGAATTCTAAGACAACTATCCTTCAGTAAGTGCTTTTTAACTACAAATATCAGACTTCTAATCGCAAAGACTTACTTGATACCAATGCTTTGCTATGGGATCGAAATATTTGGGAATTGTGACGCTGCCTCTCAGAGAAGATTAAACGTAACATTCAACAATATTGCTAGATATGTCTATAATAGAAGACAATCGGACCACATTACGCACTTTCGCTAACCAGATATATGACCTTGACTTCAGAACGTGGACTGGATACAGATCTCTAATACTGTTGCATAAGATAGTACATACTAAACAGCCATCCTATTTATATGATAAATTAAGCTTTGCCTCTTCAACAAGAACCATGAATTTGAAAACAATGCGACATAAACTAGCCAGCTCAGAGAAACATTTTTTCGTGAATACTGTTCGGTTGTGGAACCAACTCCCACCCTATTTAAAAAATATTAGTAGTGCAACGCAATTTAGGGCCAAATTAAATACTCACCTTAAAAATTAAAACATGTAGTTCATAAAATATAATCGATAAATATATAAATATAATTATTAATAATCAATCAAAATCAAAATTAAATTAAAATTTGTAAAATTATAATAAGTTAGGATGCTCTAAATATTTTCCCCTGAGAATTGTTTTTGCGACTGGTGCAATAATCATAAGTTTATACTTGTAGCACCAGGAATTTTGTCAAATAAATTAAAATTAACCTGTGCATTTTGTAATCGGCAATCGATAGCCGGATTGCGAGCAAGTCAAGTATGACCATGCGTATATACATATATATCTCTATATTCTGTAACTGACACATACTACATTTCTGTGAGTGTGTGACGCTTGCGTTTGCTCTCGCGATCACTCTCCCGCAAAAGCGCTTAGCTCAAAATGTTGGCTGAACGCCATACCTGTTATAGTTGTATCATGGACGCACTGAGTTCACAACTTGACCTCATGCCAGCCACTCTTCAATTAATATTCATTAATACCAATCTTCCCCATCCCTCTTCCGACGCACTCTTAACGCTTTCCCCTCGTCCACCTTTGTCACTACCTCTTCACCGCCCTCTCTCTTTGCTCTAAACGCTCTACTTAATTTGTGTCGTTTGCTCTCACGCTCACTCTCCTTTTCACTTTGTACACAAAAAAAAATCATCCCACCCGGCCAATAAACGTATGTAAACGGACCTGCGACATTTACGATAGTTTCTCTCAACAAAGAAATCCGGATTTCTTAAGATAAGCGGGTTTCATACGGATTTTCAAATTTTTGGTTGGCACCTCATTTGTTGAGAAATTTAGAGGGAAAAAGTTTGTTCGGTGTTCAAGCTATGCGGGTAATACTTTTTCTGCCCGGCATGCTCATATTTTCGGTTAGGTAAGTAAAATAGGGTGGACATGGGGCATTCTAGTTAGAACTTTTTTAATTTTCCAGCTGCGCGTTGTTCGAGGTCTGAACCGAGAGCACAGCCTTCTTTAAGCTCTTCCAATTGTTGGCCTACACACGTGGGAAACGCGAGCTGGTGGAGAATCATTTGGCTGGCATTGTGAACGAGCGCTTGCGCCCATCCTCGATATATGTTTATCTATTCGATGAAGATGCAAGAGCGCCGAAGATTATTTGAATCAGGAGAGGAGTGTTACAGACTATTTTCCGAGTATTTCTACACATCCCTACAGTCCTATTTGCAAATGTTCTCCTCCACGCCGATAATGACACCCTACTGATAAAATCCAATGTCTGCATAAGGACATTGCATTAAGGTGCTGACTTAAACACAGGACCTGACCCCCCCAGGTCACCTCCTGCATACGCGGATTGACACAGTCGAATACCAAAATGGGCGCCCTGCATCTGTTGCAAAAGTTTTCCAAGTACATTACCTTCGAGACTATATTGGATCCTATATTGTGAGTATTCTAAGGGCTTTCCAAATCTTCATCTAAATCTCTCTTTCTTTCTCTGTCTTTAGCTGCATCTGCCTTTGACTTTGACGTTGCTGGAAGGCAAAAGGAGGCCATTTCGAATAAGTTCGAAGAAAGTTTTATAAAAATATTCATTCCTTTTCATTTTATGACCAAAAAACCATGTGCGAAAACAATTGTGAGTACTATGTACAGTTAGTCTGGACTTTCATTTGAGTCTCGGGAATTAAATTGATGGTTTCTGTTATTTAACTCGCTTGCACTATATAAAATTGGCGCCCAATATGTGGCAATGCAAAATACTTGTCAGTTCGATATATAAAGTTAATCTGGCTTTCCATTTGAGTTATCACCAGATGACCAAAGCATAATCCAAAACCAACAGGACCTGACCTGCTGGTAATTACGATTTCAGTTTCTGCTATTCAACTCCCCTTGCATGGTATAAAATTGGCGCCCAATGTGAGGCCCTTTTGCAGCATACTTAGTAATGGGGGAAAATGCTGTCCCTACCAACTTTCCATATTGACACACGAACACACAAACTTTTGAGGCACTTAATAACTGTCGCAAAAATCTTTCAAATTTTAATCAACTTTATTTCGAAGAGCCCCACGCTTTCTGTTTGCACTCACACACACACACACAATCACGCACACGCACACGAGTTGAGTCAAAGTTTGGGGCTTCTTTTGCCATTTTTTGCTTTGGCCAAACAAACATCAGGAACATAAATGTAAATGTCTGTTTGCCAGCAAGCCAAAAGTATTAAAGACGCATTTAATTAAGTTGAAATTGTTGGCAAAAGAGTTGGCGGTTTGGGAGGCAAATTGTTGACTTAGACTTGGAGTTAATCTTGAGATGATAACCAATAGGAAAGAGTTGTAAGTTTCGGAGGAAACTGTTTACTAATCTATGCAAAAAAAAAGAAAGGGCTCCTTTCCTTTTCTCCTTCCCAATTCAAGTATCAATTTCTGTAGCCACGCGCCTCTACCCACCGAATTTCATGCATAAGTGGAAAAGCGTAAAAACAAAATGAGCAACAACAAATTTTCTTGTTAAAAATTATCAAAGAAAATGTATAAAAACCACCCAAAACACTGATAACGCCCCCCAACCCCCAACCACTCAACCCAGGAAGAGCAAGCGAAACGTGTAAATGGACTTTTGGTGGCGTTGACTGACTGACTTACCCCTCCCCCCACTCCTACTCCCAGCCTCATCACTCAAATGCAAAATGGCGATTATTCATAAATCATTAAACACCATTTGGCATGCGTAGCCGTCCACGAGGGGTTGGAGGCAGCCTTTAAAAATTTTTATCGCTTTTCCAACAAACTGGCGAAGAAAAATTCCTAATGAGCCAAGCACCAAAATAAAAAAAAAAAAAAAGGAAAAAAAGTTAAAAAACTTCGGAAAAAATCAAAGGCCGTTACTGGATGGAGGGAGGGTGGGTGGGTGCGAGCTCGAATGGACGGTGGTTGGAAAATTTCGCGGGCTTTTTAACAAGGCGGCCAGGCATAAGACACCCAATGGCCCAAGCCCGAGCCAAGACATTAAAAATTTTGTTTGATACTTTGCCACTTCCACATGCCGCTGCCGCTGCCGCTGCTGCTGCTCTGCCGCTCTGTTCTGGTCGTTTGATTTCCGCTTCCGTTTGCCGTTGAGATTAAAAAACATTTTTCGTGCGTTTTTTTCCCTCATTTCCCTGATGTTTTTTAACTGCGACGGGCGACGGTCGCGTATCTGTGAGATACATTAAATTAAAAATTCATCTTTAATCAAAAATTAAGGCCGTAGCAGGGGAACATAGTGGACACAGCATAGCAAAATGGTGGCAACTATCTTTGTTTGGTTTTTTGTGCCGCTTTCGCTCTGCTCCAGCTGCTGATTGTTTGCTTTTTATTAGAAATTCCGTTCCTTCAAGTGGCCCCATTTTGTACTTGTCTCGGCTATCAAATCAAATCACACAAATCAGTTGAAATCGCTGTCGCAATTTGCCTTTTGGGCCACCCATTTATCCATTTATCCCTCTCTCAAGCATAAAGCATAACTCACGCTTATGATTTTTAAGGGGCACATCAAAGCAACCCAAAGCCCAAACCCTTCGCCTGCCTGGAACACTATAACCAATAAACATTGTAACAAAATTGCTTGTTTTTGCAGCTAATAAAATCATAAAAAAAAAAAACACAGTAAATAGCTGGGCATAAGTGGCCATCGAGTCGGTTGGGGGAGGGTTAAAAAGAAATGACAAGTGACTTTTTTATCACTGGATGTATGGATGAATGGCAAATCCCCATAGCTGGGCATGCAAATTGTAACAAGGATAATGGCAAAAACTCTCAAAAGACCACGAAGGGTATATGAAATGGTGGAGACGGAGCCACCCCAAACAAAAAAAAAAAAAAATAGAAAAGTATCTTACTTGAGCCGGGCAGACACACACACACACACACACGCTTTAGTGCCACTTGACAAATTGGTCAAGTGATTTGGCAAAAAAAATGAAAAGAAACAGCAAAGGCAGCAGATTAAGAGGCTGTTCCCGGCTGGGTAAGGCCATTGATTTGGGATTTCACTCTCGAAAATAGGTTAACTTATTCGAAAAGTTGTTCAACTGTTTTTAACATTTGTGTACTCATAGTGAAGCAGTTGTTCTTTTTGTTTATTGGATACCAAGGGAAAATAGTTCCAGAAATAAACAGAAATGAATTGAAATGGCTGTACAGACAATCTGCTCTTTAAGCATGTGAAGTTGTTTGATTGATAACGCTGTGCCACACTAAAAAGTTGCTTGAGTCGAGACCAAATCAGCAATGATATTTGAACAGCGCAATTTGAGACCGTGACCGTTACCTGCGTTTGGGACTCAAGTGCGAGGCGCATAAAAATAGACCAGAACCTAAAAACCTTCAAAAAAAGGGCCTTATCTGTTATCAATAAATTAGAAATTTAAGTAGCGCACAACCATTGTCAGTGCGCTTAATTGGCGGTAGAACCAAAAATCTATAAAAAAAATCAAATGTCTTAATAAAACATTCAGCTTCTATAAGAGGAGCTAGTCACTCGCACCATATTTGAGCTTTTTTCACCAAAAAATTCTGAAAAGGTATGATGGTAGTACAAAAACCTTCGCTGGGTTTGGTCGTTTTCTTTTTATTACACTTTAAAGCTTTCAGCTTTTGATGGGGACTTGCAACTCCATATCTCGTAGACTATTTGAAGTTTCGCTTTGGCGTCTTTGGGGAAATTGTTACTCTTGGCTTTGGCCTACAAAACATTTCTAAGGTGCAAGTCAAAAAAGTCACATCTATATACTCAAAATTACAAAAATGTCGTAAAATCAACAAGTTTTTCCCTCATTTTGTACTTTTTTTCAACGTTGTCTTGAATACTGTAACGACTTTCACCAGCTTAGACTTAAATAAACCAAACGGATGGAACATACCAACTTTATACGATTGGTCCTTCATATAGTTACGAGCCCTTAAGCATGTAGAATTTTAACCAAAACTTGAAAAATTAGCATTTTTGGTAGCAATTGGCTGACACAGTCCAAAATTTCAATTGTTTTGTATTAAATCAGTAAAATAGTAAGCAAACATAACTTAAAAACTATAACTGTAAGCCATCGAGACTTCGGGGTTTTCCGGTCTATATTTACACATTAATTACACAATTACTATTTACATGATCAGTACGGTCTCTGTCCATTTATATACACACGTCCGTCTCGGTCAGCAAAACGCCTCCTTCTATGCTCGCATCATTCATCCAGTGTGACCATCCTCTCAACCATTAGCACTAGTTCGGTATTTTTATAAGAGTGCTTTAGACTCGTTAATCCAGAGGCCCAAAGCCAGATCATTACATTAATATGTTTACATAACTAAAGAAAATTAATTGTTTTACTTTTTTACCGAAAATGTTCGTTTTTTTTTTAGTTTTTTGACAGTTGCACATGATTGTGGGCCTGTAACTATATGCTACAACTTTGTCATGTATTACTTGTCCAAATTTGTAACGGGTTTCAAGGTAAAGTTGAAGAACTCTGTAAAAAGTGCTCGAAACATGGTTTTTTGAACATCTTTTGTAATTTCGAGTATGAAGATGTAATTTTTTTGATTTGCTACAAAATAGTTTACGAGATATGGAATCGAAAATCATACTCTGAAACTGAAAAGTTCAAAGTGCAATAAAAAGAAAACGGCAGCTAATCAGACCAAACCCAGACCGAATTTTTTTTATTACTCGCGATGCGATCAACTTTTTTGAGTTCAAAAATGTGTCACAGTGTAACTCTTCGGGTCTTCCTATAATCTCTTTTGTTTGTGGTTTGTTTTGGTTCGAA
The DNA here is from genome assembly GCA_037044535.1 of Lordiphosa magnipectinata. Lineage (NCBI taxonomy): Eukaryota > Metazoa > Arthropoda > Insecta > Diptera > Drosophilidae > Lordiphosa > Lordiphosa magnipectinata. The sequence continues at coordinate 225,619 of JBAMBO010001346.1, forward strand.
TGCTTTATATTGAAAGATGCTAATATTAAGAAGTGAACACTTTGAAAAGGTATATAAAGAATAGTCAAAGTTTTGAAAGTGGCTTATAGGGTAATCAAACGGAATAGTATTGGCTTGGAAACTATTTTGTAGGTTTTCAAAGGCTCTGTTAAGGTGGAGAGAACCGAAACTCTACCGGTGTTTGACTTTTTGTCGAGCAGCGGTTCTCAAATAAAACAGAATATCGGTTGCGGTTCTGGTACAGCGGTTGTTTTCGTACTTGGTTCAAGAATGTTTCGTGTCAAAAGTAGTAGTAATAGTAGTGTGCTTCTTTATTTAAATTGATAGCTTAGATAATACATGGATTATAGCTTAGTTTCTAAATTTATATCTAAGCAAGAAGTTTTTTTCGCATACAAAATACTTAGATAAATATATCGACCTGGTATAAACCGTCAGTCGATCACTACCTTCCAAATTCGTTGCTATAATACACCTGGCTTTCCGAGTCTTTTCCAGATACCAGATCGTTCAACTGCATAGCGCGAGATTTGGTTTGCCGTGTTACTCTGTTTTAAAAGTGTTCTTCTAATATTTGTTTTCGATATTTAGTTGCCTGACATAAATTTATATAGCTGGCAAACTTCATGCAGAAGTAGTCAAAATGTACAATTCTGTATTCCTTTAAGATTGGGCAGCTTCCAATAAAATGGTTAGTGTTTTCTTGGTAGTTACAATTGCAATGGGAACACGCTGTGTTGGTGCTTGCTATGTTTGGGACACAGTTGAGTTTGAGCATTTCACCTCTGGCCATAAAAACTGTACGAATTTTCTCCACTAAAAACACGTCGTTGAAATAATTTCTTTCTCCTAGGTCGTAGTTCAATTCTAGTTTCTCTAGCTAGCCTCTGATTCGATCATAAAGGATGATCTATATGAAGCATCGATCTATTTTAGTATTTCTGTAGCCCATGATCCCCACTCCGAACTTTCTTCTAGGTTAAGTCTTTCGCAATGATTGGCTGAAAGAAGTTCCCATTCCCACAAGAACTGATAACGTCCGCTTAGCAAAAACTGTCCATGTTTGCGGTAAATATGTAAAGAGGTGAAAATCCCGTTTTCAGATATGAAATTCTGTTAGGAGTGTTTCTAGGCAGTCGGAATAGCGTTTTTCAGGAAGTTTCTCACGTACTACTTAATTTCCCAGACTTGAGCGTCGTAGCACATAATGGACCTCACAGCTGCTCCGAAAAGTTTGTATTTGGTGCTCGTTGGTACATATTTTCTGCTCAGGGGACTATTTCTGAAAATAGATTCGTGTTTAGCACACGAAAATCATCTAGAATCACCATCAAACCTTTAATATACTGAACCTTGTTGTCTAGTGTTCTACACTCATTTTAGCGTACAAACGTAGCACATTTATGTCACTACACCAGCGGTCCCCAACAATAGTTCAATACTTTGACATTTTTTGCAAAAAATTAGTTTCTGTCTGACTCCTGGTTCTGATTTTATTTGACCATGAGGGTGGGTCGGGGGGACGAAAGGAAAAAGGTACTGAGAGTTCCGAGTGCTGAGTATCGAGTACTAAGTATGTAGTACTGAGTATTAAGTACGGATTATTCAGCACTGAGTCTCAAGTACTAAGTATTGAGTACACTTGGCCCTCGCTTAACACGGACTCTTTTAGCACGAACTCGGTCTTACACGGTTACAAATTTGCTCCCATCCCCCTTTTAACACGCTAAAAACCTCGTTCTTACACGATTGCAAAATATCGATATATATTTTTTTTGCTGTCAATTAACGCGATAGTGCCTTTGTGCTTGTGTCATACGCATGGGGTGCTTGTCGAAAAAGGAGAATCCCACATTTGATCTGTCAGATGTAAGCGTGTTTTAGTAGGTGCAAAAATCTTGAGCTTTGCAGACGCGTAAATAAAAGTCAAAGATTTTGTGGTAAGTAAAAAGGTGGTACAGCTTGATTAAATCAAAAAGTGAATACATACATAATTAAAATAAATAAATTTCAGCTTTTACAATGGCAGAAAGAAAGAACAGAGCTCCTTTAAAACGGAAAGTCATTTCTATAGAAACAAAAATACAAATTCTAAACCGCTTAGACAATGGGCAAACTGCCACGGAAGTTGCAAGAAGACTTGATTTAAATGAGGCAACAGTTCGCACTATCAAAAAGAATGAAACTGAAATACGACGTGCAGGAAGCATTGGGTCATCTATATCTACAAAATTTACCAGTAGAGCACGTGCACCAATTTTGGAGAAAATGGAAAGAGCACTTAGCATTTGGATTGACGATAGCTACGAAAAAAAAGATCCCTTTAAGCCAGCGGATCATTCAGGAAAAGGCACTCAGGATTTATGGACTGCTCGAGCAAAATGGAGAGCCCTCTAACAGCATAGATTTCGTTGCTAGTAATGGATGGTTCGAGAAATTTAAAAAAAGGTTCTCCATAGGTTGTCTTCATAGCCTCAAATTTAAGGGCGAAGCGGCATCGGCCGATGATGGAGCAGCTACCACATACCCAGAAGAAATTCAGGGGTTCATTAAAGAAGAGGAATTCCTGCCCGACCAAGTTTTCAATGCGGATGAAACTGGACTTTGCTGGAAAAAAATGCCAAATCGAACTTTTATATCAAAGAATGAAAAAGTAGCTCCCGGCTTTAAGGCACAAAAAGATCGTTTTACACTTTTGCTGTGTAGTAATGCATCAGGCGACTTTCAAGTAAAGCCAATGCTTGTTTATAAGTCTTTCAATCCCCGTGCGTTTAAAGGGATAGACCAGGAGCAAATTACCCGTTTACTGGAAAGCAAATTCCAAAGATTGCAAACAAAACAGCAGCACTGAAGAAACCGATCCGATTAGTTTAACGATAGAAAAGCTCCAAGAAGGATTCGCATATGCTAGCAGCTTGGAATCGTGCTTTTTAAATTCAGATTCGGTCATCGAACGACGACTTAAGTTTAAGAGAGAGTTGGAAAAAATACTTTTTCCTTATAAGGAGTGCTATAAAGAAGCTTTAAAAGCTACCAAACAATCGAAAATGACTGATTTTTTTGATTAGGAGCCACCAAAAAAGAAAACATGTTGAAACAAACTGGCTTAAACTATAAATGCCACCAAATGCATTTCAAATTTGATATGAATAGAAACATATGATCTCCTTACTTTTTAAAATTTTTAAGTTTCTATAAAGTTTAACTGTTTAATTAATTATATGAAGCAACTTTTTTAATTAAATACCAACTTTTAATTTTGAAAATATGAATGTTATGCATTTATTAAAGGCATATACATAATAACTTTTGGTTAATTTTGAACAAATGTATGAAACTTTAATAAAAACAGACCAAGTTTGAACAATAAAAATTTGTTTTGCTGCCAATTTTGAATTTTGAGAACGTAACCCCTTATTTTGTACTAAATCCATGTTTCGCTTAACACGACTTCGCTTAACACGAGGATTTCTAGGAACGTAACCCCCGTGTTAAGCGAGGGCCAAGTGTACTTAGTGTTGAGTATCGAGTACTGAAAACATTTTACTGAGTACACATATACACACACAAACGCACACAAGTATGTGAAAGCCGGTGTATAGTATATACGGCATGCTTCACATCTTTACCTCTTTTTAGATCAGATTTTCTAATTGTAAAGAGTTTCACTCGTTCCGGGCATCCCAAGCACCCACCCTTTATTCTCAATTTTAAAATTAAGAAATCAAAAGTCTTTTAGCTACCGAAGATGCAATAAACCAAGGTTCGTTACAAAAGGTTTGATTTTCAAAGCTTAGGAAACTGTAAGTTAATCTAAGAATTCTGCAGAGTTCAAGGTGAGCGACATAGTTCCGCAGACATGATTCCAGCGATATAATATCGCCGACATAGTTCCTCCGACATAACTCCACTGACTTGCCATCAAAACTCAGCGCGAATCTATGTCGTTATTCTGCTATGGATCATTTTAAGACGATTTAATTACGCGCTGAGCTATGTCGTTACTAACGCAGTAAAATTATCTCGTTTGGCGGAATTATGAATCAAACAATTTTTTTTTTACAGGAATCTAGAGGAAAAGAGAAGGTTTTGAAACAACAGAATTGCGAAATAGATTACCGCGAGATTATGTCGTTATGTTTGACATTTCAAAATGTCCAAATTGCGCCAGAAAAATGAATAATTATTTTGGAAAAATTATGCGTAACTATGTATCTATGTCAATTTTATAGGTTGGCCATCTCGATAACAAGCTTTTCTATTTACCGATATCTTGTAGATTCAATGTGCCAAATGTCGTTAACGCAAACCAAATCCTCTTGGCAACTGTTCGGTTCGTGGCTTTTAAGTGTCGTGAACCTTACCAGAACCAAACCAGAAAAAAGTTGGGTTCCGTATGTATTAGCATTTCGGTTTGGTTTCTGTTTCAGTAAATACTTATATTTGGTAGGGGGTTGTATTCATTTATCAGTTTATGTTTTAGGGAGTACACTCCACAGTTTAGGATAAAGGGTATGACTTCAGTGCTTCAGATGCGTCTTAGGGTACGGGTTTTGTTCATAGCTTCATACGCGGGATTTTTTCCCCCCGCCTCCATCTCTTTCCCTTAACTAAGCTCGCTTGGGGGGGTATCCATTTCTGAGCTCATCAAATCGAGCGATTGACAAATTGCTTGTCTACGTGTGTGTTCCACTCTGGTAATGGGTTTGATTCCCATTCGGTTGATTCGTGAATGGACTGACAACTCTATGACATGTTCCGGCGTATGAATGGTAGGGGTAGTCGGTCTCGATGGTCGTTTTGCTGTGTTGTTTGATGGACCAAAGCATTTTGATTGAATTCAATTACATTGCCAAAACCTCCTTCAGTTTTTCCCCTTTTTTATTGCTCGTTGTTGTTGTTGTTGTTGTTGTTCACGGGTTTTTAGTTGGTTTTAGTGATTTGCAATAATTTTTTTGGTGCTGCTGCCTCTGGGTCTGGGTTTCATATGTGAAATATGCCGTTGTCATGGTTGGTTGGGGACCCCTCAAGTCGAAAGGGTTTTCTTTGCTTTTCTGGTTGTTTTTCTCTTTTTGTGGGGTTGTTGTTGTTGCTGTTGTTGGCCAGCCAAGTAGATTAAGTGATTTTCAAGTCATGTCCTCCTTTTTTTTTTGTTTGTGGGTAGCGGACGGACGTCTGCTGATGGACTGCTGCCAAGTGAAAGTCATGTCAGGTCGTGTGTGTGTGCGTGGGTGGGTGAATGTTTATATTACAAGGGTTATTGAGCAAATCACCAGGAGACACCCTGTACACGGAGCAATGAAATCTAGTTTGTTAGCATAATTTGTTTGATTTTTATTAGATAGACAATATGTGCGAGCACGAGCCCTGCCTGCTCCCTGAGTGACCCCCCGGGAATGGCTGGGCATTCCGGTTTCGCTTCTTTTTTTTCTGCCTAGTCATATTAGTGGCGCATTTAGGCCACCTCCTGGCCTCCAACTGGGGAACCGACACGTTTTTGTTATTAATTTTTATTACAAAGTCCCAACAAATTGCATTACCTTTTGCAAATTGAATTTCTTTCTTACTTTTTTTTCTACCCTTTTTGCCAGCCACCACAATAAAAAACAACAGCAAGAACAAATTACTTAAATTAAGTCAAAATGTTGTACTATTGAGCCAAAATGTTTATGAGGTCTACTTCAAGCAAAGAAATAAAACAGAAAAGTAAAGAAACAGACATAAATATTGCAAAGCCCATAAATTTTGCCAAGTGCCATTAATTTCTTGACATTTTCGCATATTGCCATTACATTCATATGGTTGTTGTTTTTTTAATACTAAACAATTTGTCTTAAATTCTACAAACATTTGCATTGTTAATGTCAACAACAACAACACGAAATGATATCATAAAACAGGTACAGTTGTGATTGGCGGGGGAAACTTAACAAATTTGCTTCAATACGCCATTAACTCTACTCTGTTTAATAATGGTTGCTTATTAATAGCTAGATTGATCTCAATGCCTGGTGACCCCGACGTACTGCTTGGTAGAAAAACAGGTACAGTTGTGTTTGAGTACTTTTAGAAGGAGAGGGACCAAATGCCGCCAACAAATTTGCCTCAATCTGCCATAAATTCTACTATATTTAGTAATGATTGCTTATTAATAGCTAGATTGATCTCAGAGTCTGGTGACCCCAACGTACTGCTTGATAGAAATAGCTTCAGCTCCTCTTTCAGAAGCTGAATGAATCTTTTTTTGGTTCTTGGTCTCTTTATACACATTTCATAAAGTGCGTGGCTTAGGTGATCGACAAGTTCTATTAAACTAACAAATGAGACCGTACCGTTTGGGGGGTGCGTTATTTTAAATTAACTTAATCTTAATATAATAACATTTTTTTTTTATATATTTGGCAGATGTAGAAAAGGTTTTTAAGTATATTTCATAACGCTAGGTGATTTGAGTGTCCCTCTGCAGAGCATTCTTTTGAATTGACTGTGTTTTATTATTGTGAAAATCGTTATCGTTATCGGAATATCGTTCGTCATCAATCGTTTCAATTTGGCTTATCTGTGTGAGTGTGTATTACAGTAAACAATGCCAGCAACACGTAGGGGTGGCCAATTGGGCCGTCGAACGAATGCAGCAACACACTTGCGAAATGTTAGGGCAGCAAGAACAGATCAACGATTAAATGAAAAAATGAAATTACGTGTGTCCAAATGTCGCAACTGCGTTCTTCTCAATCACAAGAGGCACGAGCTTTCCGAAGTCAACAACAACAATTGGAGCAGAGGAAAGCGCGCCGGACAGATGTTAATACACGCAGAACAATTGACCGATAATGCCAACAAGTACATCGAGCATTTACATCTGTTTCGTTCCTTTGTCTCGCATTCGAGTCTAAGCCAGATATCAAATATTCCGCTCATCCGAAAGTCCTGATTGGTGCTGTCGACAAAGAATGTCCCAATTGTCATGCGCTCAGGAAAAGTGCAACTACCGGAAATCATCATTTTTGCCCGTATCCAGATTAAAACCAGTTTCTGAAGTCCATTCGTAGATTTAATTCATGCTTTCAAATGACTTCGTTCGGAGCAACAGAAATGATGCACAATACAGCGGTATATGGTCAGCAATTTAGTTCAACCTTCAAAATCAAAGGCCAAGTGTACCATAAAGTAGGCTCATTAATGCCAATGCCAAACGAACCACATAAATTTTTACAATTCTTCAGTGAGGGCGGTGAGAACGTCATTCGTGTAAATGCTCTCTTTTGAATGAGCACAATGAATTATTGAAATTCTTTAAATCACACATGCATGATTTGCAAAGTGACAATCACGTTTTTCAATCCGGATAAAACACCAGCTGGAGAGCACTTGCTTAGATTTAATGCGCTTGCTGTTGACGACGTTGGCGACCGCACAGCTACGAGAGAATGCGTGATTCGAAGAAGAAACAATAATCTGGAGTACATCGCCGACACACACCGTTACCATAACACGCTCTCCAATATCCGCTAATTTTGTGGAAAGGCCAAGACGGATATTGCATTAACATTAAACAGGTAATTCCTTCATTACGAACATCATTACTCATTTTAGTTAATATTTATAAACATTTTTTTACAGGAGTCGAAACAAACAAGAAAGTGAGCTGGATGGATTTTATCGTATCGTATGATGATTCGGAGCGGCCAGGACAATGTCATTCTGCGATTCAGCAATTCATGGACGACATGTACGAAGGTGTAGAGTAAACGACTGCGATTCCTACGACACTTGCTCTTGAATTACATTGAATAGAGAAAAATAGAGAAATTTGTTAAAAATTTAGTGAGTTTAGATTGCCATTAAGACAGTTAAAAAGAAGGTGTACATTGAATGGTCCAAAAAAACTCGAAAAGCGCAAAATTCATAAATGAGTTTAGATTGTCGTAAAGACTGTTAAAAAGACGGGTAAATAGACCGGCAAATATACACTGCGCGTCATCAGATTAACGCCCCTTTTAACATTCTTCGTTAATTATCAATATTATCTAAGTCCATTGAGCTATAGTCTAACAATTTTTATCCATTGAACACTGATAAATTTTCCTTAAAATAAAACAAAAATGGTTACTGTAATATTTCAGATAACATTTTAATGAATTTTTGAATAAAAGTATAACAAAAAAAAAATAACGAAAATTTGGTCATCAGTATAGAGCCACTTGCGATTATTTCAATAGATATAGTTTTTTGAACAACTAATGTGTTTTTTTATACTTATATTTTAAACTTTAAATAATTTTAAGCAAAAACAGTAATGAGTGGCCTTTGTTGACAATTACTTCGTAAGTTCTATTGGGAAGTAAAATGTAAAGTTGATCTAGGTAGTTTAAGGAAATGGTGGACCAAGCTTGTTTAATGCCTTCGATTAACTCTGCTTTTGATTTATATTGTTTTCCGGACTCGTACACTTTTCTAGCCAACCATCCCCACACGTTTTGAATGATATTTAGATCAGACGAGTAAGGTGGCCACTCGAGGACATCAACTTTTTGGCTTTGAATCCACGTTTTAACGGACCTGGCAGTGTGAATTGGAGCATTTCGTGCTGGAAATGCCATTTCAAATTTTCGATTGAGTTTTGGAAGTGGGGAAATGCTGTTTTTAAAACACTGTTGTAGTTAGCTGCATTCATATGCGGTGTTTAAAACTGCAACTCGCAGGTGCCTTTACGTAGGTCATGAAAATAATAATTATACCCATCGGGACCCTCCAAGTTAAGAAGACCACGACATATGCTTTTGAGCAAAATTTAACCGCATATCTTTTCTTAGGCTATTGAGTTTTTGTCGCTTTAGGTGTGCAGCCTTCCTAATTACTTTTTCCACCGTTGATTGGCTCGCTGTAACGCCAGTTTTTTCCTTGATTTTGGAAGACGAGTCGAGCGAATAAGATGCTTCCCTCAGTATGGCTCTCCTGTCTGTTTGCGAAACCACTAGATTGTTACCGCCCTTGAAGTTTTTTTCCTTAGGATTCCTTGTTTCGTAGAAAATTGGAAATAGTTTTTCTGTGTCAGCCAGTTTTTTCAGCAATGTTATGCAAAGATAGTCCAGAATCGAAGTATGCTTCAATCTTTGATTTTTCTTCCAAAGATAAAACTGTTCCTCTTCCCATATTGACCGTGAATTTAAAGATTTTTAATTGCTTAAGCTTAACAAAAAATTGCTGACCGTAACTCCCAAATTAAACGTGATAACTAAAATTGCATTTGGGGGCGCTAAGCTGATGACGCAAAATAAGTAAGAGGTTTTGCATAGAAAACAAAAGAAAATAGCAAACAACATATGTGGAGCTTTTTTTGCTTGTAAGAGAGATCACATGTGAGGAATGCAAGAACAGATAAAATATTACGAAGTTGCGTCGTGAAAAAAATCAAGAAATATAACAAATTTTTTTATTATAGTTTTTTCATTTTGTAATGAGTTTTGATTGTAATGAAAGCGGGTAAATAGACGGATGGTAAAGATAGAAAGTAATTAAAAAAAATTACTCAATTTCCGTATGAGTTTAGATTATTATGCACATTATTATGTGAATAGATCAGTGGTGTCCAAAATGTCAAAAGCCTATCCCATGGGACATAAACTCATAATTCTTCTCTTACCATGCGCGTGTTCGGCTTTTTGTACTCTCACGAGGCATTTGTTCGCCTGCTTGTTGCTCATGTTGAAGTGTAAAACACGTTTTCTTCGTGTTTTGCTGCTACGCACACAAGTGCAATGCTTGATTGTGTGAGTTTGGACACCACTGCTCTAGAACTCACAACGATGACTAAAAGTAAAATTGGCTCAAACAGCACCTCCAGGAGGGCCAGGGCCAAGCTTCTCTCACTCGATGAGTAACGGCTATACAAGTCAATGGCAAAGGGGAAAATTCAATGTGGTCCTTCGATATTACATCTGTGTTCTGTGCGTGTGCGAAGTCTGCACACAGCTCACACACACGTATAATTGTAGGTCGACATCACAAATTTCCCTGTCATTCACTTGAATGGCCGTTACTCAATTTTGTGAGTTCAAAAGTCTTTGTTAAAAGCATCATGCTATGAACCATGGTTCGCTAAGTTAAGGAACCGGTACGAGTACCGAATCTTTTACTTCTCGACGGGTTAGAACCTCCGGAATTTTAGAGGCTTGCAGCCCTGCTTAGCACCACCAATGAAAACTGCTACAACAATGCCTCGTATCCAGCTGGCACGAAGCAGAAGCGAGTTGAGGGCATTTATAGCAGAGGCCGAGACCGTCAAGCGGTTGTGATGCAAATAATGGGGCTCTAAAGAAGAAGAAATTCTTCATAATTCACGGTCCATTGATGACATTTGTTTCAAAATTTACCATTTAATTTAACAAATAATTTTATTTAACTGTCTCCAAAAAATTTAAACTCGAAAGTTGTAGCCTAGGTTAGCTGCTAGTTCGGTCAGCTCAGCCATTGATTCTGGTTCCTTGGCCACTGATGTATTACGATTTGCACGTTTCGCTTTGTTAGGTTTACTTGTGTTAGAACAGGTAGCAGTTTCTTGTGTAGGTACAGCAACATCCGTGTCAGATTTATCCTCTGTAGTCGGCTTCATATTAAATGTGTCTACTTGCGACGGTTCCAACTTTGATCCGCTGCTACCCATCTTGCTATTTAAAGAATGGATATAAGAAATAAGTTAAAACTTTTTAAATAAAACTTACTTTAAGTTGTTGCTGCTGTTTATTGAGTTGTTTATAGTTGTATGATTCGTTTTGGAGTGTTCAATGTTCTACGTATAGTTGAGAAGTGAAATGAAAAGGGTTGTTTGTTTTTGTAAATGAAATTTTTTAACACAGTTGTTTATTTTTGGTCTAAAATTTGCTTTTCGGAGGGAGCTCTGCTGTGGTTTGAAGTCAATCGAATGAAAACAAATTATTACCATACAACATATTTCGATCATTTTCCAATAAACGGTTTATTCTTTTAATTTCTTCTTGGGTGTTGTTGCTTCAGAAATATATGCTTCATATGTATTGGTGTCTAAGCTGCCGTAAACTGTCTCTGGGCAGCATTGGTCTACAACCAAGATTAATTCAAGAAAACTACATTTCAGCTAAAGTAGTTTTCAGAAAAAAAGCACATTGTCCCGATCACGAAATGGGAGACTCACAATTAGCCACTTTCAATTAAGGAACGCAGACTAACAATGGTTATATTAAGATGAGCAGAAGATGTAAGGGATCACATGTTGTCGAATTGTTTTCCATATCAATCCGGCATCAATTTATACTAAAAACTAGAATGGAAAACTAACTTCGTCTGTGCCGAAGTTTTAATACACTTGAAGAAGCTGGCTCCAAATTTTGGCGATATCGACCAAACTTCGCAGATCAGTTTGAAAACATTTAATTTTATTTTATATGCGATTTATTTCTTTGCGTTGCAAGCTTCTGGGCAAAATTATAATACCCTTTGCAAGGGTATAATAAACTTAGTTGATATTTTGGGTGATGTTCCAGTCAGTGATCGGGCAGTCTGTACTGTATGTCCAGGGGGTGGAACCTTTTCAGCCTGCGTCTAGCCAAGCAGTAGTCTAGCAGGTTAATCGCAAGGTTATTTTAATGGTGTTCCAGTCGATTTATGTACCTACAGCTGGATCTGGCAATCTCCTCGATCACTTTGGGAACCTGCTGTTTTCTGTGGATAACAGAATTGCGCACCTACTAAAAAAAAAAAAAAAAGAATCGTCTTATAAAGCAGAAGCATATTTTTTAGTTTTAGGTTGGAGCTTTATCTATAGAGCCAACTCATCTTATTGAATTTAATATTCTTTCTTTCTTTCTTTATTGGCTAATCATCCTAACGCTACAAGTACATTATACTTATAATTTAAAGCGCTAGTCACAAAAATGATTAAATTTAGAAATGAAACAATTATGATCCATCTTCAGTATTATCTTAAATCGAAACAATACATATCTGAGTTGTATATATATCTATCATTGATAAATAGCTAAAAATAAGATTTTATGGTTTGTGGTTCGTAGGTGCGATTCTAATTTAAACCTAAACTGCGTGGCGTTTCTTATAGTCTTAATTTCCAACATCGAACAGCATAGATAAAGAAATGCTTTTCTGATAATGCAAGCCTAACTTTTTTACATATTATATAATATTGTTCGTTCTTCTTGACATACTGAAATTAAGTTTCTGGTACAGGTATGAAGGTTCATGAGTCCAAACTATTTTATGTAAAAGAACTAGACTTCTTACGTCCATCCACGACTGCAGGTGTAAATTAAATATCTTTATAGAAACATCGGATATTCTATCAGTTCGTTTTCTATTATATATATAACGTGCTATATTATTAAATGCTACCTGAAGCTTCCTTTGGCTTTCTGAATCACAATTTTTAAAAACTTCAACTCCATAAAGAACAGAGGTAAGCGAGGTCTTGGCTATCAGCAACCTAATTTTAACTGGTAGAATGTTCATTATCAGATATTGGTTTCCGAGGATTCCGTACATCTTGCCTGTGGCTCTGATTATATGGTCTTTCCATGAAAGAGATGAATTTAATGTAAAACCCAAATTGCTGTCTCGCTCGATATACTCTACTGAAGTGTTATTAATTGTTAGCCGTGGCAAGTTGTCAGTCCTAACACTTTTGTTGCTGATAACCAAGCATTTTGACTTACATGGGTTTAGTCCAAGTCCATTTCTTTCAGCCCAATCACTTATTTTATCTAATTCACAATTGCACACTTGGACACATTCATTAATATTACACAAGGGTCTACTAACATATAGCTGAACATCTTCCGCATACATATGAACATTACATTTTGACAATACGCTTGGCAGGTCATTGACATATATTGAAAACAGGAGAGGCCCAAGAACGGATCCCTGCCGGACACCACATGATGAAGATTCTTTAAGGGTGACTACCGATTGTCGCCGATCCGTCAGATATGACTGTAGAAATTTTACAGCTGTGTTTGAAAACATATACAATTGTTTGAGTTTCGTGCACAAAATTTCGTGGTTAACCGTGGCAAATGCTTTACTATAGTCTAAGAGGGTCAGAAATATTATACTGCCATTGTCAATCTGGGATCGAATATCTTTCGTAATGTTTATCATAGTCGTCGTACAGCTTCTACATTTCCTAAACCCTGACTGATTGTCATTAAAATGTTGTTCAGAGATCATAAATAGGTTTATTTGTTTTGCCATTCGATTTTCGAGGACTTTTGATAATAAAGGCAATATCCAAATTGGTCTATACTCATTAGAAGATTTTGGTATAGCAATAATCTTGGCAGCTTTCCATTTATCAGGAAATGTGGATGTTTTAAGGGCAGTGTTTAAAGCGTACGTTATGTATTGCAGTATATATGGAAGAATAAGTTTCAAAAATTTCGGGTTTATATCATCAAAACCTGTAGCATTCGATATGATTTTCAGAATCGATTCTAGGACCTCACATTGATTAACACACACAAAACTAAAACTATTTTCACTGGTTTTAAAAGGTGGACTATTTAGGTACGTGTTGTGCTTTACATCAGGTACGTGAGATTTGGCAAATATTAATATTAAGTTCATTAGTGTTAACGTCAATTTTATGATGGGATTTTGGCTTGCCAACTCCAAGATCTTTTAGAAGTGACCATGTTTGTGTACTTGTCCCTGTATTTTTAAACTTATCACAATAATAATCTTTCTTAGAAGAGTTAATAAGGGCAGTTAATGTTTTTCTTAACGTTTTAAAGTCTTTATAGTGCTGTTGTTTCTTAAAGCGTTATGCTTTGTCACGAAGTCCAATATGTCTTTTAATATTATTGTTAAGCCAGGGCTTTGGCTTATGATAAATTAATTTACGTCGAAGTGGTACAAATTTATTATAGAGTGAGACTATATTATCAGTAAGAAATTCATTTTGGGAGTCAACAGTTGGGAGGTGATAAATATGATTCCAATCACACAAACATTGATCAGCACTTAACAAAACATGGTCAATACGTTTAAAGTCTCGGTATTCAACTCAATTGTCATTTTGGTCTATACATAAATCATAAGACATAAACAAATCGTCATGTTTGGAAAAAAAGGCATAGAAATTTGGTCATACAATTGAACTCTGTCAGGTTCGCTTACATTGAAGACGTCTAAAAGTGTATTGCAGGTGTCAGTGAAGTGCATTGGAATGGAACGATTAAAATTTCTAAACCAAGAGATTTCATATTGTTTAGTAAATTCAGTTGTTCGTTCCACCTCAAGCGGCGTTCGAGGGTCCAATGTATCAAAGGAGATTATGTTTCCATTAAGTTGGACGGGTTGGCACACCTTGTGCCTTAGTGAGAGTTGGACGTGATTAGATTTTTCAGCATTGACTACAATATTTCACCTCTTAAACCATGGCTCCAAACGAAGAAGCTGATCTTGAAAAGCTTGAGATGCTGACACAGGATCGCTATCAGATGCTAACAGAACAGTATCGTCTGCGTAAGTGGCCGCCATCAATTTATTGTTATTCAAAATCAGGAGATCAGAAGTGTAAAGGGCCCAAACAGACTCAGCTCCTTCGCATTTGACATAAAAAGATCTTCCATTCAGGTATCACTTGAGCAACAGGTAGTACGGTGCCGGGAGCATTCTTTTGAGTTCGGATAGCAAAGCTACGTGCCAAACATAATCGAACAGTATTGCTTGTTTCCGAATACAACAGATTGTACAATTCTCTGGCATTGCTCTGGAGTGATCAGGGATCAGGCGTCCATCGTTCTTTAAAGGCAAAAGTCTGCTCAAAAACATTCTTTCAAAAAGAATGAGAATCGCTAACAAACTGAACGGACGATAGGAGCATTTGTTATTTTCGGGTATTCCTGGATTGGCAATCATAATTATCTCAGCGCATTTCCATTGACCAGGGAAATGACTGAGCCTTAGAATGCCGTTGAAAATCGCGACTAAAAGCAACATTGCTTTTTCTGCCAGTGCTCGAATAGCAAGAGCGTCAATTTGGTCATATCCCGGTGCCTTGCTAAGTTTAAGTTCCTCTAGTTCGACGGGGGTATTGGCAGGTCCATTTCATTCATCTGGCTTGTAGATTCAGCGAACTCCCTTGTTTCATTTTCGTCAATTCGTTCTATAAGTGGACTCTCTGTTGAAAAGTCAACATGTACTACATACTTCGTGTTTCGCTGCTACGAACACAAGCGCAATGCTTGATTGTGTGATTTTGGACTCCACTGGAATAGTTAGATGGTGTAGATTGAAAGGTCCACAAAATTGCGAAATTTGCAAAAATTTTAAATTAAGTTTGGATTGTCATGAAGATGTTATACCTGCTTAAACTTATTTTATGTGCATTTTTGTTTTGGTCTCTCTTCATTAACTGTTATTATATATTTCTTTTTGCCATGCAAGTTTTTTTTGTTGTTTGTATCTTAGTTTCCATATGCAATCAGCTTTTTTGAGTTTTGTATTTATTGCTTTTCGCATAACACCGTATTGGATATCGCGATTTTCAAATGAAATAATTTAATGTGCAAATTGAAATTAGTGTTGATTTTAGTGGAAAAAAGTAAATTAAATTGAGTTGGAGTACTTATCATAAAGAAAAAACGTGAGTGCATAAAAAAATAACTCTTAAGAATGATTTTCAACAACAGTTGTAATTTTTTCAAAAGAATTCCACGTGGGATCCACCTGTCTGAAGAAGAGCGTGGCTTAATAAAGGGACTGAGGGAACCTGGGACTAAAATTGAAAATATCGCTACCAGAGTCAATCCACATCGAAATACAATAGCCAACTTCTTAAAAAATCCCGATAGTTATGGTAAAATTAAGCGCTCCGGCAGACCAACCACCATAGACACAAGTTGTAAACGGCAAATTCGGCGTCTCGCGGTCCAAGAAAACATGCCTTCCATGCAGATCAAGCGCCATTTAAGTCTTAAGGTATCCAAGAGACGAGTGAATCAAGTTTTGGCAGAAAATGAACACGTTAAATATGCTTCACGCGAGCGCGTACCAAAGCTACTGCCACGCCACCTAAGCGCCAGTTTGTCATTTGCGGAAAAATATAAATTTTGGACCGACGAGTTCCATCAGGTTATTTTTTCTGTTGAGAAAAAGTTTAACCTGGATGGCCCTGAAGGCAGTAATAAATATTGGCGCGATTTAAGGCAACAACGGAAAACATGCCATAAGCGAAATTTCGGTGGTGGTTCACTGATGGTTTGGGCCGCTTTTGGACATGCAGGAAAGTCTCCGCTCTGCTTTATACCAGCTAAAACAAATGTTGAGATCTATGTTCAATTGTTAGATGATGTCCTCGTTGACTTTGCTGGAACTTTGTATGGAAATAATTGGACATTTCAATTCATACAGCCTGCTTCACAAAAGACTTCTTTTCTTCAAGAAATATTCCAGTATTAAAGTGGCCAGCGATCAGCCCAGATCTAAATCCAATTGAGGATCTATGGGGAATCCTTTTAGCCAAAGTTTATAAAAGTGGCCATCAGTTTGATACCATAAAACAGCTAAAAGAAGCTTTGGTCGCAGAATGGGAGGAGATTAGCCTTTCAACCCTGGAAAAACTCGTAGACTCTATGCCTGGTAGATTAAATCAGGTTATTAAGCTAAAAGGAAAACATATAAACTATTAAAAAGCAATTGTTATTAGTTTAATAAGAACAATTTTGAAAATCACCCTATGCACATTTACTTATTTCTTATGAAGACGAAGTAGTTGTTTGAATATTTTTGTTAGTTGGTGAAGATTAAAACTAATTTATACTTTTTTTTGGTTCTCTTGTTGAGCACTGTATAATAAATAAAACATTTGAAAAATTCAGTCTGTTATAAGTTCTTTTTTTTTGTTATTTAGTCTTTGCAGATATACTTAGTTCACGCAGGTAGATGGCAATTGTAATGTAAGCTTCACTTTTTTGGTTATCTTCTAAAATAAATGTTTAATTTTTGACCAGAAATTTATGTGGTTCTCAATTACCTTTCTATTTTTCTCCCCATTTACTTCATTCTTAAGCATTTCTTTGGTCATATTTTTATAATAATAATTTTTCGCCTGCTTTACATGTGCACCACACACACACATACATACATACACTTATTGCACTGTTGTGGAGTGGTGGTTGGTTGAAATGGTAAAGGGGGAGGGGTTGGGGGTCATCATCAAGCAATGTTGTGCAGGTGTCACGCCCAGCTTCAGCGCCAGACCAGGCCCAGTATGGGACTGTCAAGTGCGCTTATGGCTGTCATGACGCCCATAACATTGTCATCAACATTAGTTTTCGCTGTGTGTGTTGTTGTTGTTGTTGCTGTTGACATCGTCACAGAAATTGGTGCAAAATGCTTCAGGTTTTATGTCTGTGTGTATGTATGTGTGTGTGTGTGTGTGGGTTTCTCCTACTTTTCTGTTGGGCAAGTGAAGCGCATTCTTGGCATACTATTTATTGGTAGCAGGCAAAAGTAGGCTACACTTACACACACACACACACACACACACACAGAGAGAGACATAATTAAGCGTTGACTATTTGTAATTTTTAATAAGACATGCAGCCTCCCCCCCACCCTTTGTCCCCCCTCTCACCCACTCACTTTGAGACAAAGCAGCGCCCTTCTACAAGCAAAACAATATAAAATAAGCATGAATAATTAGAATATGTTAAGTGTTTAGGTGCAGTGGCAGGCGGATGGGGGGGAAGGGGGTTGGTGCTAAGCTTGCACCGCATATTGTATATTTATATACAGTCAGTCAGTCAGTCAAGTTGGGCGCATCATCACAAAAGCCACGCCCCCACAGCGAGCTGAACAGAAAGGAGAAACGAGAAACGAGCAGAGCCATAGAAGAGGGACTCGAGTGGTTGCCCAACCTGACTTTTTGTCATTCAAATGAAAACTGTACATACATCGTCGTCATCGTCATCAACACATGCACTCACCCACTCGCACACACACACACACACACACACACACACACACGCACACGTTTGCACCTGCTCTGATTGCTTTGTTCAGCATTTTTCTAGCAATTTTTTGCAGCTTTTTTTTGTTTTTGTTTTTTTTTTGTATTTTTCGCTGTTGTCGTCGTCTTCTTCTGTTTCTGTTGCTGTTTCTTTGCATACACTTAGGCGCGACTTTTTCGCATAGAAAAATTTACAATGCAATTGAGTATGCAAATATTGCCTACTTGTCAATGCTGTTGTCTCTCTCCCTCTCACACACACACACATACATGCATATGCATTTCCTTGGCTGCATTTGCTGTGCGTGTATTTTTGTTGTTATTGTTCATCATCTCAGCGCCTTTTGTGTTTTTGTTGCAATTTTCCAAATTAAAACAACAATATGACAAAATTTCTTATATATTCTCGTATATTCTTATTTTGAGCACAACTGTACTTTTGTTTGGGGTAAGCAACATATCAATATTGTTGAGTTTTTTCACAAATCACGGTCGCCATCAACAACTAAGCAAATCGGTAATCTATTCTGCAGTTCCTTAAAGTTTATAACTCATTGACAGGTTCTCAGTGATTGGGTGAGGTACACAATTACAAGGTATAAAAGTCTCCATCTTTTTGAAAGCACCGTTATTTAAGTTGTGTTTAGGGCAATGAAAAATTTAGCAGCAATTACTTAATATTATTAAATAATTTAAAAAGTTATTAAATTATTATTTTAGTAGATACATTAAAATACTATTCAGCAATATCAACACGAGACCTTTCCAAAAAAACCAAACCTGTGAAATCCAGTTTTTAAAAACCCTTTAATTCCATTTTTCCGTTTTTGACGATTTTTGAAATTGTTTATAAAATTAAAAAAATTTTTTTTTGCAAAACTGCAAATTACGTTTTGGTGGGCATGTCGAGATCTAATTTCGATTTTTTTTTTTATTGGGATCAAAAATGGTGAGTTTTTTAACTGTTCGGTTTATAAGAGAATGACCCATATACCATATTGCTATAATCGGCAAGATAAGTTAAGACTTCCAGTTTCATCCAATCTTCCATTAGTGGTATCGTAAGAGTTTTAAGAATTCTTTGTATTTTAACTCTCATTGACATCAGTTTCCAAATTTTCCGAAATTTTTTAACAAGCCAATCTTTAAAACACTTTACAATTTTGGAATGCACTTCAATTTAAAGCAAAGGTCTTAGCCTCGCTTGAAATCAAGTTTTCAAAAAAAGAAAATCGAAAATCTTCAGCTAATATAGTAGCAACTATTTCATGTGTGTGAGAAAATCGCACACGCTTATATGTAAGCACGAGAGAATGACGATGTAGATTGATGTCTATATAGTGGCCTTTAACTCGAAAGTATCTTTTGTGATTGCAACTCCAGATATCGGCAGTCGAACATATAAAATGTATTTTTCTTATACAGCCGTGCTCTTATTTTCACTTGTCTAAAAGTTTTGCGATTTAAAGCCGTTTTTATAAGTTGTGCAAATGTATGTAAAAGCCAGAAGGAAGCATCTCCGATCCTATGAAGTATATATATTCTTGATCAGCATGTCCGTCTGTCTGTATGAACGCAAAGATCTCAGAGACTATAAGAGCACATGTTTTCGCATGTTTGTAATTTATGTAGGTGTACGTACCTAAATCAAGTTTGGCTCACATTTGGAAAATTCTTCCTCCTCCTTTTAACCGCGGAAAACTGTCAGAGCCTCAATTTTTAAGTTTGAATTCTGAAAACCACTATCATTGGTTGACAAGGTAAATGAAAATTACGACCTAGGTAAGGTAAAAGGTACTCGAATTTCAAAATACCGATGTAAGGTAAAAGGTACACAAAATATGTATCTAGGTATGTACCTAGGTATTTGTACCTAGGTACTTCCAAACACTGCAGTTTCTTTAGTAACTGATCAATTTGGATTTGGCTCCACACGAACTGTGTGCTACCCTTAGTCGTTGTGGCCAAAGTTCAACTAAACTTAACCGACTGACAGCAAAATATAAGTGGCATCTAAGACGTCATTCCATTGGGACAGCATGTTTGGTTTATCTGTGCTTCAGGTTAATTTCATAGTGAGAAAAACGTTTTTCGCATTAGAACTACTTTTTTGAACGATCGTTCCTATGTCAGCTATATGCTATAGTCATCCGATTTGGATCAAACTTGGCAGAATTGTGTGGTAGCATATAATATTGATCAGTAACATGCTTGGGACCGATAGCATTGAAAACAAAAAAGTTTTTTCTACTAAGAATTTTTTTCTGATCTAACTCTTCTATGGCAGCTATATTATATAATTGTTAGATTTTCATCAAACTTGGTGGAATTATGTGAAAGCATAGAAAACTTATAAATACGAAGTCTAGGAAAGTTTGCGTTGAAAACAAACAAGTTTTTCTCACTAAAACTACTTTTTCGACCGATCGTTCCTATGGCAGCTATATGCTATAGTCGTCCGATCTGGCCAGTTCCGACAAATGTACAGCGTATTTGTACAAAAAGACTTCGTGCAAAGTTGGGTCACGATAGGTTTAAAACGAAGGAAATAGCATAGAAACAGACGGACGGACATGGCTATATTAGCTAAGTTCGTCATGCTGATCAAGAATATATATACTTTATGTATATATATACTTAACACTGTGTTTGGAAGTACCTAGGTACATAGCTAGAAACATAGTTTTTGTACTTTTTACCTTACCTCGGTATTTTAAGTTCGATTACCTTTTACCTTACCTAGGTCTTCATTTTCATTTACCTTGTAGGTATAGGTAAGGTGTTAGGTACTTTTCGCACGTGATTTTTTCGCTCCGATTACATTGTAGCTGAGATGCTGCCGCGCTCTGCCACATTGAAAAGAAAAGTATCAGGGACCTGTTTATGGCATTAACTGAACGTCCGGTAAACATTCCTTGCTCAAAAACTATACGATCCATGCTAGATAAGAGGAAGGCGGACTTTCGTAAACATTTAGCGATTTTCAGACAAATTTTGCACCGAAAAACGGTTTGAAATCGCAAAGTTTAACATTACACAAGTGAAAATGGAAGCACGGTTGTATAAGAAAAATATCGAAAAATATTTTTTAAAATACTCATTTTATATGTACGACTGTCGATATCTGAAGTTGCAATAACAAAAGTTACTTGGGTGTAACCGGCCACTATATAGATAGCAAATCTACATTCTCTCGTGCTCCCATATAAGCGAGTGCGATTTTCCCACATGAAATACTTGCTACTATATTAGCTGAAGTTCATAAAAAATACGGACTTAGAAATACCAAAATATTATATGTCGAACAGTTACAGATAATGCATCCAACTTCTGTAAAGCATTTGAAGAGTACAGGAACAAGCGTCAAGCCTGAGCTTGCAGAAGAGTCTGATTTAAAGGTAATAGAACTGGATGGTTCAGCTCTTGCTGAAATTATACGCACACTTTCAACTTAGTTGTCACGAAAGAAGCTGAACAGGCTCTACTAAATACATCCAAGCGGTTGTACAATTATTCCCTTAGCGAAAGTTACGGCATTTTGTAATGCTCTTAGCAGATCCACAGTAGCAGCAGATGAAGCTAAGAAAATTTGTAAGCTTAAATTAATAGCGCCTTGCGCCATAAGAATTGAATAATATTACTGACACTTTCGCTAAGGCTATTAATCTTCTGCAGGGCGAAAGATTTTGTTGTTATTTAGGATTTTTGCTGCCTACTTTACTTGAATATTTTGAAATATTGTGATCCACTTAAAGATGCTCTTAGAGAAGGAGTTTTCAAACGATTTGTTTTTATTGAAAACTTTACTTCAAACAAGACAAGCACTTTGGTTTTATCCACTATGACACTTCGAAAATTTAAATTGAAGTGAATTCCATATTAAAACAACTAAATTGTAAAATGTTTTAAAGATTATCTTGTTGAAGAAATTACGGAAAATTTGGAACCTGTTGTCAATGAGAGTTCAAATACAAAGGATTCTAAAGACTTTTGCGATACCAGTAATGGAAATTTGGATAAAACTGAGAATTGTTATGAAATCATCTCCGACCCTATAAAGTATATATATATTCTTGATCAGCTTTAACAGCCGAGTCGATATAGCCATGTCCGTCTGTCCGTCCGTCTGTATGAACGCACAGATCACTGAGATGCTAAGATATAGAGGTTTGACATGTATGGGACATATATTTCTTATACTTTCAGGCAGATCAAGTTTATTCTCAATTTTTGCCACGCCCTCTCCCACCCGCGTAATTTTGAAAAAACATCATATCACGCACAGTTTTGGTCGTAAATTGTTCGTTCCTTCTGGAGATATCTAGTAATCAAAATTATTTATCGATTTGCTGAAGGATGTTCCATTTTAAACCTTGTTTTGGATTGTTTTATTTTTAATATTCATTACTAATAAAAAGTACCTTTTTGTGTACTGGAAATTCCGGATACCTTTTACCTTACCTAGGTATATTTTTGTACATTTACCTTGTACCTTACCTAGATAAGAAAATTGAGTACCTTTCCAATCACTGACTTTACACTGCTAGAACTCAGTAAGCGGTCTTCAACGGTTGCACTTCTTAGTCAGTCTTAGGATCCTTTGGATTGACTAAGCTTGAACAGGTTGAATCCTTCCAAGTTCTGGGTATTACTCTTAATAATAATATATCTTTTGGCACTCACACTGTACTATTTGTTAATAAAGCCTTGGGTTAGATCATTAAGCCCTATACGAACATCCGACGTTCGTAATTTAGCTAGCTTCGTCATATGTTTCGTCACCGTGGAACGTAAGAGTAGTGTGACCAGAATTCAGAAAAAATTACGCCGAAAATATAGTTTGTGATATTTTTAGTTTAACTGGCGGCGGGTCACACTGCTCGATCAACTGTATTTTGTTTTGATGCCAAGATGGGTTTTTTTTTGTAAAAGCTCGACCACTTCTCCCCAAGCCTTGTTAACAGAATTGAAGTCCGAATGCGGGCTCCAATTGGGCCTGCCCAGAATGCAGCATCAGCAACAACAACACCTGCCACTGATTCACCCTGGTCAGAATGCCGTCCCCCACCAACAAAGGCGATATCACATCAACACCAGCGGTGGTACAACATTCCCCACCACCCCCCCGTCGCCCAACGACAATAAATGTCAATTCTGCGCCTGTCCCCCAGCGCAAGCCCACTGGCCCGATGGCCGCCCAGGGGGCGAAAACCCGCTATTCACTCGAAAAAAAAGGCAAAGATCGCAAATGACATCGCGCTCTTTCAACGCCAAAATTAGAAAATTTTTCCTTCATGCGAAAACATTTCCAAACAACTCTTTCGTTGTTGCTTTTCTGCCATGGTTTTTATATTATTTAAAAAAAAATCACTTCATCTGATCGATGCAGGTAACAGCAGAGTGACTTAACATGGTGCAATCACAATGCAGCGTCTGCTGCTCAAAGCACAATAAGGCCCACAGCCAATTTACATAGTCTCCACAAATGTGCTGTTAAACGTAACATTGACATTCAAATTCTTATCTCCGTACTTGCAAAAAGTTCAAGTGACGAAGTTGTAACTTCTGCTTCTTTTTGCCACAATTTTTGTATGAAACTTCTCGTTGCTTCGGATGTCCGTATGGGGCTTGAGAATGCACCATGTTAAGTAACTCTGCTTCTACCTTTAGTTAAAATGATTTTTGCAGTTAAATTACGAACGTCGGATGTCCGTATAGGGCTTTAGCGAATCAAAAAAGTTCTTTGTGTTGATCGAAACCGCGCGTACACTTAATACTGATGCTGTTCGACATGAAAGTTTTTCGACTACCATAGTTATCGATAGATGGTTCTCAGTTTGCCACATATCCATTAAGATCCTTTTTTTCTCGATCTTATAATATCCATTTTTCATATCCTTTTTACGATTGTCAGATCCAGATCAATTTATCATTAAATGAATATTATAATTATAATTTTTAATATATTAATATTAAAACTATCCAGTCTGCATGGAAACCAAAATCATCCCATGGATCATCAACAAAAATACTTTTTTTTCCTGTCTATATAAGGTTTTATGATACTTACATCCGTATTGATTACCATTTTGGCGTTGGGTCAATCAGTAATCTTCTGTAAGCACATCGAATCTATTAAGAAGCAGTTCCTTTTGATTGCTCTGCGCAACCAAGGTTGGGACTCCCTGCTTATATATCCAGACTTAAGCTTTTAGACATGGATGCACGTTGCTTACAATGTTTCTGCACAAGCTTAAAAAGCGAAATACTGACGCAGACAACCTACTTGGGTGTGTGAACTTTAATGTCTCATGACGACAAACATGGAATTATATCCCCTTGAGGCTTCCTGTGGCTTCTTCGAGGATCAGTTCGTTTACTTATCGAACCTGAATTACAGCAAATCGCTTAAAAATTGAAGTTGCTTGGCAATTAGATTACCAACAACTGTTGACTATACTAAAAGGACCACAATTAATAATGCTTTCAATAAGTCTCTTTCCCTAAGTAACTGGTCTGTGACTGGTGTATGAGAAGTTGGTATTGCCATGTTACAGCTTGACTTTTGCTTTCCCTTTGGATATGATTTACAAAACGAATCTTTAGCAGATAATACACCAACCGATTCAGCATTGAACAATGATTTTTCCGTTCAGAATGTAAAGAAACTTAAAAAAAAAACTTTAAAAATCGACTAAAGTAATTTTTCTGAACCGAAACTGTTTTTACACAGTGGAGATTTAGATCGGGCTTAGGAAGGTCCGGTCCATGGTCCGTTTCTATAGACCCAAAAAACCCGAACCGAACTGGTTCTGCGGGGTTCGTTTCCGGACTGGGTTGCAGCCTTGGTTTGACACTGTTTGGGGGTCATCTGGATACCGCAGATTTTACAGGTAATACCTTAAGGTATTTCCTGTGCTAAAAAAGTTTTAAAGGATTCTTTTTTCAATTCTCTAATTCCTATTAACAAATAGGCATAAATTAGTTCAAACTTTGTCGATATTGTTAAGCTAAATGTTGTTTTGTTTTGTGATTT
Organism: Lordiphosa magnipectinata; assembly: GCA_037044535.1. Taxonomy (NCBI): domain Eukaryota; kingdom Metazoa; phylum Arthropoda; class Insecta; order Diptera; family Drosophilidae; genus Lordiphosa; species Lordiphosa magnipectinata. The sequence continues at coordinate 250,662 of JBAMBO010001346.1, forward strand.
TTCAGCGCTTTTGTGTTGACGCTGGAAAGTATGCAACACAAACTGCAAGCAGCAGCAGCAGCTTACCTGAGCGAGTGGGTGGTTGGGTCGGGGAGTGGGACGTTGGTTAGGTGGCAAAGGGTTTATCTGGCCATGGGTACGTGATATCAAGCGTTGAAGTAGCAACGTTGCCATCGTCGTCGTCGTCGTCGTCGTCGCTTTTGCTTGTTGACGTTTGTTTACGTGTTGTGTTGTTGAGAGGGGCCACATCTTTGGCCATGTGTGTGTGTGTGTGTAAGTGTGCAAGAGATTTGCAAACTAAAGCCTCATCACAATGTCCTCAAAATTCAAATAGCAACAACAACAGCAACAACAACAGGCGGCAGTAGAAGCAGCAGAAGAAGAGGACTAGTTGGATGGGGCTGGGGCGCTGGCAGGCTCAGCAATTGTCACACAACGCTACTTTTGCAAATTATTATATATTTTTTTCTAGCTCTGCTACTGCATGTGTGTGTGTGTGTGTGTGTGTGATGTCTACTGTATATGAATTGCAAATAACCCAAAACCCCCTGCTTCTGCAGCGAAATGTTTCTTAACAAGCGGCACCTGTGAGCTGGCACCTACCCTCTCTCCCGCTCTCTCTCTATCTCGCTCTCTCTCTCGCTCTTTTTCTGTAAGTGGAATATGTTTTATTTAGCATTTTTAAGTGTTTGCTGACTGTACCCAGCCCTCTTGCCCCTCTCTAGACATGCTGATTGTTATGTTGGCTGCTTTTCCTACTTGCACCATTCTCCTTGCTCTGGCTGTGATGCTTGAAGCAAAATAATAATTATTGTTATAGAAAGGACAAAGTATAATTTCAGATATGTGTGAGTGTGTGTACACTTGGGGAAAAATAAGTACGAAAATACTTGATTTCGGCACGTAATTCTTATGTTTAGTATTAAAATACTTGATATCATCAAGTGTTTTGTTCTTGAAACTAGAAAAATGGCTATTTCTATTTTAAGTACAATTTTAATCCATAATAATTGATGGTTTGGTGGAGTAGTTTCTACTTGAATCAAAATTCTCATTTTAAGTCTGGTTTTTTTAATACCGCCAAAAATTAGATCAAGTATTTCGTACTTAAATTTATTGAAATGGATGTTGATCGATTAGGTGCGAAAATACCACTAGGCATCAAGGTCCAGTATATTGAAACCAACCTTTCATTCTTGATGATTTTCGTGTGCTTAACTCGAATCACGTAGAGATTTATAGTAATTTGAGCTTAAAGTTACAAATAGTGCTGATTTTGATCTTTGTTTTGACTTTTATTTATTTTATCATAAATTACTATTTCTTAACTTTAAAGAATTGTACGATTTTTTTTTAAGCGAAGATATACCATTTTGAATACATAGTATTGATAATAATAAAATAACAAAACTGTCTACTGCACAAAAGTATGCCCTGCAGAAACCGTACAACCGGCTAGTAATTTAGATATAGAATTTTAATGAAAATTTTCAATTTCAAACCCATTGCTTACATTGGGGCATCAACAATATATTGAGTTTTTGTGAACTCCGAAACAATTATTTGAATTGAAAAAAATCGTAGAACTGTTTGGGATAGTTTATTTCAAGGTTAAGGAGTAGTTCTTTCCGTTAATATCAAAGAAAGTCAAAGAAAAGTATGGATTCTCCACAAAACGTGTATAAAAAGAGTTAAATAAGGCTTTTTTTGTATCTTAAAGCTCAAATTACTAAAAATCTCGACGTGATGGACCATTTCTGAAAACAGATTCGTGTTCAGCACACGAAAATCATCTAGAATCACCACAATTGAAGGGTCAATTTACTGGAAAAAGTCAAATTTTGTTGCCTTGTGTACTTGATTTAAGTATTAAATTCATTATTTTAAGTACGATTTTGTAGTACCGAAATACTTGATTTAAGTTCAACAGATAGAAGATCCAATGATTTGTGCTTGAACCAAGTAAAATCGTACGTATTGAATTCGCATTTTAAGTCTGCTTGTTGAATACTGAAATACTTTCTTCTAGTACGTCAGAAGCTAGATCACTGTCAAGTCACTGTCAAGTCACTGTCAAGTCGCTGTCAAGTCACTGTCAAGTCACTGTCAAGTCACTGTCAAGTCACTGTCAAGTCACTGTCAAGTCACTGTCAAGTCAGTGTCAAGTCACTGTCAAGTCACTGTCAAGTCACTGTCAAGTCATTGTCAAGTCACTGTCAAGTCACTGTCAAGTCACTGTCAAGCCACTGTCAAGCCACTGGCAAGTCGCTGTCAAGTCACTGTCAAGTCACTGTCAAGTCACTGTCAAGTCACTGTCAAGTCACTGACAAGTCACTGTCAAGTCACTGTCAAGTCAGTTCCAATGATTTTGCATACCCAATAGAATCTTTCGCAGAGACAACATTTTTCTCGTTTTAGTCCCCCAATCAGACGTCCGTCAAAGAGCTTTGCTCTAAAAAATTTTCATACTATTCGGCTGTCTCCCCTCAGGAACACAGGAAGACTATTAAACATTTCTTTCTGAGTAACGGGTATATCGAAGTCGGTTAGAGATGACTTTAACTAACGCCCTCGCGTTTTAGTCTTATCTAACAGACTATCCTAGACCCACCCGAATTCACCTGAGAAACTATGCTTTGCATGCCAAATAATTTCGAAAACCCTTTTAAGGTTTTCTTTTCTATTTCTTATCTAATTTAAGTTATTCAATACTTAAAAACCGTTTGCTAGTGCCTGCTTTTACTTAATTTAAGTATGAAAAGTTACCGATTCAACAATTTTCGTTCCTCATTCATTCATTCTTCATTAAAGTACTTGATGTAAATTCAAGAATTCTGACATTTTGTTACCTTCCTGTTTTTTGTTGCTTTTTCCAAGTGTAGACTAGAACTCAAGCAGGTCCTCAGGGTAGTGTCAGGGGGGGGTGGGTGGTAAACTCGTTGCACAACAGAAATAGAAATTAATGAGTTGATATAAGGTGCTGCTGCTACTGCTGCAAAAAAAGAAGCCTGCGCCTCTCACAGTTATCTCTTAAATCATCATCAACTAATTAGTTAGCCACCTTGACAAATTGCCGAGCTGTCAAAGCGGACAACGCACTGTCAAAATAAGCCAATCAGCCGAAACAGAGACATTTAAATTAAATTATTCCCCAAGCAAATACAAGCTCAAGTATGTGGAGAAGGATGCGAGTGAATGGGTGGTGGGTTGGCCTAGTGTCAAGCTGTCAAACTGCCCATTTTTCACATGCTCCACAGCAGCAAGCCTCGGTTGTCAAATATTGAAAAATGCTTTGGACTTAAGCCATGGCCTCACATGTGTCTGTAAGCCTTCCCTCCATCATAGGAATGATGACAAGGCGACTGATGAGTTTCGGTTATCACAATATATATAGTGAAGCCGTCCACCCTTGGACTAATAAGCCTCTATACCTGACCCAAAAGCACAGCTGCAGCTACTTTAAATTCCATGTGTGACATTTGATCATTTGTCATTGAGCAGTAGAGATGGAGATGTAGTTGGATTTTGGGCGTATATAAGTTGGTGGTGGCTGGGTTACGCTCATTACTAATGATGATGATGACCACCACCGGAGGGGGGGAGAGGGAAAAAAAGGTCAACATTTCTTTCCGTTGTCTTTAGATTAAGCAAAATAGTTCCATATCGAGTTGACTTTTATGGAAATTTAAAGAAATCGCATTTGATATACGATCATGGCTTACATTGAATTTAGAAAGTCCTTTGGTGTGGTGCTTCTCAGGTAATCAACTAAAAACATGAATAAAGACACCCTCAACCCACCTTCCCTTTACTTTCTCCCAATGAGTTAAGTGTCACACTTTTCCCATCCCCATTTCCATCGTGAGCTAAAAACCATTTACAGTTATAAATTAAATTTCCAACTCAAACAAATCAGCGAAAATACCTTTCAATATCTGAGCCCAGGGCATATTTGTTGTTGTCGGTGCGTCGCTGCGAATGCCCGACGGGCCGGGGCAACGACTGGGGTAACATTTTTTAAGCTCGGTAATAAATTTTTAATAAGCTTGCTTGTTGTTTTGCTTCGTGCCGCTGCCGCTGCCGTGCCAAAGATATTTTTTAATAAATCGTTTTCGAGTACATTGAGAAATGGCAAGACGCGCCTCCCCCCATCCCATCCTCATATATGAAATATACATGCGACAGATAGACGGACGGATGGATGGTTGGTTGTCGGTAATGGTAACCCCCGGTGACTTTGGGTGACTTGTCTGTGTCCGGGGGTGTCTTGCGATTGTCGTCGGCTTTCATTGACTGGCGTTTTGTCTTTTGGTACCGAAACCCAAGCAACATTTTCACATCAATGATATTGAAATGATATGAAATACCTGGAGGCGGGTGGCGTATTTTTCAATTTTAAATATTGACAAGAAGCGGGGGGAAGTGGAAGGTAATTTGACAAGTTGTCGAAGCTTTAGCCATGTCACGACGACTCTTTGGGGGTGTAAGTCAACAAACCGTCGCGAAGTGCCCGAAGCGAGGAGTGGAGAGGTAGTTGATGTCTCACTTAGCTGACATTTTGATGCAGTTGGTAGGAGCCATTGCCATTGCCAGGTTGCACAGGTGAACGAAAAATACGAATGTCAACATTCCAATTACGCAAACATTTTCCGCACACCAATAATATGCCCTGACAGCTCCGACAGAAAGAGAGCGAGAGAGAGAGAGAGGGAGCAAGTGAGTAGGAGAGAACAAAAGGTGAGCTGTAGCTCTATGGCCAAACAATGGCAACCGTGGACGAGCGCCACAGTTGGAGCCGGTCAGAAGAAGCCAACAACAAGGAAAACGACGACGACGATGACGTTGATAATGGTGTAAAATGGTTAAAGGTAGAGAGCATACGAGAGTGAAAGAGAGCGAGGCATACAACTACTGACATTAGTAAAAAAAAAATGCACCACGAAGTTGATACACTCTAACCAACAAAATCATTTGTCAAACAACAACAACCACCAGAAAGAGTTGAAAAAAATCAGGTCTGATGTCTTCCTACCAAAGTTCGCGTATATTTAAGCCGTTTTATTCTTTGCATTCTTTTTGTTTTTCTTCTTTGTGATGTGAAACATCTTTGATTTCGGTACGGAAGATTTTTAGTAGGAGTAAAATTTGATTTCAGCGTCACGTGACGCTGACGTCATACATATTTTGATGAAAACATGATGAAAGATGGGGAACAGTGATTTATCAGTGACTAAACAGTGGACTAAACAGTGACTTAACAGTGACTTAACAGTGATTTATCAGTGACTTAACAGCGAGTAAACAGTGACTTAACCCAGCAAGAAATATGTGCTTTTTCTGACACTTTTCTTACACTTTTCTTATGAGCACTCTATGAAAACGGTCACACTTAACCCACATAGCATTTGGAAGATCATTTGGTGATTCCTCACCTTGGTGAGTCTTTCTCGAGCCCATTTGATAATTAAATAGAGTTTAGTTTCATGTGCGATTTAAGGAAGACTCGAAAATGACTCATGCATTTGCTCAAAATGTAATTCATTAAAAAACGACGCGAAAAAGATTCGCAAATGACTCGAAAATGAATCGAAACTGATCAGAAAACCGGGTTAAAAATGACTATTCATGAAAACCATTTTCTCCCGACAAAAGTATCATTTATAATCAGAAAACGATCGCATTAATGACAATTTTAACCAGACTGAGAAATCGAAAAAGACTCGAGTGTGATCAGAAATTTCGTAAAATGCTTGCTGGGAATGTGCAAGTTTTCTGATTCTAATCGGACTCTTTTCTGACACAGATATAGTGCTTTCACCCTCCCAATCAAGCATGAAAAAACCTCATAAATGACACATAGAAGTTACTTATCTGGGAGCTTGAAGGGCTACTGAATCGCCTCCTCAAAGGCTCTTTTCAGAGGCATATTGGAGTGCAACTCCGAAAATGCTCAGACATAAGTGCTTTTTATGTGTGTACTCCAAAAACGCTCTTAAGCTCGGCTCTTTTCAGTTACATAACTGGGAGCGCTCCGAACTTGGCTTACTGGAAAGTGACTTAACCGTGGGTTAACAGTAGGGAAACAGTGGGGGACGGGGGGGGTGAAGGAACCGTGGGTGAAGAGAGAGTTTCTAATTATTTCTATCTTTTTCTATTTCAAGATTGAATTTATTATTTGTGCCTGTTTTTCCTTTGCGACTGTTGTCATCTGATCTTGTTGTTGGTTGGTATTTCTACTCCCTGTTAGTTTTCTTTTTTTAAAAGATTGCTATTGCTGATTTATATACCATTGAGAGAGCTTGTGATTTTGAAATTAATCCCTTAAACGTAGCCTCATGTTTCACATCAAAGCCACTCACACCTTTTTTTTCTAAAATCTTTTGACTTTCTATCATCTATTTCTTGTATTCTTACACTAGACTTTTTAAATTCTTCCCTTCCTATCTTACCTCTCCTTGAAATTATACTTGCCTTTTTCTTTCTGCTTCTTTATTGAACACTATTTTGTATCCTTTCCGCATGTCATTATTTTCATATTCTTTTAGGGTAGCTGCTATGTGTCAGATATCGTAGAACCCCTCTTTTGATTAACTATTTATTGGATTCTTATCAACTTGAACAAGTTAAATCTTTCCATGATCTGGGTATTACCCTCGACCATAAACTTTCTTTTGGCACTCACATTGAACTTTCTGTGAATAAAGCCATGGATTTGTTAGGTTTTATTAAGGAGTTCAATGATCCCTACACGACCAAACTTTTGTTTATATCCCGAGAGAGGCCTATTTTGGAGTTTGGTTCGTGTATTTGGAACCCTCAATCACTCACCCTCTGTCCACAAGCAGTTCCTTTTGTTTGCCCTTCGCAACCTGGGTTTGGATCCACAGTTGAGACTTCCTCCCTATATTTCCAGGCTTAAGCTTTTAAACTTACCTTCACTTTAGCATAGACGTACTATGTTGGGTATAATAATGTTTCTAAACAAGCTAATAAAGGGTAATATTGACGCTGAGTACCTACTCGGGTGCATGAACCTTAAAGTCCCTTCAAGATAAACACGAACTATATTCCCTTGAGGCTTCCTGTTGCTTCTACTTTATATGCCTCTAATTGTCCTTTTCGCGTTCTGAGTAGGGATTACAATAATATCTTTCCTCTTCTCAGTGATAACCTTTCCGATGAAGGCCTGCGGTCTTTTATTCTTCACAATCTTGCACTTGCATAGTTTCTAGTTTTTCTAGGAAATTCCTTCCGATCACTAACGCTTCGAGCAGGGGCGTAGCTGGTCATACCGACAAAATAAGTTACCCCCACCGGATCGGAAGGCGTTTCTTTCTATTTACTCTTTTTGTTTTCCTTTCTACCCCCTTATTTTGTATCATTTTATATTCTATTATATTGTAGCTGGATCTTTTAAACGAAGCTGCAATTAAAATAAATAAATAAATAAAAAAAAATTTCGCTTACAATTTACTCTGCTATTTGTAAGCTTATGTGACATATGTCTACATAGAGCTAGAAGATAACAAATCGGCCCTTAATGTTCAACATTTTTTTATTTTGTTTATGCTTTTTTTGGTTCTATATCAGCCCAGCTCTTTGGGTAGGTTTTGTTTTTGTTATTGCACCGATGATAGGAAATCAATGATCGTATACATGCAGGGTGCGAGGTATACAAAACGACACACATGCAAACGATCTCGTGTGTATGCGTCGCGTAGAAAAAAGAACCGGTTTTGTTTCTCTTCTTTGATTGGTGTTTGCTCGCGCGCAAGCAAACTGACCAACAACAATTTCAATGAGATTTTCATATCGTCTTGTCTTCGAGCTTGCACTTCAAAAATCCCTTATTGGTATTGGTGCTTTTCTTTGTGAGTATTGGTAAGTGCTCTGCCGTATGCTGCTTTTGGGCATGCCTGTTGTATATCTTTAGTTATCTACGATTCTAATTTTTTCTTTTTTATGTATGTATATGGGGCTTAGTGACCTGTTTTTGATTTTAGTCAAAGTTACAGCTGGCTAGCTCAAGGTCTTTGGTTGAGTATAAATCTTTATAACCAACACAAATCAACAGATATTAATTACAACATTTTGGAATAGCAATTGGGTATGTCCGTACAACGATCGCTCTTTCGAGAATAATCAAATTCTCTCATCAGCGGACTTGATTTGCTGTTCACACTTCAAACAACCATCCAGTTGGTATCTAAGCCTCTTACAATCAGCGAATAAAGACATAGGAATTCCTAATGTTGTAGATTTTGATGATAATGTTTGAAGGTGTTTGTTTACCAATTTGTTGTAAATAATTCTGTTGCTTATGGCTGCTGTTAGGTGGTTGGGCTATCCGTCCAGTGATCCTCCTTAGCAGGGCCACGAGTTTTTTTGTAAATGCACAAGTTATTTTCTTGTTTCATAATAGGGAAATCGTTTTTTTTTTTGTTTTTATTACAAACATAATGGCTTTTTGTTGAAGAATTATCTTTTGTTTCAAGTATTTTCTTAGATGTTTTTTTCCTTCTTCTTGTTAATTTTTATAAAATGTTTCCATCAATTTCTTTCGTTTCGGCTCATACACAAAAATTCTTACTCACATTTAATCAATCAACAAAACTCAGAGCTGAATATATTCAACTCACGACGCAATCGCATCGAGCGGCGTTATGTGATCCAACGTGTATGTTCATAATTATTCATCGAACAGAACTCAGTGCTGAATATATTCAGCTCATACCGGCAGTCGCATCGAGCGGTTGAGCTAGAGTTTTTTGATCGGACGTTTATGTGTTCGATCGAACACAACTCCGCGTTGACCGGCCACTCTTTCCATCTCCCTCGTTTTCACTGCCTATGCGTCTTTGCAAGAGTTTAATCATACGAAGTGATTTTCGCTCTCTCTAAACAATCGTCGTTGAGCCAAACGAACAATCAGCCGAACTGATTGGAATGAAGTACAACATGATTATAATCAGAGTGCCAACAATTGGTTTGAATTAAACTCTGCTGCAAACATGTTGAGTATGCAAGTTTAATGAATAGAGCGCGAAACCTGTTTATTCGGTTCGGTTGTTGAATAATGTGTGAGCGTTTTGCAATCGAACGAAGCCATTCGCTGACAGCCACCTACTTTTTTGTGTTTCTCTCCGCTGCTTCTTCCTTATTCTCTTCAGCTTCTTCTTTCTCACCTTCTTCTTTCTTGCTCATCTTCTACTTGATCTTTTTCTTCCTCTTTCACTTTCTCTTCATCATATTCTTTCTCTTTCACACCTCTTCCTTTTCATCTTCTTCTTGATCTTTCACTTCTTCCTCTTCTTCTTGCTCATTCTCTTCCTCTTTCCCTATTCTCTTCGTCTCTCGAGAAATTTGGTCGGGGTCAGATGTTTATCTGTCGGAAAATGGGTTTTAGTTACAAAAATTTCAGAATCAGCTTTTGCAAGGATTAGCATGGCCCTCTCGTTATTTTGATAATTTTTCGTTCATTCTCTTCTTCTGTTTCTACTATCTCCTTTGTTTTTTATGCTATGTTGAAGACTTTTCAATATTTGACCACTATTCTGTTTCACCTTCTCTTACTTTTTCTTCTTCATTCTTCATCATCTTTGTTTTCTGTCTTGTACTCTTCATCTTCTTGATATTTAACCTTTTTTCAGTTCTTCTTCTTTCCACTTCTTTTCTTCTTTCGTTGTTTTATTGTTTATTAACACTTTTCTTTTTCCCACTTTTTCTTTGTCTTTGTTGTATTCACTTTTTTCGAATTTGGGTTTCCCTTTAGTCTTAATCGATCTTTATTCGATCTATCATTGGTTCTTTCTCACTCGACTCATCTAGCTGAGAGAGCCTTTCTGCAAGTCCCGTCGCCAACAACCATGATACCCTGCTCTCATCAAGGGCATACAAATACTAGACTATTTGGCGGAGAATAAGGTGGGTGAGGAGGAGGAGGAGGAGATGATGGGCAGGCGAAATATAAAAAAACGGCAGCCAGGTAACTACATACGTACAAACAAATTGGATGCGAATGCAAATAAACGAAAATTATAAATAACAGCAAAGGCAACGAGAAAACGTAGCAATGCCAGAGCCGGAGACGACCAGAGAATGAGAATGAGAATGGAAATGGAAATGGGTATAAGACCGGGACCGGGCCGAAGCATGATGAGCCGCAATAATAGCAACAACAAACTGTGGAAAGATGACAGCAACGGTGAAAAAGTGCAATATGAAGAAGCGGCAGCAGCAGCAGCAGATGAAGCAGCCAACAGAGAACTGATGAGTTGCAATGAATAGAAATTGCCAAAGCAAAATGGTAGCAGTCACAATGCAACAGCAAAAAAAAGGACATGAATGAGTTCCTAGGCCTGTGACCCTGTCAAAAGTTGACAGCTGAACAGAGCGAAACCGAGAAGAACTGAGCTCTGGGCTGAGGAAGGTGGAGAGGAGGTGGGCGCAGTCTCTGAAAGGACCAAAGATTAAGGAATGTACTATCGATAAACTAAGAATACTCTCAAGTTCTTTTGAAACCAACTGGGAAAATCAGTTTACAGCTTCCAGTGGAGAGGAAGTCTCTAAAAGGACCAAAGAATATGGAATGTACTATCAATATTCTTACAGTTTTTGTGTATAACAATCGATAAACTAAGTATACTCTCAAGTTCTCTCGAAACCAGCTGGGAAAATCAGTTTACAGCTTCCAATGGAGAGGAAGTCTCTGAAAGGACCAAAGATTAAGGAATGTACTATCGATATTCTTACTATTTTTGTGTATATCAATCGATAAACTAAGAATACTCTCAAGTTCTTTTGAAACCAGCTGGGAAAAGCAGTTTACAGCTTCCAGTGGAGAGGAGGTGGGCTCAGTTTCTAAAAGGACCAAAGATTAAGGAATGTACCATCAATATTTTTGTACAACAATCGATAAACTAAGAATACTCTCAAGTTCTTTTGAAACCAGCTGGGAAAAGCAGTTTACAGCTTCCGGAGTCGAACCAACGTCCTACTATCTATGATATATGCATTCTGCAAAGCGGCTGAAATTAGTTTTTGATAAATTTTCCTATTATCGTACGTTTTATAGACTCGTAGGAGGGGTCCATCGAAATGGCCCCATCAATTTCTAGCCAAGATTCCGTAAACATTTGCCATTTTTTAGCTATTTAGCCATTTTACCCTTTCGATAACCCACAGGAGGACAGCACAGGATAGCACACATTTTCCAAGCTGTTGGGCTTTGTGGTAAGAAAAGGGTTCCAACTTTTTGCACAACTTTCAGTGTTGTTGTTACCAAAATGGTGGGGGCGTACCGGGCCACGCCTTTAACCGTGCCAATGGTAATAATTTAAAATTAAAATTTCTTTTTTCTTAATCGGATAATACGGAATTCTTGTTTCATTCTTTTTTTTCTCTCTCTCCGTGCTGTAATCGAAGTTGGTGGAGTCCTCTGCCGTGGGTGTACATGACTTGAGTCAATATATGCAATGTGTTTTATGAAAAGTTAACCCTTTTTCTTCAGGGTGGGTCGCGGTCTATTTGCATGCGACGGCGACGGCGACGACGAAGGACGACTTTTGTTTTAATGTCAGCTCGGTGGCTGCTCAATTGTCTAACATTATCTGATTTAGCGTTTAATGCTTAACCCTTGCCTGCCTCAGCCTAGATACAGGACGTTGACGACGACACACGCCATGGAAAAAAAAAAAAAAAACTGAAAGAGCAGGCGCCAGGATAACGAATTAAAAAATTAAAAATCGAAAGGCAACGACAAGGACAACAGCGAGACGAGAACGACGACAACAAAAGGTAAAAAAAAAGAAACCCAAAGGGGTGAAACATGATTAGGCCGTGGGTAGAGGGGTGGGGGGTGCTGGCAGGAGGTTGATATGCTGCCGCTGATTAGGCAAAGCTTCGGGGCAGGAGCAGGCAGCGGCATAATTAAAACTCCCAGGCACCGTGTAATAAATGCCAAGGCAGGCACGGCCAATAAATAGCAACAACAGCAACAACAACAACAACAGCCACAACCCTTTGCCAACCCTCTCAACTCAACTCCAAGCCAAGGAAATAAAAGAAACAATCGAATTTTAATCAATTCGCGCAGCGTCGTCTGTTTCATTTGCATTTTCGTTAACGGCTTTTGGCTGTTGTTGTTGTTGTTGTTGTTGTTGCATCCGGAAGTTGGCACACGTGAACGGCCACAGCTTCACAGGGTTCCTTGGGCAGGTTAATTATTTTATCCACCGACCCGCAGAGTTCAAGTACACATCACTTCACTTTACTTATCTGCCGGTTTGGCTATAGCCAAAAGAACGAAGAAGCGTCAGAAGGTGTGGCTTACAGGGATGGACGTGTTTGTAAAAATAAGAACAAATATGCTTGAATCAAGTGCTTTTTATACTTAAAGTGAGTCGAGCAATGCTAGAATTGAAAGAAACTTAACAATTGGCTTAATCACTTTGCTTATGGAATGAAGCAAGACTTCCTGCGTCTGGACCTTTGGCTGACTGAAACGGCAAGCACCAATTCTGGTGCTGTAGACCTTAGGGCGCACGCACACATGCGGCTGAAAGATGAACTAACGGCTGACCATGTTAATTTAGTACGTCAGCAAGCCGAAATAAACAAACATGCTTGATTGATTCCGCAAAGCTGAGCTTACAACTGAATTCTGGAGATCAAACCAGTGTTTGTTGAATACACTTGCCTGCACGGAAAGTGGTTATTTGTCAAGATCAGCCTTAAATTCTGCCATCAGTTCATCTTTCAGTCGCATGTGTGCGCGCGCCCTTACTGTTCCACATTTGAACTGTTAATGGCTCGAGTCTAAGGCTTCTGGCAGGTTAAAAAGGCCCCTAAATTTTAACATTTAGACACTTAAAAAGTAGCACAAACTTCAGTAGCAAAGCAATCTCTATTTCAGAGACGGCTGAAATGTTAGGTAGAAAAGGCTGACCAAGAATGGCGAATCGTCTTCTACTGAGCGCTGAACAGTGGTAGAGAAGATGCTGAACGCTTTCTTCTTCATCAACCGAGCAACAGCTTCTACAATAGTCATTATGGTTGATACCAACTCTAGCGGCATGCTTGCCGATGAGACAGTGTCATGTGAGAATTCCTACGAGTAAGAAGGCGTTCTGCCTGCCTAGACGCAACAGCGTTAATGCTCTTTTAAAGTTAAGAGTGGGCCAAGCTAGCTTAGAGATTGCTCTGGTGTGAATTGATCTCCATCGGTTCGTGGCCAACTTGTAGGTAATTTCCTTTATTTTGTATTTACATGTTGCAAAAGGCACCCCTATTATGCTACTATCCGGTAGAAGCAGGGCTATCTCGTTTAGGCATCCACAAAAGATGTATTTTAAAGTGAGCTCAGCAGATGGCTTACATCTCATTCAGAGATTTGCGGCACTCAGTAAGTGTTTAGTATTGTTCGTATTATCGTCAAGAGCCATAAGTTCTCCTTTACACTTTTCGAATGTTGATATTGATGTCCACTTGAGTATTCCATGCAGACACCTTTCCATTTCCAAGCACCTGGACTTATTCTGTGGCCATATCCCTCTGCTGGTGTATTGTTTTGCTGCTTACATGGTGATTTAATTCGATCTCTGATCGAAGACGTTCTAGGGCGAGGCGGACTGACTTTTGCCTTGAAGCATCGCATGTGGCTTCACCCTTATGTTTCTGTCGAAGATGTCGAGAATCACTAAAGAAAAGTTACTGATGAAGAGTCACTGAACAAGACTCACTGAGCAAAAATCACTGCACAAGAGTCACTAAGTAAGAGCTACGGAGCAAGAGTCACTGAGCAAGTGTCACTGAACAAGAGTAACTGCACAAGATTCACTAAGGAAGAGTCACACAACCTTTTGTAGTTGATTCTCCGATTTGCAGTTTTAGATAATTGAAAACACAAATTTTTGTTATTTTATTTGCGGGTTTAAAGTTGGGGCAGAGACAAAACCTGCCTCGAGTATATGCAGAACTCGACTGAAGTGTGTGTATATGAATATCTTGGCCAAAAGCCTTAGCTTGATAATAATGAGAATGCATATACATGTATACATACACACCTGATCATATTAATAGGTACACACATCCACTCTGACTTTAAGGTAACAGAAAACAGTTTTATTCATTGTTTCAAATTTAAAATTTGTTCTCATTGGTTCTTAAACTATTTGTTTTTAATGAAATAAACTTAATTATAACATAGTATAATAATATAACATAAAAGAGATAATTTTGTGTTTCAGATACGTTTTCAATGTGATCATAATAATAGGTACACTTCATGTGTTGGTAAGAAAAAAAATATTAATTTCCATTTTGTGTTCTATTTTTTTAGGTAAATTAGTATTTCCTAACTTAGTATCCAGTGTATCCACCTCTATTTTTGGCCACTACTGCTATTCTTTTTGGCATACTTTTAATAAGAGCCTGGCAGGTCTCTACTGGTGTCTCATACCACAGTTTTTGGACACCTTCCCATAATTTTTATTTATTTGAAAATGAATGCTTTGCCAATTTCTTTTTTAAGTCTCCCCACAAGTTTTCAATGGGGTTAAGGTCGGGGGATTGGCTTGGCCACTTCAGAACGTCAATTTTTTGGTCCTCGAAAAATTTAGATAACAGCCTTGATGTGTGTTTAGGATCATTTTCTTGCTGAAATACCCAACGTAATGACATATTTTTCTCAGCATACGGTACCATAACTGTTTCCAATATGGATTTGTACTCTTCAGCATTCATTTTGTTCGTAGTCTGATAAATTGGACCCACGCCGTACCAGGAGAAGCAACCCAATACCATTATATTGCCACCTCCATGTTTGACTGTTTTTTTTGGAAACCGTGGATGGAATTCCTTTCCATTAGGGCGTCGAACATTCCTTTCACAGTCATTCCCAAACAAATTAATCTTGGTTTCATCGCTCCATAATATGTTTCCCCATTTTTTCTCCCTGGTGCATCCTACCCAGTCTTTGTGGTCCCTTGCAAAAGTTTGCCTCATGGTGATATTTTTTTTTGCGCATAAGTGGGACTTTTCTGGCAATTCTTCCTGGTAGGTTGGCATCTTGTAGTCGTCTTCGGATAGTTGGAGCACTAACTGAATTCCCAATTTTGGCTGCAATAGCCTTCGATGACTTAAATGGGTCCTTTTTGCTCAAAGTTACTATGTAGTGGTCAAGGGTTTCTGTTGTTTTTTGTGGCCTTCCACGGGTTTCCTGTCTTGGTTTTCTTTCTAATGCATTTTTAACAAAATTATGAGACCTGTTCATTAATTTGGCGATGGCTCGTAAAGATTTGCCTTCTTTTCTCAGACTAAGAACCAATCGAGCTTCTTCTTTAGTACAATGAGAATTTCGACCCATTTTATCTAAAAAAAAAAATTATTTAATTCTCTGTGTTGACAAGAGCTATACTTAATTTAGCTTTAGTTACCAAAAGATCACTGATTACAAAATTATCCACTTGATACTTGTGAGAAACGGAGACTGTACCTATTATTATGATCAGGCGAAATGTGTGGTGGACTAGCAATTTATATAGAAAAGCTTTGATATACGGGGCAGCCCCTCTTTCAACTCTTTGTCACAGTGTGGCCTGACATTGACAACAACAAAAAACCAAAAATTAAAAATTGTCAACACTAAAAGTACAAAAAAACCATCTATAATTAAAAAATGCCGGTGTGTACCTATTAATATGATCAGGTGTGTAAGTATGTAAACTGGTAAGTGGACAAAGAGTTCGTCCACTTGTTTGTTTGTTAATTATTTCCCAATACAACAAGAGCTTGTCTTGATAACTATAGTATTGGTCACAAAATGTAACTCGGGGAGGTTGGTTAAAATAAAATGTATCCTAGCTTAATAACTAATAGGGTAGATATCAATTAAATTTTAGTTTACAGTCCAGCTTATTTTGATAATAGTAATATGATTACATCATTTCAAACGATTAGATTTTTAAGACAGGCGGTAAGGTTGGTTTTGAAAATAGTTTTAAGATGGAGTGGGAGCTGGTTCCAACAACGAGCAGCAAAGATATTGAAATGTTTTTCTGAACTAGCCATGTTTAATCTTGGGCAAATTAAATTATTAGTTCTCGCGGATGAGGCGAATTCTAATTTTTCATATACATACTGAAGCTCACGAGTAACAATGATTTTATGGAAAAAAATTCGAGTTCTAAGTTTAATCCAGGAATCAAGAGACAGGTCGAATATTTGGTTGGCAAATGTGGTTATATGCTCCGAGGGCTTACGGTCAAAGATATATCTTGCAATAGAGTTGAAAGTTACACGGAGTCGTTGCATACTATTGGCGTCACAATTAGCAAAAAATAACATTGGGACTAAACACGATCTTGCTATGAGCATTTTAATGTTCTGCGGTATGAGGGATTTTGAGCCATATAGTTGCCTAAGAGAACCATAAGTTTTCCCAGATGCTTTTGCTATGTGGTTACTCCAGGAGAGAGTTGCATTGAAGTGTATTCCAAGGTTGTTGACTTGATTTACATATTCAAGGGCAATATCATCAATAATAAGTCTAGGCAGCTGTGTTATATCAATGTGCTTTTTGTACACGATTAGACACTTAGATTTTGACGGATTTAATTCCAAACAATTCTCCTTTGCCCATGTGTATAGTTTGACTAAGTTTTCATTGCATACTCTGACACAATCAACGATTTCACCCAGCGGACGACTAACATACAATTGAACATCGTCAGCATACATATGGACGGCACAATTACTCAATTTATCAGGTAGGTCATTTATATACATAGAAAACAAAAGTGGACCAAGACTAGAACCTTGAGGGACACCCCTTGTGACATGCGAGTGCCCGAGACAGCGGCTTGCTGTCTAAAGGAAAGATATGACTTAATCATATTCGAAGCTGAGGAGGAAAAGTTGAATAGATAGCTAAGCTTAGTCAAAAGCTTTACTAAAATCTAATAAGGTCAGGAATGTTACATGGCTTACGTCAGTTTGCTTACGGATATCTTCGACTATATATACGATGGCAGTTGTACAGCTTCGGTTCTTTTTGAAACCCGATTGCTTCTGACTCATGAGAGAGTTAGAATCCAGAAATGCTTGCATTTGCTTGGCAATTATTCGCTCGAGGGCCTTTGACAGGAACGGAAGGATGGAAATAGGTCTGAAATCAACATTCGACTTGGGTGTTGGAATTACTTTCGCGGCGTTCCACCTGTTTGGGAAAATGGATGTGGTAGGAGCAGTGTTAAATATATGGGTGATGGGTTCAATAAGCATTGGCAATAGAATTTTTAAAAATTTCGGTTTTAGTTTGTGTTAACATTTAATATACTTTCTAGAACATCGCAAGAACGGACACACATGAAGCTAAAACTATTATCACAGTGATGCCTAAGTCTTACGTACATATCATGGGTTGGGGCAGGTACATTTGTCTGAACAAATTTTTTACTCAGCACTTTTGCAGTGGCTAGCAATGCTTATGTGCGTTCAAATAAACAAGAGATCTCGGATTACACATGAGAGCTGATGTTTGGGTGCGCTTGGATTAAAATGTGTTTAATGTACATATGCGACAAAATGTCACAAACATGCGATTGTATTTATTTAGTTAATCATATATATTTACATATATATGTATGTATTCGCTACAACAGAGCAAGAGTCACTGAGCAAGAGTCGCTGAACAAGAGCTACCGAGCCAGAGTCACTGAACAGGAGGCACTGTACAAGAGTCATTGAGCAAAAGACACTGAAGAAGAGTCAACTAGCAAGAGTCACTGAACCAAAGACACTGAGTAAGAGTGACAGAGCACGAGTCACTGAACAAGAGTCACTGAGCAAAAGTCACTGAGAAAGAATCACTGTACAATAGCAAAAGTTACTAGACAAGATTCACTATGCTAGATTAACTGAGCAAGAGTCACTGAGCAAATGTTTATGAACAAGAGTCACTGTGCAAGAGTCGCTGAACAAGATCCACTGTGTAAAAGTCACAAGGCAAAAGTCACTGAGCAAGCAAAACTAAACAAAAAGTACAATTGAAGAAGAACATGTTCACTTGTTCAGTCTATTAAACAACTCATTTTTGTGGTTGATAGCAACAGCTCTCATAGCCTGACACTTATGCTGCTCAGCACTTCCCACAGTTCGTGTGGTGCCACAAATCAAAGTTATCCATTATAACTGTTTTAAGGACTATTTGCTTTCTGTATTTTCCGTTTCCCAAAATCTTCACAAATGGAGGATGAAATGTGACCCTCAAGTGGATTCCCATTTATAAATTGAACCTAGCCGAGCTTCTCACAATCTTATGGCTTGTGCGAACAAGCTTCCAATTCCTCATGGAATTTCCAATATCGGCTGGCATAGAGAAAGGTGGCTAGTACAGTACTTGGTATGCTTTCAGAAAGGGTCGTCTGGTATACCAGAGCTGTAGTTGTTGTTGTTTGACAAATAAATTTCTGCCTAAATTTTGATGTCTTTTTGAATTTGTGGCTAAGGTATTGGGTGCTGCCTGTAGTAATAATGTCCACACACTTTGTGGTCACGTTGGAAACGATCTCTCCTTCTCCCACTTCCTCTCTCCCTCTCTCTCTCTCTCTCTCTCTCTCTCTCTCTCTCTGTTAGCCTTGGTGCTTTAGCTACGTGCCACACAAATCTATATTTACGATTATGGAAGTTTATGTGATGCGCCGCCTTTGACATTTTAGTGTCATTCAGTGTTGGGCTGTAAACGCGACTTCTGGTCAGGCAAAATGGTCACACACGCACACACACACACACACACGCCTAAAGAAAGTGAAATTGCCATAAAAAGTGAAAGGCAACTGGGGACGGAGGCATGTCAAGGTAATTTGGACGCACTTTTTGCACTCGCCTTGTTTTATGAGTGAATTAAAATAGTGCGCCAGGGCCACGCCCACTCACACACACACACACACACACACATATGTAATTACTTAGTTTATTATATTGTAAGTATCAGGCGAGTCCAAGTAGTGTACCATGAAGAGAGGGGGTAGGGGAGTAGGCACGCATCGCCCGGAGTGGACCTCCCCATTTGCTCCCCCTCCTCCGACCGTTTTATAGTTTGGCAAATCGTAAAAACTTTTACAGCATTTACATGCAATGTGGAAGTGTAGGTTGTAGGTTGTGGATTGTGGGGGTAAAGGGCAAGGGGGCCTGGACAGGGTTGTCGCCGCAAAAGTTTGTGCTCTCTATTTGTCTTTGCCGCACAGTGAAAAAGAGAAAGAGAGAGAGAGAGAGAGAGAGGGAGAGGAAGCGATGCTTTTCAATTACCCCGGAACCGAGCTAAACCCTTCCTCTTGGCCACCTGCCTCACCCTATTTTTGGGTCGCACTTAAGTCGTTTGACCAAAAAATCATTAACTATTTTAATTTCAGTTTGCAAATTCCATGCAATTTAAATGCCACCACAACCAATGGCTGGGGCGTGGCTCAGACTGAGAACTCTACGCCTCTCTCTCTCACTCTCTTTCACTCTCTTTCTGTGTGCACTTTGACCAAATGCTAAGCAAATACAATTAAAACGTCTAAGAAAAAACGCCAATCATTTAAAATGCACAAAACCAAACAACCCTTCCTACACCCCCCCCCCCCCAGAAGTAAACCAAATTAAACTCAGTGGAAAGTAACTTTAACCGAGTGTGTTGAGGTATTCTAACAGAAGAGCATCAGGTTTGAATCTAGTTACATTTGTACAGGTGCCCAGATCAAAGGCAGCACAAAAAACAGCTAGCTTGCAGAGTAAATGCTGAGAGCGAGAGAGAGAAAGTAAGTGCGCTCGAGCAATGCAATCCACAATCCGCAGTAGCGGTTGATGAAGCTCTGGCTCTCATTTATACAAAAATGAATCTTTGAATTCATTGATTTGGACCAGAGTCCGGCACGTCCCTATCTAAAGTGTATTCAACACCGCTCTGCGGCAGCAACGTCGACACACCGACAGTATACGAGCTTATACTGCTCTCTTTTGACACAACAAAGAAGTGCTAAATGAGTGCGCTCTCGTGTGGCTAAACACACACACAAGCAAAGCCAAAATGAGCATGTGTGTTTTGCCGGACCCTGCCCTCTAGTACGGCCGACCCACGCTGTATCAACGTTCCGTCGACGATTTTGTGACTGTCGTTGACGCTCGACTGACGTATTTTTCAATACGTTAACGGCTCTCCGGGCACGCTAGGTCGACGCAATGCCATGCAGAGAAGCGACATAAGCGACGCTCGTTCGACCCAATGACATGCATGGGGCGACTTAAGCGAGGCTCGTTCGACCCAATGCCATGTATGGGCCGACCTTCTCTCTCTCTCTCTCTGTTTAGCATTCGGCCCATGTTACAATTTGACAGGCGGCACGACGCATCACCGTACAAAGAGCAACGCTGGGTTGACGAAAATAGAGTGACTGACTCCAGCTGTACTAGAGGGTGATTTTGACCTTTGCGCCAAAACGCATTGTCCGTTCAGAGCCCAAAATCGTGGAGATTTTGATTGAATGAAGAATTCGAAACAGTCAGAAATGAGGCTCACAGTTACACCCAACGACGCAATGAAAAAAGAGTCGATCGCTTCGAGCGACGCGTGAGCGATGTCACTCGTCAGGCCAGGCTGGTTGCCAGAAGCGACCACGCAGCATTGAACGATTTCTACAAAGAGCAGGAAGGCTTCCAGGCTACGCAGATAAGTGGTAAGTCACGATTTCATGGCGTGATTCATACTTGCACTTACAAACGCGTATTTCTCGAAACCCCTTTTTTTCAACTGGTCATCATGATATCTCAAAAACAACTTTGCGCTTTATATCATTTGCCCGCTTTCGGCTAACGCCAGCCTGAGTATTTTGTATTTGTTTCGATTATTATCGATCTAAGGCGCCAATACATTATCCATTCAATTTCAAACTGGTACAGTGCGTCACAAGATCTCTGCATTTTAGTATCTTAAACACTGCTTAGCGTTGCCTATTTAATATGGTTAACACTTCCAAACATTGCATTATTCCCCTTCAAAACGCCACCTTAAACTGCATTTGCAAAATTGTTAGTAGTTTGTGATACTAAGCACCGCCTAACAAAGCGTACAACGGAAAACTTTCAATATCGTAAACTCCGCCCATCACTACACATTCAGATATCAAAACCTACCTAACTAACCTTCGACACACCGTTAAGGTTAAGGTTCTTTGAAGCCCTGTCTACCTTTGGTATACCAGCAAAGTACGTTCGACTTTGCATGATGACGTTGAGAATCACTCAAAAAAGGACACCACCTGTCCGAACTATTTGATACCAAAAGAGGTTTTAGTCAGGGTGATACCTTATCGTGTGACTTCTTTAATCTGCTGATGGATTATATACTGCGCCTCTGCCCAAATGCCAACAGATTGGGCACATTTCTTTTTAAAGAATTCAAAGGTTGAGAAGCAGTCTAAGCCGATGGGCTGAGCGGTAAACGAGCACAAAACGAAGTACCTAGTGTCCACGGACAAAAAGTCTATGCGTCTTGTACAATTTGTTACTATGGGAGAGTACAACTTTAAGGTTGTAGAGGATTTTGTCTACCTCGGAACGATGATAACCAGCGACAACATTAGCCTGAAAATCGTTGCTACTACGGGCTCAGTAGGGAGTTCAAGAGCAGAGCCTTCTCTTGAAGAACAAAAATAGCGCCATACAAGTCGCGGATGAGTAGGAAAAACTCTTCGGAGGATTGATGGACCTTTAAAAGTCGGCGATGGATTCCGCATTTGAAAGAATCGCGAACTGTATGAGCTCTATGGGGACACCATGCTGGTCAAGCATAAAGCAACAGCAGTGCTGGATAGGACATGTCACTCGAATGGATGAAGAAGCTCCATTAAAAAAGGGGTACAAAGCGAAGGCGGCTGACTTTGGAAGAAAAGGCAAGAGTGGACGCCCACCTCTAAAATGGGATGATCAGGTGCGGAAAGACATTTATAAACTTGGTGTGAATAACAGGTGCCAGCTCGCACTAAGCAGAAGCGAGTGGAGGGCAAACCGTCTAGCGGTTGTTATGCCTATATCGGGTCAATTAAAAAGAAGATGAAGAAACACCGCTGAGTAAGGGAAACACCGCACATCAAAGCATGTTTAATATTATAAGCACCTCCCATACATTTACACTATTCGAAACACCGCTTAGAAGTGCATTTGTAATATCGTAAATGTAGGCCAGCTAAGCAGTTTCTATGTCACACGTCCCCATTTAGTAGACACCGCCTACCCATTTCAGTTTTCAATATGGTAAGCACCGCTTAGCGATGCAGTTTTTAGTATCGTAAACACCGCCCATCAGTAGATTTTTCATATAGTTAACAAAAATGATGCTTTTAACAAAATCTTTGATTCTGCCAACGTGCCGTGTTGCTTCCGAACAAGCATCCTGTTTAAAATTTTAAAGAAAGGTAACCCAAAATAAGCACAAAATTACAGAAGAATTTCTTTTTAAATGCAACGATGAAAATTTTTTCCTTAGTGTTACTGGCCCGCCCTACAAGCTTTCTTAGTCGGAATCAAGCTTTAAGCGAAAATCAAATGGGCTTTAAGAAGGATACTCGACTGTGGATAGCATTTTCGTATTGACTTCACCTGCGAAAGAGTACCGGCAGAGAAAGAAAAAGATGAACATGTTTTTTATAGATTTTCAAGCAGCGTACAATAAATAGAGAACAACCTCTTTTTAAGTTGGGAAGCAAGGGTATATCGGCAAAAATGATTGCAGTCCTGCGAAGCCTATACAGCGGCAACACTACTACTGTATGGGATGGACAGGCACTATCGAAAGAATTCGCGACGAATCAAGGTGAGAAGCAGGGATGCCTACTCAGCCCCCTGCTCACTGCTCTCTTTGTAGACGTCATAGCTGAGAACCTTTCAGGGGGAGTCCATATGGGTAGACACATTTTTAAAGTCCTAATGTATGCTGATGACATGGTCATGTTAGCAGAAAGTCCCGCGCAGTTGCTAAACATGATAAATGCTACACATCTGCTTAACATCGAGAAGTCTAAGGTACTAGTGGTACGGGACAACCGAGGGAGACAAGCAAGCAACGAATCATGGACCCTAAATGGAGCACCGCTAGAAATAGTAAAGTCGTTCAAATACCTAGGAGTGACACTTACTGATAATATGCAATTTGACATTGAATTGAAACTGAAAGACACCCGAGCAGCGATAGGAAGTACATGGAACACTCTCCTAAGCCGAAAAAATGTCAATCCTAGCACCAAATACAAGATGTACCAGGCGACCGCTAAGGCGATAACGTGCTACTCAGCACAAGTATGGGGATGTTTTCAATATGAAGACGTTGAACGCAGTCTAAGGTTTTTTATTAAAAAGAATTTTCCAACTCCCACAAAACACACAAAACACACAATTATGCGATATACTTAGAAACTGGAATGCCACCCTTATTCACCCGCAACTTCATTTTAATTATTTAAAAAAGATATTCGAAATGCCTGAACGAAGATATCCGAAAATAATTGCAAAACACCTGCACGCGACCAAATCACAACTCTTCCACCAGTGGTTGAGTTTGGCACAGGAGTTCGGGACGGAGCTTACACTCGAAATTCCAGAACAGTGGGATATACAACAGAACCGGCTAATACAAAGTATAGAATGCACATTTCGGCAAAGATGGGAATCAGAAGCGAGACAGAGCGACACGAGAAACACATACTCAGAGTTATTTATTTATTTATTTAAAAAAAGGCTGTCAACAAAAATGTATATACGTTACAAAAATTTGTATGAGCTAATGAAGCCTATCAAAGAAAATCTAATAAAGCTACAAAATAAGCTAATAACGACTCCGACACGGTGGGGGAATTTTATTTGCCCGTCCGGCCAGCTATGCCCCTATTCACAGCCAATTGTAGTCAGAGACGTTATTAGAGCTAACAAAAACTTTAATTATATAGAGATCGAGAAGAGGGAGAGAGAGAGAAAGACAGAGAGAGAGAAAAAAAAACCAAAACCTATAGTTATGTAGGAACAGAGGAGAAAAAAATAAGATAATATATTAAATTAAAATAAAACTGAGATAGAGAGAAAGATATCTAAAAGTAAACGTTAACAATAAAAAATGTATACGTAAAACTTAAAACTAAATAACCGGAAAATCTCTTACCCGGTGGGGGAGGATTTTTTAGCCAGTCTGGCAAGCTATGCCCCTACTCACAGCTGGGAGTGGTCAGAGATTACCCCGGAGATAATTATAGAGAGACGTTTTTAAAGAGAAGAAAGAGAGAGATCTGTTGAGAGCAGGTGATAGAGATCATTGTAATTTTGACATAAGACCCAAATACGATTGTGCTGGGTATAATCAGTTGTGCCTCTGGGCAAGATTAAAGGTAAATAATTTCTAGTTGGCCTAGAAAGAACGGAAAAGTTAAGGCGACCTAAGAGTTCGGTAGAGTCTTCATCACTAATGATTAGCTTATGAAGAAAAGAAACGCATAGGACTGTTCTACGATTAGCTAACGAAGGAAGGTTAATAAGCAAGAGTCTGCTGGAGTACGATGGCAGTCGAAGGTTGGGGTCCCAATTTAGTCCACGAAGAGCAAAAAGCAAAAATTGCTTTTGTACTGATTCAATTCGATCGATATGCCTTTTATATTACGGACACCAGACGGACGAGCAGTATTCAAGTACAGGACGGACTAGAGCAGTGTACAGGAGCTTTGTGGTGTATGGATCATTAAATTCCTTCGACCAACGTTTAATGAATCCAAGTACACCATTCGCCCTATTAACAATAGAGGAGATATGAGGATTGAAACTCAATTTGGGGTCAAAAAGAATTCCAAGATCAACGACTGTAGATATTCGTTGCAGCGAAGGTTTGCTACGATGGAAAGTCATAAACATGCACTTGGAGTAATTAAGGTATAAATAATTAACCAAGCACCAAGACTGCAAGGAGTTTAAGTCATCTTGCAATCTAATGGAATGTGTCGGGTCATTGAAAGATAAAATAAGTTTTACGTCATCGGCATACAAAAGTATCCGAGAATAAGATAGTATTGTGGGTAGGTCATTAATAACAAGAAAGAAAGTCGGTCAAGCCCGACTGTAACATACTCTGTACCCTTAACGTCGCAGCTCGCATTTGCTCTCGAGTTATACGCGCTCATTTCTAAGTTTCACTCTCTCTCTCTCTCTCTCTCTCTCACTAAGATTGCCGTTCAATAGAATGCTGTGGTAATGGGTGGGGGGTGTTTACTGGCCGTTTTTTGCTCATTACTTGAGTATCGTTCATTCGATCTTTATCATTCCTTCAGCAAATCGATAAATAATTTTGTTTACAAGGTATCTCTAAAAGGTACGAACGATCTATCTTTAAAACTGTAGGAGATATGCCGTTTTTTCAAAATTGCGGGGGCGGGAGGGGGCGTGGTAAAAATTGAAAATAAACTTGATCTGCCTGCAAGTATAAGAAATATATGCCCCATACATGTCAAACCTCTATCTCTTACCATCTCTGAGATCTCTTCGTTCATACGGACGGACGGACAGACAGACATGGCTATATCGAATCGGCTGTTGATGCTGATCAAGAATATATATACTTTATAGGGTCGGAAACGATTCCTTCTCCCTGTTACATACTCTTGCACAAACTTAATATACTCTATGTACCTTCGGTACAGAGTATAACAAGACAGAAAGTCGGTCAAGCCCGACTATAACATACTCTGTAGCCTTAACGTCGCAGCTCGCATTTGCTTACGAGCTATACGCGCTCATCTCTGAGTTTCACTCTCTCTCTCTCTCTCTCTCTCTCACTAAGATTGCGGTTCAATAGAATGCTGTGGTGAAGGGTGGGGGGTGTTTACTGGCCGTTTTTTGCTCATAACTTGAGTATCGTTCATCCGATCTTTATCATTCCTTCAGCAAATATAAATAATTAATTAATAAATAATTTTGTTTACAAGGTATCCCTAGAAGGTACGAACGATCTATCAAAACTATTCAAAACTGTAGGAGATACGACGTTTTTTCAAAATTGCGGGGGCGGGAGGGGGCGTGGCAAAAATTGAAAATAAACTTGATCTGCCTGCAAGTATAAGAAATATATGCCCCATACATGTCAAACCTCTATCTCTTACCATCTCTTCGTTCATACGGACGGACGGACGGACAGACGGACAGACGGACAGACGGACGGACGGACAGACGGACATGGCTATATCGAATCGGCTGTTGATGCTGATCAAGAATATGTATACTTTATAGGGTCGGAAACGATTCCTTCTCCCTGTTACATACTTTTGCACAAACTTAATATACTCTATGTACCTTCGGTACAGAGTATAAAAAGAGTAAAAAACAAAGGACCAAGGTGGCTACCTTGCGGTACACCAGAAGTTACAGAGACGGGCTTTGAAGTGTCAGAATGTAATATAACTTTTTGGGTTCTATTTTTTAAATAGGACGAAATCCAGAGCAAAAAAGCGGCGGGAAATCCTAACCGATCAAGCTTATAGAGGAGAAGATCATGGTTTACAGAGTCAAAAGCCTTACTAAAGTCGGTGTAAATGCCATCGGTTTGCTTTTTCTTAAGGAACCCATAATTAACCAATGAAGTAAATTCAAGCAAATTGGTCATAGTTGACCGACGCTTAACAAACCCATGCTGGAAAGGTGATAAAATCGATTTGCAATAATGCTGCAAGGCGGAGGTTATAATCTCTTCAAATAATTTAGGAATAGCGGAGAGCTTAGCTATGCCTCTGTAATTGGATATATCAAAATTTTCCACCTTTTTCATGAAGAGGAATGATATAGGACTCTTTCCAAAGAGTTGGAAAGACTGAAGAATCGAGTGATAGATTGAAAATCTTAAGCAAAGGTTTGTATAATGAACTACAGGAATGTTGTCAGGGCCAGGGGAGTATGACGATTTTAGAGATTTCAAATGCGAAAGTAGGGAGCTTTCACTAATTGAGGGAGCACAAATCGAGTTAGAAGAAGAAATTTTATAAGGATAAGAAGTTTTAGTAAAGTGGATAAAGGAATAAGTTGATTGAAAAAAATCTGCGAATAGGTCGACGGCAGCGGAATCATTGCTAGCCCAGAAAAAAAGAAGAAGGTAATGATGAAGATCTACGCTTAGAGTTTACAAAGCTATAGAATTGTTTAGGGTCCTCTGCAAATTGAATTTTGCACCGGGCAAGATAATTCTTATAACACTCAGAGTTAAAAAGTGTAAAGTTGGATATTGCTATTGAGTATTTAGAAAAATCAACAGCCGAACCAGTTCGTTTATACTTTTTGAAGCATCTAGACTTAATATTTTTATACTCTGTACCGAAGGTATATTAAGTTTGTGCAAAAGTATGTAACAGGGAGAAGGAATCATTTCCGACCCTATAAAGTATATATATTCTTGATCAGCATCAACAGCCGAGTCGATATAGCCATGTCCGTCTGTCCGTCTGTCCGTCCGTCCGTCTGTCCGTCCGTCCGTCCGTCCGTATGAACGAAGAGATCTCAGAGATGGTAAGAGATAGAGGTTTGACATGTATGGGGCATATATTTCTTATACTTGCAGGCAGATCAAGTTTATTTTCAATTTTTGCCACGCCACCTCCCGCCCCCGCAATTTGGAAAAAACGTCATATCTCCTACAGTTTTGAAGATAGATCGTTCGTACCTTTTAGAGATACCTTGTAAACAAAATTATTTATCGATTTTCTGAAGGAATGATAAAGATCGGATGAACGATACTCAAGTTATGAGCAAAAAACGGCCAGTAAACACCAACCACCCACCCCACCCATAACCTAAGCATTCTATTGAACGTCAATCTTAGTGAGAGAGAGAGAGAGAAAGAGAGTGAAACTTAGAGATGAGCGCGTTTAACTCGTGAGCAAATGCGAGCTGCGACGTTTAGGGTACAGAGTATGTTATAGTCGGGCTTGACCGACTTTCTTTCTTGTTTAAATTAGAAAGTCTAGGACAGTACCAAGGAGGATTAAGTATATTAATGGATTCGTAGAAAAAGGCAAAAGCAAAGTCTAAATCAACCGCATTGAACAAAGGAGACCAGTCTGTTGCACAAATAAGTTGATTTAATAATGTAAAGTTTCCTTTACGAAAACAACGACGAGGTTTATTAGAAATTTTAGAGGTTGATGAAGTAATTTCAGAAACTGAAAGAGAGATTTCAAGAGTAGGATGGTAAATATCTTCGGGCAGTGATAGAGGGGCGGACCTTGAAACTACAGCATTAGTACTGTCAGCGACAAAGACAAGATTTGGAATTGATAAATTATCTGAGACAAGGACATATCAAACAGATGATCTAAAAAGTCATGCTGTGTTGATCGCACAAGATAGGTTGACCCATTAAGATATGACCAGGCGATGTTTGGTAAATTGAAATCACCTACAACAACCAATGAGTCAATGTCTCGTAATTGGGCACTAACATCTTTTACACAAGCTATATGGTTCATATAAACTTGAATATCGGAAGAAGGAGGGATGTAGGAGCAACTAATATATAACGAAAAGGAAAGAAAAACAAATGTTATGTAACAACATGGCTGAAAATAACTACTTTCAAGATGATATTGGAACTTGTATGATTTCGCACATTTTTAAGGCTCGAGTGGAAATGCTCCAGCTTAGCTACAGACCTCACCACCAGAATGAAAACAGTTTATGCACATTGTGCAACTTGAGAGAACGTGAAGACACACAACACTTTCTGGGCAGATGCCCGATACTACAGGAGCTGAGTATGGCCTACCTGGGAAACGGTGCTAAATGGAAGAAACTGGATGGATTTGGCTTTATACATAAGCCACGCTATAAAATATAGGGATCAAATTGTACACGAGCTTTTATAAATGTTTTATAATTTTTATCTTTTTATTTTGCCTTACAAATGTATATAAATTTTAAATAACAAAATTAAGTGTAAAAAAGTAAATATGTAATTAATATTTAAAGCAAAACGGCTTTAGGCTAGCGGCAACTACTACTAATAACACCGCATTTGCACCGCTTTTTCATAAAAGTGAGGCATATAACAAGAAACATCATTAAGATGCCCGTCTCTACCTTTATCCAATTTGATTATTCGATTTAATTCAAGGATAAGCCGGAGGAGGAGGAGGCTGATGTGATGTACCCTGTGATGTACTTGTACTTTTATTTTTGTTGTTGTTCTAATGACACTTTTAACAGCTGTTATATTTCTCTGCCTCGCTCTTTGCTCTTTGTTGTTGTTGTTGTTGTTGCTGTTATCCATCGCCTCCGCCCTAGCGCAGCTTTTGGCCGGGGACACAGACTCGCACATATTTGAAGACATAAATAAATGTCAAAAAATGCAGATTACTTATTAACCCCTGTGGCGTGCCACAAACTCCGATGCCGCTGCTGATGCCGCTGCCGATGCCTCGACTGTTGCCGCCGCTGCCTCAGCCGTGATATTATTCATTAATACAAAAACCCGGGACGCCCCATCCTCCGGCTCAGGCGCTCCCACGCGGCGCTTTTGCCACCTTTCGGCGGTGGATGGAGAAAATTATTAGCTCTTTGGTAATATTTTCTTGCATAAATTTTTGAATAATTTGGTTTTTTTTTTTCTTTCTTTCTGCTTCTTCGTTTCGCTAGCTTCGCTTTATTTTCAATTTAACCCTCATTGTTGTTGCCGCTTTCGCGTGTGGCATAAAAATTGAATCCTAATCCATGAATATAGATGATTATTATATGCTCCTCCCCCCCCCTTGCACCTTGGCCCCAACCAGCGGGATGGCAGCCATTAGAATAGAATTTTTTTGTGCTTCTCCTCGTCTGGGATAGATCTGTATATATCTGGGCCCGGCTTCTGTTTTCATTTTTGTTTCGGTAATTTTCCTTTGTTTTGCATTTTGCACCACCCGAGAATGGCATTGGGCCGCCAAAGTTGTCGTAAAATTTTGTTATGACTTTTTTCTTATTGCCATTTGCTGTGGCGGGGGGTGCGGCGGGATGCAGAGATGATTTTGGTTTTTAAGTTACTTCCTGCTGGTATTTAAGGTTGTAAAAATTGATGGGTCCCTGTCGATGGGCCATGACAGGGAAGGGGCCCCCGACCCCCAAAAAGTATGCTATAGATTTTGGTTGTGCGTGAATTCGTCCCGTCATAATTTGTTTTGTCTTTTTAAATAAATTATTAGAAAATTAACAAAATGTTTGCAATTAAAAACTACAACTAAATTACAAATGCATTAAATTTCCGCGCGTCAGTTTGCCCGTGTGCTTAACGAGCAAATAATAATGACCGCGGCATTTGTAATAACAATAATGAAAAGCCATTTGGCCATTTGGTCAGTTTGGCCATTTCGGAACACACACACACACACACACACACACGCATATGCGCGAGCTATAACAATTAATTAACAAATAAAATGTCAATTAATTTTACAAACATTGCACGCTCTCGGGAAAAAAATAACAATAAAATGTACAATCCATGGCACAGCGAAGCCAAAAATAAACAGAGCCCCCAGAGATCCACTGCCAGAGAGGGCGGCGTGGGAGTGCAAATTTTCTCATTTATTTATGATTTCAATTTCAATATTAAAGGTGGCTGTGCGTGTGTGTGTGCGTGTGCGTGTGCGTGTGTGCGAACGGGTTAAATAAGTTGAGCTGGCTGGCGGTGAAAGCATTTTTTGGTATTTTAAATATTTAATTGAATGATAAATAAATTCACGCCTTTGCCATACATAAATATAACAAAAGGGGACGTTAAAAGTCAAACCAATAACCGGCCAGCAGTTGTATAAATATTTATACACCGGTATTATGCAGCAGCAGCCGAAAAGGGGTTATATGGGGTAAACGGAGTGCAAGCATTTGGTATTCTCGCACCGCTAGACACTGCATTTTCAATATCGTAAACACTGCATCTTACCTTATCTTTCAAATGATAAGCTCTAGGCACCACTGCATTTTTAATAGCAGTTTAGTTTTCATAATGTAAACACCGCTCATTAGTGCATATTCAAAACAAGGCTGCAAACATCTAAAATTTTGCAGAGGGTTTGGCCCGGAGCTTCGAACCCGTTGTAAAGTTTAAGGTTCGGTTCGCAGACCGGTTCCTGGAAACCCTGAACCCAAGGTTTTGGTTCGAACCTCGGTTCGCTTGAACATAAAACAATAGTTTTGATTTATGAATACTTATTTTTTATCCGCTAATATGTATCTTAAACGGAAAAAAAACCTCTTTCTATTTTTTGTGGACTTTCGAGCGGCCTTTGATACTATAAACAGAGGATCCTTGATGTACAAATTGAGTTACATTGGTATATCCACTAAGATGATATCCGTTTACAGCGGTATGGGATGGAAATGAGCACTCTGAATGGTTCGACAATAACACAGGAGTTAAGCAGGGATGTCTAATAAGTCCATTATTATACTCCTTATACATAAATGATCTGCACACATATCTATCAGGCGGAATACAAATAGGCAGTATGGAATGCAAAGCGCTTATGTATGCAGACGATATGGTGATTATGGTGGAGAGCGCTGATGAAATGCAACGAATGATTGAACAGACGGAGCTATATTAGAAATAAACAAGGATAAGTCGAAAATAATGGTTGTGCGGGATGGAAGGTTGTTAAAGAATACACATACTTGGTAGTAATATTAACACAAAACATGAACTTAAAACACTCCTTAACCACAAACTGAAGGATGCTACAATGGCGGTGAACAGCACATGGAAAAGCTTCATGGGAAAGAAAGGCATTGCATATTCGGCCAAATATCAGCTTTTCCAGGATACTGCAAGAGCGATAATGTTGTATGCGGCAGAAGTATGGGGACATCAAAGTTACGATGACGTAGAAAAATTGATGAGAAACTTCCTTAAAAAGTTATTTCGACTGCAAGTGAATACCCCACGCTATGCACCATACCTAGAAACAGGCCCATCGGCGATGTACCTCAACACGCTGTCGACTCATTTTAGGTATATAAACAAAATCATGGGATTGCCGCAACATCGACTGCCGAAAATAGTGGCGCTATAAATACTCAGAGAAAAAACGCAGTGCTTCAAAAATTGGCAGCAGCTCTTTATTGCACACACTGTAGAGTGCGACGATCTAAATACTGAAGAATGGAATGCAGCGCAGGATAGACAAAAATCATAGATTTCAGTGTGAAGCTCAAGCCAGAAGAAGCGAATCGAGAATATGGTACAGTCAGCTCAACTACAACCTTGGCATAAACAATTATTTTAGTGAGCAATATAGCACGGAAACCATTGGAATTATTTTTAAAACCAGATGTGAATTGCTTCCACTGGGATACCGACCCTACTACAGCGATAGTATTTGTACTTTATGTTATACGCGATCGAGAGAAGACATAGTTCACCTTATAGCATTATGCCCTATCCTGGCGGAGTATAGAGCAGCACATTTTAATAAAATCTATTTGGACCTTCTGTTCAAGGCAAGGCAATTGAACTACTCAATGGAAAAAATTGGCAGGAATTTGCGAAATTCGTCAAAGCTATAATAAATTATAGGAAAAATTTTATACAAGGAAACTTTTAAATTTAACATATAAATTAGTGCAAAATTGTTAAATAAAACTAAAAAAAAAAATTGTAATTATATTTTGTTAGAATAGATGGCTAACGATAAATTAACCAAGCCAAAATTGAAAATAAACAAACCTCTACCACTACTACATATTTTTTAAATTAATAATCTTTATATCAATAATGCAATTTGAATAATCAAATTCATTAGCTGGCATTTACAACTTTTGAGAACTGATACCTAAGTTGCTGGAACATCAAGTATAGTTACGGCGATATTTTTAAGGTCCTCAATTTGTTGACCTTTCCAATATTTTAAAACTTTTGTTGATGTATCTTCTCTTAGACAATTTTCGAAGGAATCTATAACATATACTCTACCCATAACTAAGAAAAACATTTCCACAATCCACGTGATTGCAGATCTGGAGCAGGGGATCCAAACGATGGAAGAGGAAAAAATTAAGGAAACGACAAAGAGGAATCTAACGCAGAGAATTATCAAATACAAAGAAAACAATAGGACAAGCGAAAAGGTTGAACTTATACTAAAAATATCTACGCACTCGGAAAAATTCTTAAAATCGCACAAAGATAATCAGATAATATCACAACCAGACAAGGGAAACAAAACAGTAGCCCATGTTCAGAGAAGATTACAACAAGAAGATGAATATCGTGCTATCCGATAGAACGACCTACAGAACATTGAGGAAGGACCCAATAACACAATTAGTTAGGAAAAACAAACACGATGATAAATGAACTTTTCAAAAATAACCACATAGACATCAAACAAAAACACCAACTATACTGTTTGGGAGGAAATGCCCCAAGAAAATATGGACTACCAAAAATCCATAAGGAAAACACACCACTCGGACCTACAGCATCATCTATAAACGTCCCTTGTTACAAAATAGCCAAGCACTTAGGATATCTATAACAAAACATGGTATCGGAAGACTACAACATATTAAACTCTATACAACTACACCCAGAAAATGGTTTTCCTTAAATTTTAGGAAAATGGATTTGATTACCTAAAATGTGATTTTCAGGCAATAATTTCCCGAAAATATAGGGCATTTTACCTAGAAAATCTTGTTTTAGGACTAAATTTTTATACCCTTGCAAAGGGTATTATAATTTTGCCCAGAAGTTTGCAACGCATAGAAATATTCATTTCCGACCCCATAAACTATATATATTCTTGATCAGGGCGACGAGCTGAGTCGATTGAGCTTTGTCCGTCCGTCTGTCTGTCCGTCTGTTTCTCGCAAACTAGTCTCTCAGTTTTTAAGCTATCGAGCTGAAATTGTGCAAAGAGTCTCCTTTTTACTGCACGCTACTAATATGTCGAAACCGACCGGATCGGATCACTATATCTTATAGCTGCCATACGAACCATCGGTCGGAAAATGGGTCTTACTGACAAAAACTTTTTTGTTTTCAATGCTAGCGTCATAAAACTCGGCGAAAATTAATATTATATGCTTTCAAACAGATTTGCAAATTTTTGTCAAAATCGGATGACTATATCTTATAGCTGCCATATGACCGATCGTTCGGAAAATGGGTCTTAGTGAAAAAAACTTTTTTGTTTTCAAATAAATAGTTCTTAAAGTCGGTGATTCTTAATATTAAACTAATTTGAAAAAGTTGATCGACATCGGATGACTATATCTTATGGTTGCCATAGGACCGATCGGTCGGAAAATGAGTCCTAGTGAGAAAAACTTTTCTGTTTTAAATTTTATCGTTCTTAAACTCCACGATTGTTAATTTGATATGTTTTCAAAAAGATGATGATGTTTACCTGTAGGAAAATGGGTTTTAGTTAAAAAATTGTTAAATTTTTATGTAAGCGTTCTTAAACTCTGACAAGAAACAGAAATTGGTAATACCTCTCCACCAATTAATATTCTGCCACTAGTTCATCACTTCACACATTTTGTTGGAGATAAGGTTTCTGGAGTTTTCTGCTTAATTTATCAGAGCTCTTGGACTTGTTTTGTCTATTTCAATATTCACAATCGGATATATTGAACTTGCAAAATCATATTATTATTCACAACAAACAATATACAGCGCTATTTAATGATACCCTCAAGCTAAAACACCATTTTTTAACCCATTATCCACAAATCATACAAATGTTTGGACCTTTAAGATACCTTTGGACGTTTCCATTCGAATCTAAGCATCGAGAACTCAAATCATATTGTAAAAATTTTAATAGCCGAGCTAATTTAACATGTTCAATATCAGTAAAGAACAACTTCATTTACGCCAACAAAATGTTAAATTTCAAAAATAAACATTTATCATTCAGTAAATCAACATGTATTTTTAAAAATTCTATCGCATTTGATCAATTTCAAATAACTTTTCCAGAAAAAGATTTTTCCACAGCAAGAAGCTATTTGTACGTAAAAAAAATTTGGTTTCTGTTTTAAGCGTGGGTTTATTATTTGTTTCAACAAACACAAATTTGCTTTTTACGAAATTCGGGATTTTATATTAATGGATGAAAACGTATTTATATTTTGCCAAGAATTGGAATCAGAGTTTCGAAAACATTTTAATAGTTACGAAATAATGAGTCGCCTTAATTTTAAATTAATAGGCCTTAAGCTTATAAATAACCCCCCTATTCATATCCACAAATTTAATTTAAGTTCTTATGTAAAGCCAAAGCTATATTAGTATGTAAGATTTTTCAATATTAAATAAGAAACCTTAAAATGTATAAAACTGGTTTGATTTATTTGAAGCATAAATAAATTTTTGGATATTACTGCCTTAAATTAAGGCTATATTCTACTACCTAAAAAAATAGAAAACGGATATTTATTGCCTAAAATGTAGGCCTTTCTATTACCTTAAAACGACGTTTTAAGGTATTACATTACCAAAGTTTTTGTTTGTGCTGGCTCAAAGGTCAGGATCGATTGAAATTTAATACAAATCAATACCATTTTAAACAGAGATAACTCACAACATTTCGGAATAGCAATTGGTTAGTCTGTACAGGCTGTTTCGGACCACAATTCACTCATCAGCAGAGGTTGTTAATTCCGAAACAAACAAAAACTTTTACTAAATCAAAAACAGGTCGCAAAAGCCCATAATAGGTAATACATTGCCTAAAATATTAGGTCAAATATTACCTAAAAAGCTTGTTTATTGCCTAAAATGTAGGCCTTTCTATTACCTAAAAAGACGTTTTAAGGCCATACATGGCCTAAAATTTTAGGTCACATATTACCTAAAAATCAAATTTATTGCCTAGAACACTTTAGGTAATAGAGGCCTGAAATTAAGTCCATATATTCCTTGGCTGTCATTTTAGGTAAAATGGACTTAAATTTCTGGTAATTTTCAACAGTTTTAGGTAATATTTTTTTCTGAGTGTAAAGAACAGACTACAGGAACTAAAAATAGAGAATGACGAGATCTTGGTATCATTTGATGTGATATCACTATTTACTAACATACCGACTTCACTAGCTATAAGCATTATAATGGAACAATGGATAGATATAGCCCCTCACACAAACATAGCAAAAAGAAAACACAAAGAATTACTAGAATTTTGCCTACTTGACAACAACTATTTCACACACAATGGAATCGTATACAATCAGATATTTGGGATGCCTATGGGGAACCCACTGTCGCCAACAATCGCTAACATAGTACTAGACAAAATAATGGAGAACGCAATAGGCAAACAAAAAACAATTGACATACATATAAAGCATTTGTCAAAATATGTAGACGACATTGTATGCATAGTAAGAGCCAAAGATGTTGACAAAAATTTTAGAAACACTCAACAAGCAACATAGAAGAATCCAATTCACCGTAGAACGAGAAGAACGCAACAAACTAGCATATCTGGACATGGAAATAATCCATATAAAGTCCACGTGACCATTTAATATCAAACTGTAAAGTATCCAGTGGGGGCTACTGGTCTTTTATGCTCATAACTTGAGTATCGTTAATCCGATCTTAATCATTCCTTCGGCAAATCGATAAATAAACTTGATTACTAAATATCTCTAGAAGGTACGAATCACCTCTCTACAAAACTGTGGGAAATTGAAAATAAACTTGATCTGCCTGCAAGTATAAGAAGTTTATGTCCCAAACGTGTCAAATCTCTATCTCTTAACATCTTTGAGATCTGTATGAACTCGGCTGTTAATGCTGATCACGAATATACATACTTAATAGGGTCGGAAATTATTCCTTCTCCCTGTTGCATACTTTTTGTTCCTTTGGTACAGAGTATAAAAATCTACCGTTTCTACTCTTCGCTTTACAGGAAACACCTGAGTCGACTCTATTTGACTTTTGCAGTTGGAGTCGCCATTTTGTTGGGCCGCAGACACAAATGCAATTTAATTATAACATTTGACATTGGCTCCCCTCTCGGCCAATTCTCTTATTTTTTCCATATTTATTCTCACATTTATTTATGGTATTTACTTGCTTGATGCCAACTTCCATTTCTATACTCCATCCTCAGTTTCAGTTTCAGTTTCAGTTTCAGTTTCATCTTCATCTTCATCTGCAGTTGCTTCTTTTATTACTTTTATTATATTTGCTTGTTTAATATTTTGCGCTTCGCCCGCAAAACTAATAAAACTTTATCTTTTTTAATATCGACTGGTGGGTGCTTAAAGTGGGCGGCTTTCCGGGTGGGAGGCGTGGCCACGCGAGGTAATATTTTACAGCCAGAGTCGGGGAAAATTTTAAATTTTACTTTTACTTATGGACCAGCAGCAGCAGCCAACTAGCAAAAGTTCGAAATATGCAAAAGAGATGTACCGCGATGGGAGTGGGGGGGCGGGAGTGAGGTTGGTGGGGGCAGGGGAGCAGCCAGTTGCATATTGGCTGGGGAATACTCGTTGTTAAGGAGAGGTGAGTCGCTGGGGGTGTCTGTCTGCTGCAGACCAAAATATATAAATATAAGTAAATCCAGGGGAGAGGGAAAGGGACTTCTTCACGGATATACGAAAGCGAATCTATGTGAATGCATATCAGGACAAGAGCAGAACTCAAACAAATTCATTCAAATTTTAAACCTGATCAAAAAATATCTAGAAATGTGGGAATGTGTCGGGCATCCCTGGTCTGTCAAGCCTCGCCAGATCAGGAGAGTGGCAGCAAGCGTAAGCAGTTTGTGCCGAGAATCAAAACTGTACGGTTCTAAAGATGAACAAAACTTAAGACGAAGACCCAGCTAGCATTTGGAAGATCATTTTAACAAGAATCACCTTGGTGAGTCTTTCTCCAACGCTTTTGATGATTAAAAAGTGATTAGTTTAATGTGCGACTTAAGGAAGAATTGAAAATAACTCGTGCATTTGCTCAAAACGTGATTCATTCAAAAAAACGACTCGAAAAAGACTCGCAAATGACTCGGAAATAGGTCGAAACTGATCAGAAAAACGGGGTATAAACGACTCTCCATGAAGAGTCGCGGCTAGGGTTCTATTTTCTCCCGACTAAAGTATAATTGTTTGAAAATCTGTTTAAAGCATATAATATTAATAAATAATAAAAGTTTTTCTCACTAAGACCCATTTTTTGACCGATGGTTCCTATGGCAGCTATAAGATATAGTCATCTGATCCGGTCGGTTCCGACGTAATAGCAGCGTGCAGTAAAAAGAAGACTCTGTGCATAGCTTTAAAACTGAGAGACTAGTTTGCGTAGAAACAGACGGACAGACAGACAGACGGACAGACAGACGGACGGACAAAGCTCAATCGACTCAGCTCGTCGCCCTGATCAAGAATACATATAGTTTATGGGGTCGGAAATGAATATTTCTATGCGTTGCAAACTTCTGGGCAAAATTATAATACCCTTTGCAAGGGTATAATGATATTGAATCGAAATATTAGATCTTTGTCAACATCAGTTATTTCAGAAAAAAAGGCCATGTTCAGTAAACGCTCGGCGAGCAGTGTTTCCGTCCTTTGTGAAACCGAAGCCACCTTCTCTGGGCATATCCACGCAAAGTCCGAGATTTATCCAAAAACCGTTTTGTATGTCCGCTTTTCTTTTTAAGATAGTCAACTTATCATCTCCTCGTATCTGACACTTTTCTAATTTGCATTTATAGCCTAAATGTAATACAAATTCAAAGAATCCAATTTAGCAATGAAGGGGGCTAATTCCAAACTTTAAGTTTTCCTCTTTTGCACGGAATATTTCACTTTCATAATTAAATGTGTTCATTAAGTCCTTAGGTGTAGCAGCACAGATGGGACATGCTTGGTTTCCAGTTATAATATTCAAAACTTTTCCATCAATTAGTGTTAAGAATAATTTAAATGATACTTCAATAGATTTTCCATCACCAACAGATACATATAAGTATCTTTTCCAAAGCGTCAATCTCCTTTTTTAAGTCCAGGTCTTCCTTTAAAACTACTTCTTTTGTCATCTTTAATTTGGTTTATTTATCATCTTAGTGCTACAAGTAATTAATTACTTATTTTTATAACACTAATCACAACGATTCACAATTTCTTATCATTTAGTTTAGTTACTAATACCCATTATTAGTCTGCAAAAAAAGAAATTATAATCAGTTCAGTTACATATGATCACGACTGAAACAGAAACATTAAGTTTTTCATAAACGTTTATATTAAGTTAAGTACTATTAATTTAATTTAATATAGTTAAGTTTAAGTAAAAGTACAATTGAATTAATTTTATGTTCTTTAAATGCTTGAATTTTGTTATTGTTGTTGTAAGTGGCTTGTGAGTTTTTCCCTAAATGTCTGTGCGTTCCTAATTGTCTTAAGATCGTGTGGAAGATAATTCCAAAGTCGAATAGCATGCGGAAAGAATTGTCGATCAGAAGTGGAAAGTTTATATTTCGTGCTAATTATGTTTTTGGTCCTTAGCGATGAAGCAAACCTTAACTTATCAAATAGTTAGGAGGGATGTCCAGAGTTAATAATTTTGTGCAGAAATATTAAGACCCGTAGACATATTCAGGAGTCAAGGTTGATATTATATATCTGTTAAGCAAAAGTTGATATGTGATCGGTCATTTTTTTATTAAATATATATCTGGCTATTTCATTAAATGCAACATTTAATTTATGTTGGTAGCTTGAGTTGCAGTTGCCAAAAATCTCTATGAAATAAAATAGCTTAGGTAGAAGGTAAGCCTTAGCGATCATTTTTCTTGTTGTCGTGGGTATAAACTGCTTTGTTAAATTTAATTGCCTTAAAACTCCATATGTTTTTCCAAGTGCTTGGTTAATATGGTCATCCCATGTTAATGTATTGTTAAATGTAAATCCTAAATTAGCAGTCTTTTCCACATATTCAATATAAGTACTATCCATTTCAAGCTTTTGCAATGTGTCTGTTTTATAACCTTTCTTATATATAACTAAGCACTTTGATTTTTTTGGATTAATCTTTAATCCATTTTTCTTAGCCCAGTCACTAATTATACTTAGTTCGCTATTACAAATGCTAATACACTCAGAAACAGCACATCATCGGCATACATTTGGACTTCATTTTTAGACACTGGGGAGGTCATTGATAAAAAGACTAAACAATAATGGTCCAAGGACAGAGCCTTGTGGAACGCCCGATTTTGCTTCGAGAAAAGTTGAAGATTCCAATTGGGTAACAACAGCTTGGCTTCTATCGTTAAGGTACGACTTTATTAATTTAACTGCAGTATTTGAAAAATTGTATAAGATTTTAAGTTTTTTACATAGTACTTCGTGGTTTACTGTGTCAAATGCTTTGCTATAGTCAAGGAGAGTTAAAAAAGTAATTTGGTCACTGTCAAGTTTGTCACGTATGTTGTCTGCAATTTTAGTTTTAGTTTTTTTCTAAACCCGGACTGTCTATCGTTTAATAAAAAATTCTTTTCCATAAAACCATTGATTTGGGATGCCATAATTTGCTCTAAAGCTTTGGAAAGGAAGGGCAGTATAGAGATAGGTCTGTATTCGTTATTTCCTTTGGGAATTGGTAGGACTTTAGCCATCTTCCAAGCCATTGGAAAACAAGAAGTTGTCAAAGCCGTATTGAATATATGCGTAACATGTAGTAAGATTTGTGGGAGAACGATTTTTACAAATTTTGGGTCAATGTTATCTAGCCCTGTTGCATTTGATTTTATTTTGAGAATTGAT
Organism: Lordiphosa magnipectinata; assembly: GCA_037044535.1. Classification (NCBI taxonomy): domain Eukaryota; kingdom Metazoa; phylum Arthropoda; class Insecta; order Diptera; family Drosophilidae; genus Lordiphosa; species Lordiphosa magnipectinata. The sequence goes on from JBAMBO010001346.1 coordinate 291,477, forward strand.
TCCAAGACATCACACTGACTGACACACACGAAACTAAAACTACCATCACAGCTGTTATTTATCAGGGGGTTCAGGTACGATGTATATATATTATCAGATTCAAGTCAATACTCTCAGTCACTCCAGATCTCGCCAATTCCTAGCTGTTTTATGTTTCTCCATACATTTTGAGAAGATTGCTCAGATAGTGCAAGAGTAAACTTTGAAGTATAGTATCTACGCTTTAATGCATCACATAGATTCGTTACCATTCTTCTGAAGTTTTGGTATTCATGAAGTAAGTAGTCCGTCCTATAGCGTTTCCACTTTAGGTACGCCTTGTCACGCTTGCTGATCGCTCTTTTAATGTCATTATTAAGCCATGGTCTTTGAGCCGGGGTAGATTTTTTACGTCTAAGTGGTACACATGTATTATATAAGTTGGCAATATTTGAGCTCAATACTTCTACTTGGACGTCTACAGATGGTTGATAATAGATTTGTTTGTTACCAAGGTCTACGTAGTTTATGTTCTTAAAGTCACGATATATAAGCGAATGTTCAGTGTATTCCAGCGATACAGCATATGTGAGAAAAATAAGATCGTGTTTTGAAAATGCAGGCACGGAGAGTTGATCATAAAGTGAAGCCTTACGGGAATCATCAATAACGAATATTTCAAGTAGAGTATCCGACGTGGCAGAGAAGTGCGTTATAAGGGACTTGTTTACTAGTGTAAACCGAAAGGTTTCTTTCACTAAGCATATCACTATTTAAGTCACCAGTTAGAATTATGTCAGTATAAGAGAGAGATACGGAATTGATTACTTCAAGCATGTCGGTAAAGTCAACACTGCGATGTGGTCTGTAAAGAAATTCGAGGAACCTGGGTTAACTATTTCTAAGAATAAATATTCAATTGGATTGTTAGGCTGCTGCTTGCATAACACTTTTGCTCTTAGGGCCGTTTTCTCATGTTGGTGTTTTTGCAAATCTAGGTGGATTTGCTGCATTTGCTTTGCTCATGTTCAATGCTAACAATCTAGATGACATTCGCAGCAATCTACTTCACCCTCATTGATTTTAAAACCATCAACATTCTTATGCAAATTAAGTATTTTTGTGTATCCGCGCATATGGTCACACTGGAAAATATTTGAAAACAAAAAACAACTGCTGCTAAAAACATTAAAGTCTGAATTGTTATTAAGTAAACCAAAAATGGAAAATATTGGATGTGCCTTTAATATAAGAACACCTGCAGACATTGCTGAAATTACAGATGCACATTCTGATTCCCCTAGTTCATTGCTTAAGCTAAGTTTACACATCCAAATAATTTGGCTAAATTTTGATAAAAATAGCCATGATTAAAGATTTTACAGGATTAAAAACTTAAACTGTGGTTCCATACGCAAATAATTTGATTAAATATGGCCGGAAAGTTCCACAATTTGGCATATATAGCCCAATTTTCATGAAAATTTTTCCAAATTATTTGCCTGTCTGAACATAGCTTTCGACCTACTGTTTAATATCCCATCATAGTAACAAGACGTTCCAAAAGAAAAACCTTCTCCTCCTCTGTAAAATTCTTGCTTTAATTTTTAAAATTGGCGCGCAATAAAAAAGACAAGACTCAGCCGACTGCAGAGGTGCTGCCAACCTAGTATTATACCATTCCAGCCCTCCCGGTGTGACCGTGGCGCAAATGCCCGAATTTATAATCAGCCTACATGAGATAACCAATTGAACAAAAACCATCTAGATGCGAAATCTAGATGGATTTCGATTTGAGCAAAAACATGAACATGAGAAAACGGCCCTTAGTCTCATGCTTACATATATCGCTACACCGCCAGCATGGCCAATTCGATCTGAACGAAACAATTCATACCCATCACACTTCACGACACACTTAACAAGAGGATCACATACATCAGCAGAGAACCATGTCTCAGAAACACATATAACATCAACCATAGAACTAGTGAACAAGTATCTGAATTCTTCCATTTTTTTAGTTAGACTTTGCGCGTTGATATGACAGACCTTTAAACCCTCTCTATGTTTACTTAGAACCCTGATCACAGCATGGCTATTCGACTTTATGTACTCCAGTTGAATGGGCCGACAAAATCTTACAGATTGCGGTGTGCGGTTGTTCGAAATTGGCTTTCCCGAAAGAGCAGTAACCTTAAGGGAACAACTGTAGTAGCTAAAAGAGAGCCATCACAGCTTTTTGACGAACTTGGCTAGTTAAATATTTGCTTAAATTGAGCTTGACCAGTGCTGCTATCAAATACATAGCTTAATATTAATTCAGAGCGTAAGAAATCCGTCCGCTCAGCTTCCATAACAGCTTGAAAAACATCTTTTTACCGCATGCAGTCTCATTTGCAATTATACCCTGAGGTCGGCATTTCAATTTTGCTGCTGTAATATAACTGTAGTGTGGATATATGTCGCTGTTTGTAACGAACACACGAAGCGTTGCTTCAGCAACACACTCTGTCTACTAAGAGGGTCGGCTTGGCTCAGGGATAGTGGCGTGGGTGTTGTGCTGCTTCAGCAAAGTGTTACAATAATAAAATTGTAGACAGAGATAGGGTATCAAAACGGACAATCGAACCAAACAGTAAGCAGACGGAATCGGTCGGGCTTCATCATCAAAAGAGGAGAACTATGGTGGTAATTGTCTCCATCTCTACCCATCCAACCTGTAGGATCAAAGAAAAGGTTACATGACCCTACCCAATACGAGCTGCTGTGCTAGACTCCTAGGTGGCCCAAGAAAAAGGGAATTATTTCATAGTAAATTCAATATAATTCAGTAGTATAAATTTAGTGGCTCATGGTTTTTCATTACAGATTGCTTAATGTTACTAATTGTGTGTAATTCAGGGAAAATGAATGTAAAGACTTAAAATTACCAAATTACTCACAGCTTAATTTTCACCTACTAATATGCCGATGTTATCATTGGGCCCAAGATGACGTTGACACGACGATGAGGCTGTTTAAAAATATAAGAACATATTAAGTTTGGAGATGCCTAGCATGGGTTTCTTAACTTCAATATCCGACTTACATACACATCTTTACAGCAAATTATTAATATTGAATTTCTCTAATTTAATTTACTTTAGCTTAATAGGTAGAAAATAGTGTTTTGAACTTATATCAGCAGCCACAATTTATTCCAACAATTATTCCTTTTACGTATGTAAAAGTTTGTGCAAAGCACAATCAAACGAAGCAGCTGGGCGCTTATCTGTTCGCACCATGCCCAAAACAAAAGAACAACTTAATAATTATGAAAAGAAATGATGACGTTCTTCATGACCGTGAACTTAAAATTTCAAGGGAGACAAAATCGAAAACTCTTTGCTGCTGATCATTCACACTAGCTTTAGGACATGATAGTTTTTAAGGTCGTTTTGGATGCACTTGCTGAGGTGTATGCAGATTGGATTTTTGTTTTTTGGTTGTACTCATTGCGACTCCACATTTTCTCCCGGGGAATAGGAATCTCCGTTTGGGTGGAGCGGTAACCCATATGAGTAGGGCAGGTTCTCCGCATGCCACGTGATCGTGCGGCACACCCCAACTGACGATGGCAAAGATGCGAATGAGCCAGTTAATGGGGATGTTAATGAAGCAGGTGTTAGAAGGGCAAAGTCCAATTTGTGGTGCCTGCCTACCTCGGTGGAGGCTTAAGCCCTTAACCTAAGGCTTGCTCACGCCTGAAATGGATATTCTTTGAAATATCGAAACTGCACTGATACTAATTCATACCTTAAATTCAATTTAGCACTTCACTTTTACTTTTAATTCCACACCAGTCTGCAAGGCGATCGCCTTGTAATTAGGGAAAAAATAAGCACAATAAGTTAGCTTGTGTTTGACACGTGATTTTTTTTTCCCAATCTCTTCGGTTCGAATGATCTTTTATATATGACAGCATGCGCTTAAGCAAACTCGGCTGTACCCCAAGCTAGGCAGATCTTTTGCTTTAGCATAACTGCATAATCGTACGATTGGTCTGTTGCTTTGATTGAATGCCTTTACAATTAAGCGTGTGTGCAGGCTGAGTAGGGTGGTTCAATGATTACCTACAAAAACTGTTCCCACATTTCTCGGTACATTAGCTTTAATTTATTTTGGTACAATATGGCATGCATATTGATAAAATCGAAGTTAAGACCAAGAAAATTATTCGCACCCTTACAAGTTTCTTAATTTGTTTTCATTGCGTATTGCATTATACTCCTCTTTTCAAGTAGGAAAGCTAAAGCCTCATCCGCAAAAAGTGGAATTGGGTTTTTGGATATCTGTGTGGGGTTTGATGACCTGTTTTTGATTTTAGTCAATGTTACAACTGGCTAGCTCAAGGTCTTTTTTGGTTGATTATAAGCCTTTTTATAACCAACACAATATCTTTATTACAAATCTGACGTTTTGTTGATGGCCTTGTTGGGCTTTCCATACTTTCAAATCGGCATCACCTTGTTTACGAGTCGACGTTGCTGCTGCACGAACGAGAAGATCAGTATCAGCTGTTTTATTTGCAAGTTCTGCGGCTTCTTTTCTTTTTTCAAATTCCGATTTTGCACTAAATGGCAGACGTGGACGTCCAACAACGGTAGGACTTAATTTTTTTTTTAAATCTTAGTACAGTATTTAGCCACGCATGATTTTGATCCATAAAGACAATTATCTTTCTGTGAAACTTTTCCCACATCTGAGCTGCTTTTACGCAAAAAAAAAATGTATTGTTTGGTTTATGTTTTGCTCCATTTCATCCGAAATTGAATTCAATTCCAATTTTCTCAATTACATGTTTGAAAACTGCATTAAATTTTTTCTTTTTTGTGCATTCCTTTCGCCATATTTCAAACAAAATGCTTTTTTTTTAAGAGGAATTACTTGTAAATCGCAAAAAATCGCAAATTGCAATAAATTGCCAATAACTCATTACTTATTTTCTAATCTCTTTGTTTAAATTTGAAAGAGGTCAAATGGAGTCAAAATCTGAGACGGCTTAGAGAAAGTCAAAGTTTGAAATTAATTCTCTTTTAAGGTGATGTAGACTAATGAGTTATTTGCAAATGTAGCGACATAAATATAAACCAGTTTAAATTAAACACATATATACTTAAGTGTCTCTTCATTTTCCATTTTACACTAATGAATTATTAGCAAAAACAATTAGAGTAACACGCGCTTAAAATTTATCAAGCAAAACAAACTTCGCAAGCACATTTGTAAAGAAACTTGCATCGATTGACTTTGACGCACAGCTGTGTAAGGGTGATCTATTCTAAGAAAAAAACAACTTCACGCGTCTTTGCTTTGAAGCATTTTCTACCAAAAAACAACAATAACAAAAGTATTCTTATCACTTTTGCACAGAAAAAACGATCATTTGACCTAATATCATAATATCATAAAGACGATCATCCAAGGAATTGGAAAAGAAACCAAAAAATCACGTGCTAAACAGACCAAAGTTTATAAATCCGTCACATATATTCCACATTACTCCGAACATTAGGTTTTATTAGTTTTACATCAAACTCCGCGGCGAGCACTTTTTTCTTGTCCCGTATAGGTTTTACTGTTGTTAAAATTCGAGAAAAAAGCTTTTTAATTGTATCAACGTTGCTTGTTAGCCCCCTGAAGACGGACCCCGATGAGGGAACGAAATATATTGGGAAACATATTTAAACCCCACCGTTTTTCATTCATTTGAAGGGGACGGATGACCTTGATAAAGATAAAGATTTAAAAAGAAAATCTAAATCATTTTTCATTATTATTTTCACAGTCTCAGTGTGAGTTCAACATACAAAGCAATTTATTCGTTTATTCGTTTGGAAAAAAAGTTGGAAAAGAAACTTGTTATATGATTTATACCTTAAATCGCTTCCAAATGAAACCGCAAGTCTAATGAAATATTAAAGTTTTTTTTTGGAAAAATAGGAAAACGAATTATTCTAATTTCTTGCGTGAGTATTGCGAGGCATGTGACGAGAATGTAATCGAGGCACATGAACTAGTCATTGAGGAGGAACCATATATGCGTGCTCATATTGCAAACTCAATATGAAGTTAAAATAAAAAAAAATATGACAATTTATAGAAGAAAAGGGAGATCCATTTGGTTTGAAAGACCAACTGGATTTGAAATATTAAGCAACTTTCCTAACCAGGTACAAAATTAAAGCCTACTATGGCTAAAACTGAATGTGAAAAACAAAAAAAAAGCCTACTTTGACTTTGACTTTAACTAACCCTTTGTTGGCTTACAAGTCCTAGTTGCTCAACATTTTCCTTAAGGGCAGAGTTTTTAATGTTTTTGTTCTGTCGGACAATTGGTTCCACTTTAGTGCTTCAAATATCGCTGTATTTTCTGATCAAGACATTCGGAATAAAAACGGAAAGTTGCTTACATTGACAAAAAACAGAAACGCAAAGCCAATAACAGCTAAACAGTCACCAAACTAAGTGAACAGTCACTGAATAGGTCACACTGAACTAGTTACTAAACTAGTTACTGAACATATCACTGAACAGCTCACAGAACAACTCACAGAACAAGAGAGACTAAACAACTCACTGAGCCGGAAACTCTCACTGAACCAAAATAAACAATTGAAGAAGAATGTGTCCAGTTTAGTGAACAACTCAATTTTGTTTACTCACTCATGAACAACCCAACACTAATCCTTAGTTTGACAATCTATCTCTTATCATACTGCTAAGCACTTGAATAGGGACTAGATTATGTCTTATGGAAATAAAAATGAAATCTGTTTTTGGGTACAAAGCACGGATTTGCACAAATACACTGCAACTACAAGTGTACTGCATTCGTAATTGACATTTTTCACACGAAATGTATGCAGTGTTTACTTCTCTCATGGCATATTTGTGTTCCGCGTAGAAGTGCGAATGATGTCCGGCGCATTTCGTATGGCACAGCAGAGAGCGGGTGTTGACGGAATCAACCCAAAAATCTTTCTCGCTTGAGATAACTACACCAACTTAACAGCGTTTACCGTTGCTTTTTTGAAAGAGACAGAAAAGTACGAGAGCAATGAACGCTAGGCAGGTTGGTATTTCTAGTGTGTGTGCTGTTTGTGTACTAATGACACTCGAAGACGAAATCAACAAGCGGTGCCGCTCAAAGCTGAATCTGTTTCTGGTTTGGGTGCAATAACTATACTGCAAAGCTGTCACTAAGTTTTGGAGGACTTTAAACTTATGTACTATGAAATTGAGAAACGCGAGACCAGTCTCTTTGAAAATATTGCATCCTATATTCTTCGAACTTTATTATAATCTCATGATAACCTTTGAACGAAAAAGTACTTGTGTTATCCATTTCTGCTCAAGTGAAAATTAATGAAGAATTCAGCTCTGACTCAAATCCTTGAGCTAAAAGTAGAGGCAAATTAGAGTGCATGGCCAAAAGCCTTTTTAAAATTTATGTGCCAATTAACTTGTGATTATGTCTGGTACCCATTAACGAAGTCTTTATTCCAATATTAAATTATAAAACTATTTCACTTAATTTTCTACAGAATAAATTTACTTTTTCGCTATCGTAATTTGTTCCCCTCCCATTTTTATACCCTGTACCCATTGCAAATGGGTAAAAGGGGATCATGAAGTATCGCAAAAGTATGTAACAGGGAGAAGGAATCATTTCCGACCCTATAAAGTATATTAATTCTTGATCAGCATCAACAGCCGAGTCGATAAAGCCATGTCCGTCTGTCTGTCCGTACGTATAAACGCAGAGATAGTGCTTTGACATGTATGGAACAAATATTTCTTATAGCTGCAGGCGGAGCCCGCCCCTGCAATTTGGAAAAAACGTCATATCTCATTCAGTTTTGTAGACAGATGCTTCGTACCTTCCAAAAATATGTAGTAATCAAGAATATTAATCGATTTGCTGAGAAAATGATCAAGATCGGATGAACGATAGTCGAGCTATAAATAAAACAAACAATTATGATGAGTAGCACCGGCCGCAACGGTGATGGGCAGCACTTCACACACTTTATGGCTTTTTTGCCACTTTGTGTGGCTTCCTTAAACTTTGGGGGGCACGGAGTATGTATGTTATAGTCAGGCTTGACCGACTTTCTCACTTGTTTTCACCTTGACAATGAAGATTTATTAACTTAATATATTCGACCCTAACTATATTTTCAATTCAATTCGATTCGGGCCCTCATCAATTGAATGTTGTAATTTCGAGACTGTACCAGCATTTGCATTCATTCAAATTCATTGGAGTGAGTGTCAAAACTTATTCAATTCATTTTGAGCTTGAAGGCTTCATGAGTTGCTTTGATTGCAATTCATTATCGAATTATGAATGGAATTATTTGAAGAATCCTCAGAAGTATGCCCAAAAGAACAGAAGAGGGGCATTACCAAAAGTTGATGCGCGCACTAAACGGCACATAAAGGCGCTAACAACGGCTAAAAACATTAGTTGTGCTCAAATAAAGGCTGATTTGATGTTGTGAATAAGTTGGCAGAGGGTGCAACAGATTTGTCGAAAGGAATTGCACCTCAAATATGACTCAAAGGTACGGACACCAAAACTGTAACCCCGGCATAAGAAGGCCCGGCTTGCCTTCTATGAAAAAAATATAAGTTGTTGGGACAACGAGTTCATGAAGGAGATTTTCAGTGCAGAAAAGAAGTTTACCCAAGACGGGCCCGATGGAAGATCAAAAGCTACTAGGCGGGACCCAAGTCATCCCAGGTCCCAAGGCATCCCTGTCTGATGGTATGGGCGACATTTAGCTCTGCTGGGAAGTCTCCCATTTACTTTGTGCCGGGACGGATCAATGCGGAAATGTATACCGAATCTCCTTGAAGGAGAACTTATACCATTTGCGGAGGTGTTCCATGGCGACGACTGGCCATTTCAACAGTATAACGCTCCTATACACGTTGCAAGGCATACGATGTCGTTTTTCTGTTCCAGTGGTATTCCCTTATTACAGTGGCCAGCAATAAGTCTGGACTTAAATCCAATTGAGGACCTTTGGGGCATCCTTTCAGCAAAGGTTTATGAGGGTGGAAGGCAATTTGAGTCCTTGAAGGAACTAAAAGCGGCCATTGTTGAGAAATGGGCAACTATTGACGTAAACACTTAACACTACATAACTTGGTAAATTCGATGCCCCGCCGCTTGCAATTGGTTGCACAACAAAGAGGCGACTCTATTTCATATTATTTAATTCATTTATGTTCATTTAATTACTTTATCTCCTTAATTTTTGTAACATTTAAGTTTTTGCACAATTACCAACTTTACATGAAGATTTCTTCAAAAAAATGTTTTCTATTAATAAAAAAACAATATTTGAAAAACATGGAGTGCATTAAATCTTTATATCAACTAAATTTTTAAAAAAAATATTAATAAAAATTCAGCCAAGTAAATTTTTCGAAAAATATTTAAAAAACATGATGCACAAATATCAATTTTACTGAGGTACATATTTTGTGTACCTTTTACCTTACCTCGGTATTTTCAAATACGAGTACTTTTTACCTTACCTGGGTCTTAATTTTCATTTACCTTGTCAATAGGTAAGGGATTTTTTTCGCGCCGATTACATTATAGCCAAGATGTTGAAAAGAAATGATTCAGTGTCCTGTTTGTGGCTATCAATGGACGTTCAGTAAACATTCCTTGCTCAAAAACTAAATGGTTCTTGCTAGATAAGAGTAAGGCGGACTATTAGATGTGCTCCAATTTTTACTTTCGCAAAAATTTTGCTACTATATTAGTTGAAGTTCATAGCAAATTCGGACTAAGAAATACCAATATATGTGGAACAGTTACAGATAATTCATCCAACTTCTGTAAAGCATTTATGGTGTACAGTTCTTATAGGAGTCCGATTTAAAGATAATAGACCTTGATAGTTCAACTGTTGCTGAAACTATTTTGCCAAGGCATTTTGGATGCGCATCAGACACTTTAAACTTAGTTGTCACGAACGATGCTGAACAGGCACTACAATTCTTCCTTAGCGAAAGCAACGGCAATTTGGCATGCTGATAGCAGATCCACAGTAACAGCAGACGAAGCTAAGATAATTTGTGAGCTTAAATTAATAGCTCCTTGCGCCACAAGATGGAACAGTTTTCATGACATCATGAAATAATGGGCGTGTTCAGCAGAATAATTGATCCCTGAGCAGGTATCCCAAAAAAATTATGCATCAAATAGTTTCTGCTAAACAAACTGTTACATTTTTAACAACGCCCCGAGGCGATACATTTTGAAAAGTTTGCGTAGACACATTAGCGCTCCGTGTCAACATAAATTTTGCATCTACGAAGTCGCAATTAGGCATAATTATATTTTAGAATTAATTATAGTCATTTACAGCCGATAAAAAAGCTTATCTTTGCAATCAATGCACAAAATGCGCATATTGTTACCGATAGCATGCCTATCGATACACAATTACTGTTGGTGGGAGCAGTATCACTTAAAGTAGCATACTATTTCTTCGATACATGCTCCTCTATCATGATACTTCATATTCGCTATCATGATACCGCATCACTCAAGTTCAGCAGAAGGATCAGTGAAAATGTATACTTGATCAGGGAGCAAATTGTTCTGCTGACATTTTCGCATAGGCTATTGATGTTTTGCAGGGCAAATCTCGTTGTTATTTAGGATTTTTCTGCCTACTTTACTTCTAGTAACACATAAACTTCAGTGCTTGAATAATTTTAAACATTGTGATCCACTTAAAGAGGCTCTTAAAAAAGGAGTTTTTAAACGATTTTCGTTAATTGAAAACTGAACTTCGAGCGGGATAAAGAGTTTGGTTTTGTCCACTATGATACTTCCAAAATTTAAATTGAAGTAAATTCCATATTAAAAGTCTTAATGTACTTATGTTTAATTAAAACAACTAAATTGTAAAGTGTTTTAAAGATTGATTCTAATACTAATACTAGGTAGCAAACCGATTCTGTATCTAACCTCTTGACGTTGATGCCGGGATTTTTCTATAAACCTGCCTTTGGAATTCCCCAGCGGTTATAGCAATGCTGGCATCAAGATGGCCTCTGCCGACTCGCACAAGACAGTCAAAGACTGCTGCATGATTGAATCGGGAGATTCATGAAACAACTGTTCAGTCGATCAGCTTCTCCTTGTGGTGTGTGTGTGTGCGTCTTGCTATGAACAAACATAACTTATTGACCTTGAGACTGCTAAAAGTTCTATGATTCAAGGCTGCAAACCTGTTCTGAATCGAACCCCGGATAAGAGCCCGGAGCCAGAACCGAACCTTCTTAATTGTTCAGCTCTTAAACCTGGATCCGTAGCGAAGGTTCGGTTCGCAGAAAAGCTATAGACATTTTTTTCAAAACTTATGAAACTATCACAGTATCGAAATCGAAGCATTATCATTTCAAAATCATATCCAATCTCGGAATATTACGACATCGAGAAGGAAATAAAGCATAAATGAATTTGTTAAATGGCAAAACCAATTCGTATATTTATATACGTAGGAGGTGAGGGAAAAATATTTGTATGAAAAGACAAAGGAGAGTACAAATAGTTCATGATTATCACAATACAGATTTATAAGTATAGATAGGGTCGGAAATGATGCCTTCTTCCTGTGAAATACTTTTGCACAAACTTAATATACTCTGTGTACTTTTGGCACTGAGTATAATCAGTCGATTTGGTCCCTAAGGCTCACTTTTAAGCTCATTTATGAGTATTTAGCAAATGTTCGTAAAATGTTCTTCAATGGGCAGCACTTTAGACCGTTTGCAAAGATATCAGTTAACTAACAAAACAATTGCTGGCTTTTTAACACTTTGCGTATATTTAGCGAATGTTGTTCAAATTTTCAAAGATGGGCAGTACTTTAAACAATTTAAAATTTATCAGATCTATCTAAAGGTAGTATAAGGGGTATTATAATTTTGCCCAGAAGTTTGCAACGCATAGAAATATTCATTTCCGACCCCATAAACTATATATATTCTTGATCAGGGGGACGAGCTGAGTTCATTGAGCTTTGTCCGTCGGTCTGTCTGTCCGTCTGTTTCTACGCAAACTAGTCTCTCAGTTTTAAAGCTATCGTGCTGAAATTTAGCACAGAGTGCTCTTTTTACTGCACGCTGCTAATATGTGGGAACCGACCGGATCGGATGACTATATCTTATAGCTGCCATAGGAACCATCGGTCGAAAAATGGGCTTTAGTGATAAGAACTTTTTTGTTTTCAATGTTAACGTGACTAAACTCGGTCATTAATAATATTATATGCTTTCAAACAGATTTGCAAACTTTGGTAAAAATCGGATATCTCTATCTTATAGCTGCCATAGGACCGATCGGTCGGAAAATGGGTCTTAGTGAAAAAACTTTTTTATTTTCAAGTAAATCGTTCTTAAGTTTGGTGATTATTAATATTAAACGCTTTCAAATCGACATCGGGTGACTATATCTTATGGTTACCATAGGACCGATCGGTCGGAAAATGAGTCTTAGTGAGAAAAACTTTTTTGTTTTGAATTTTATTGTTCTTAAACTCGGCGATTGTAAATTTGATTCGTTTTAAAAAAGATTCGCAAATTTTGGTCGAAATTAGATGTTTATCTGTCGGAAAATGGGTTTTATTTACAAATTATTGATTTTTTTGTCAGCGTTCTTAAACTCTGATATTTCAAAAACAGCATTTGCAAGGGTATAAAAACTTCGGCACAGACGAAGTTGGCCTGGCCTTCTTGTTTTTATAATAATTGAATGGGCAGCACTTCAGCCACTAACTAAAAATCCTTTGACTTAAACAGCAACCTGGCTTTTCAGCTCATTTGTGAATAAATTAATCTTTCAAAATAATATCCATCTGTCTAGAGTTTTCCAGCAATTTTAATAAAAATAATGAAATTCCGTTTGGCCAAATGTTGTTGCGTAATCGATCTACGTTTTGCTTGTTTTCTCATCGTTTTGATACAGATTTTCTTTGAACTGATCGGCGCTCCCTATGGCAATCGTCAGCTCTGTTGCCGTTCCACCGGTAGCTTCTTCTTCCACGTGTCTCGCACTCTGAATATGGTACACGTTTTGGGTTGTGTAATGCTGTTTGTTGGTGCCATAATAGAAATGTCGCCGCTGGTTTTGATTTATTTGGTCACGAATTTTCTGCACATTTTTCTGGGCACAGGATTTCTAATTGGCACTGCCCTACATTGGCAGGACTCGTACGTGGCAGTGTACTTGACTGGGCTGGGATTGGGTAAGAGTTGCAAAATGTTTCTATATAGATATATGGATATGTATGATTTGTGTCTTTATCTTCTAGTGCTTAGCGTATACTTTTGGTTTGTGGCCTTTTCCTACTTTTGGCTCTGCCGCGAAACTGTGCACTGGGAATATGAGGAGGAATAGGGGAAACCAAATCGGGATTTATGCAAATTTACATTTATTTTCGGTGAAATACAATGAATAAGTTCCAATTCCGTTCCAATCGTGTGTGTGTGTTCCTCGTGTTAACCCGAGGCAGCTGTGGTGTTTGGTGGTGGTGGACAGGCACGTCCACCTGGCGGTGGTCCCGATGGTGGGGGACCAGGTGGTGGTGATGATCCCGGTGGTGGTGGTCCACAGGGTGAACCCTGTGGAGCTGAGCTGACCATTAAGCTGCCACACAGCAGCATTAGCAAGAGGCTCATCAGTTTCAGTTGCATCGTTCTACTTGGCGTGTCAAATGTTGACTGTGAAGCGTTACCAAAACTCCGGATACCTTTTATAGGGTGTCTGTGTAGCGTGTCTGATTGCGCATTGGAAATTAAGTTTTTAGTGTGAAATTGAGGGGTGACGGCTAATTATTTGTCATTATTTTAATAATCAGAATATCTTTATTGAATCAAATGGGTCTGACTAAGGCCAGGTGGGGCAGGGCAGGAGGGAAGTGTAATTTATTTATAGAAAATAAAGTGAACCATTTTATCTTTTTGTCGAATTAAACCCACAAAATAGCGCTCCCTTCTGACTTTTCATATTTAGTAAATCTTTCAGCAGCTGTTGCTCCCTCCTCTTGCAGTTCATTAAACAATTATAATTATATGGCAGCAGCCATTCAGCCAGATGCCAGACCTGCGGCTGGATTACACTTACACAACCGAGCGGCGCGTATGAGTAATAATATTAATAAGCTTTGCTGTATTTTGGCCAAGCACCAGGCAGACAATGTAAAACAACACGGCGTATGCGTAATTTCCTTGTCGTTATTATTTTACGGCTGAGCAACTTTTTAGCCTTATCAACTGGCTCAAGGCGCAAACTTTTTCTTCCTTTTTTGTCGATGGCAATGCTAGAATTTCACACCTTATTGCCCTTCCCCCACCACCTCCCCCTCGAGCAGCAACCAGCCGAGGTAGCTCTTAAAACAATTAGCGACTTTTCCAACCCAAACTCGTTGCTTAATTGGAACCGGGGCTTGTTGTGTTCAATGGTTTGTGTCCTGGCTCGGATTCATGTTCATGTTCCAGCCTTGGCTTCAGCTTAAGCCTCACCTGGTTAGCCATGTTGCCCATAAAACTAAAATAATAGCCGCATAACATTTTATCCAACCGCAGTAATAAATATCCAGTTAATTATAGCAGCCCACAAAACAAAGGCCAAGCCACCAAGCAGTCAGAGAGAGAGAGATGAAGCTAGAGATAGAGCGACAGCAAGGTAGTTTAATTCATTTATTATATATCCACATTATCGTCAATTGATCGACTAGAGTCTCCTTTCTGGTCATCCAATTTAGCGCATTATATGAATGGTCACCACCAAAACGATCACCAGAACGATGACAATCACCAAGACGTAGAAGAACACACACATTTTTCAGGCCAACTGCAGTCGATTGAGAACGTTTTCAAAGTAGCTTATAGAATAAAGTTAGCTTTACATAAACAGAATAACAATATGACATTTAAAACAGGGAGAGAGAGATGTCAAGTTAACAAATGAAAGAATTAGTTCAAAAGGTTCACGCACTCGCTGCAAAAGTCTATTTAGGTTCTCAGCATCTTTAAGTATGTAACACTTTTTAAAATAATTAAAGAAATGCTTTAAAATGACTTTTAAATGGACGATCTTATGACAGGAGCTGACCGCTGAGCAGGTGTCAGCTTAGTTAGCTAAAGTGAGAAAATGGATTTCCAACGTGTCGGAGATCACTGAAATCGTAGAAGACTCTGAAGAGAACCAGATTTTGAATATTAAAGAAAATGAGACTGTAAAAACATTGCAGATTCAATGAAAACCTGTAGAATACGAATTCAGGTTTAATGTCAATTGTGAGAATTCGAAAAAGGCTTCTAAAAGATTGGTCTCGCAACACTTGCTAATATTTATGATCCCTCGGGATTTTAATACCCCATAACAGTAGTGGGAATATCTTTAGCAAGACTGGGATCAAGCACTATCTGAAGACGATGCGAAAGCATGGAATTCATACAAACACAATTTGAAATCTTTCAACAACAACAAAATCTACAAGACCAACTTCATGGCTTCGATGATGCATCAGAAAAGCATATGCAGCTGCCAAAATAAGACATTCACTTCTGACGATAGCAGGCAAAACAAAAGTGAATCCAAAGAAAAATTGGAAAACCATTCCTCAACTAGAGTTGTGTGCAGCTCATCTTCTATCAAGCTTGATTCAAAGGATCAAAGAATCAATTGCTGGTACGGCAGAAACTTATGCATGGAGTGATTCCACTATTACGGTAGCTAACAAAAACAAATTTATCCGACTCAAAGGACCAAAATGTTATGACTCCACGAATCCACGATACCGAGCCGTCCTCATCAAATGAATACTCAATGAAGTTTCTAAACGCACTGGTCTTAATTCTTACAATTCCTATCTTAAACTCTAACTTTTGTTCTTATCTCCTACTATGCTCAGCCTGTAGGAGTTAATTTACGCAGGGGACACTGGTTTTTTTTTTGCCTTTTTTATTAATGTTATAGGGTTACTGTTAAAGGAAAAACAAATTTTTCGGTTACGGATCGTTGTATTTACACCTCCTATTCAACCATTTATTAATTCGTCTTTAAGATAATCGTAAGTCAAATGAGAGTTTTGGGAATTTGGCACCTTTATTGAAATTTTGGTCTACACCTGCTTTATGTACCCGTGTCATATTGCCGTCTATCAAATCTGTATAGTAATCTGAGGTCTTATGAAAAAACAGCAGAATAATCAATGCCAACGCCTGCGCTTCTGTAAATTCTCAAATGAAAATTAAGCAAATTTCGCGGTTGTTTTACTATTAAAAGAAAAGTTATCAAGCCTATGGGTCATTCTTTTATAAACTGAACAGTTAAAAAACTCACCATTTTTGATTTCAATAAAAAAAATCCGAAATTAGATCTCGACATGCCCACCAAAACGTAATTTGCGGTTTTGCAAAAATATTTTTTGTTAATTTTATAAGCAATTTCCAAAATCGTCAAAAACGGAAAAATTGAAAATAAGGGTTTTTTAAAAACTAGATTTCTCAGGTTTGGTTTATTGGACAGGTCTCGCGTAGATATTGCTGAATAGTATTTTAATGAATCTACTAAAAAAATAATTTAATAACTTTTTAAACCCTTGCAAAGGGTATTATAATTTTGCCCAGAAGTTTGCAACGCATAGAAATATATCATATTCCGACCTCATCAGGGCGACGAGCTGAGTCGATTGAGCTTTGTCCGTCCGTCTGTCTGTCTGTCCGTCTGTCTGTCTGTCTGTCCGTCTGTTTCTACGCAAACTAGTCTCTCAGTTTTATAGCTATCGAACTGAAATTTTGCACAGTCTTCTTTTTACTGCACGCTGCTATTATGTCGGAACCGACCGGATCGGATGACTATACCTTATAGCTGCCATAGGAACCATCGGTCAAAATATGGGTCTTAGTGAGAAAAACTTTTTTGTTTTGAATGTTAGCGTTCCCAAGCTCGGCTATTACGAATATTACGAGCTTTCGCACAGATTTGCAAATTTTGGTCAAGATCGGATGACTATATCTTATAGCTGTCATAGGAACAATAGGTCGGAAAATGGGTCTTAGTAAGAAAAACTTCTTTGTTTTCAATGCTAGCGTCATAAATCTCGGCGATAATTAATATTATATGCTTTCAAACAGATTTGCAAAATTTTGTCAAAATCGGATGACTATATCTTATAGCTGCCATAGGACCGATCGGTCGGAAAATGGGTCTTAGTGAAAAAAACTTTTTTGTTTTCATATAAATAGTTCGTAAAGTCGGTGATTCTTAATATTAAACTAATTTGAAAAAGTTGATCGACATCGGGTGACTATATTTTATGGTTGCCATAGGACCGATCGGAAACTCGGAAATATCGTTAATTTGATATATTTTCGAAAACATCCGTGAAATTTGGGCGAAATCAGATGTTTACCTGTATGAAAATGGGTTTTAGTTAAAAAATTGTTACATTTTTATGTAAGCGTTCTTAAGCTCTGACATTTCAAAAACAGCATTTGCAAGGGTATAAAAACTTCGGCACAGACGAAGATAGCTTGGCCTTCTCGTTAAATTATATAATAATGCTAAGTAATTGTTGCTAAATTTTATATATAATTGTTTCTCAGTGTTAACCACCATGAAATAGATTCTAAGGTTATACAATTTATTGCCCTAAGCATAACTTAAATTACGGTGCTTTCAAAAAGATGGAGACTTTTATAGTTTAAAAGATATTAATTATTAAAGTTATAAACAAATAAAAGCATACCCTTAAAGAACAAGATCACACGAAAGTCGGTTCTGAAGCCCGATCTGATTGACATACTCTAGCACCCTTAATGTCGCAGCTCGCATTTGGTCAAGCGAGTCAAACGGCCAGTTGACACACGACGCACAACGCAGATGCGCTCGCTTAGTCTCTCTCTCTCTCGCTCTCTCTCTCTCTAAGATTGCTTCTGCATGAACGCAATGCTTAGGTTATGGGTGGGTGGGTGGTGGGTCTTAACTGACGGTTTTTTGCTCATAACTATGAGTATTGTTCATCCGATCTTTATCATTCCTTCAGCAAATCGATAAATAATTTTAGGTACTAGATATCTCTAGAAAGTACGAACCATCTATCATCAAAACTGTAGAAGCTATGACTGTTTTTCCAAATTGCGGGGGCGCGAGAGGGGGGCAAAAATTGAAAATAAACTTGATCTGCCTGCAAGTATAAGAAATATATGTCCCATACAAGTCAAACCTCTATCTCTTACCATCTCTGAGATCTCTTCGTTCATACGGACGGACGGACAGACAGACAGACGGACAGACGGACATGGCTATATCGACTCGGCTGTTGATGCTGATCAAGAATGTATATACTTTATAGGGTCGGAAATGATTCCTTCTCCCTGTTACATACTTTTGCACAAACTTAATATACTCTATGTATCTTCGGTACAGAGTATAAAAATATCTCACGCAGTCAGTTTTAAAGCTATTTGATTGAAACTTAGCACGCGTGGCTTATATTTATCAATCTTTTCAAAAGTGTCAACATTATATTATATCATATAGCTGCCATAGGTTTATAACTTCAAAAATTAATATCTTTTGAGCTATAAAAGCCTCCATCTTTTTAAAAGCACCGTAATTTAAGTTATGTTTAGGGCAATAAAATGTATATTCTTAGAAGCTATATCATGGTAGTTAACACTGAGAAAAAATTATATATAAATTTTAGCAACAATTACTTAATATTATTAAATAACTTGAAAAGTTATTAAATTAGACACATTAAAATACTATTCAGCAATATCAACACGAGACCTGTCTGATAAACCAAACCTGAGAAATCCAGTTTTTAAAAAAACCTTTTTTCCATTTTTCCGCTTTTGACGATTTTTGAAATTGGTTAAAAAATTAACAAAAAAATGTTTTTGCAAAACCGCAAATTATATTTTGGTGGGCTTGTCGAGATCTAATTTCGGATTTTTTTTTTATTGAAATCAAAAATGGTGAGTTTTTTAGCTATTCGGTTTATAAAAGAATGACCCTATGTCCTATTCCAGGTTATCAACTATCTGTAAGCCAAATTCCATCCGAATCCGTTAAGCCATTTCTGGTTCATTATATAGTTTTTGGTGCTAACTGAGCGCGGTTTTGAATCGCTTCAGCTATTCCTCTTAATTCTTATATGGCGAAGATACACGAAAGAATATTGTTCAATTCGAATGGTTGCCTTTGTAAAGTGTTCATCAGCGAACCTTAATTTAAACCAAAGTCGAATTTAACGAATAAGCTAATCGATTTTAAGTTGTAGTAGCTCTGTCTGAAGGAAAGCACTTTACGTTTTTAACCACGCCAGTGAACTAAACCGAATCGAACAGATTTCAGCTTTTTCGAAATTACGACAGTTTGGTTCGGTTCGGTTCAGAACCGATTTACATCCCTCATCATTTACTGTTTGGAATGAAATTAAATGGTTGTAGCATATCACCAATAAAGGAAATATACAAACGCTTGAGCAGATGAAAGGTTGTCTATTAAACGATGCACGCGCTGGCTCCGGCATTCGGTTAGTCGGCCATTGGGGAGTTTTCAATTTAATCGCATAGACTAGGGCTCAAAAGCTTATTTAAATAATTAATAAAATTACGCGTGCTTAGGTAAAGCAATATGGGGGTACAGAATAGGGGGATAGATCACTAGCAAAAGGGTAAGAATAGAGAAGAAAGAAATGCGAGAGAAAGCACCTATTTTCCAACTTCGTATTGGTTGCATCAGGCTGCGCTGATGGATATGCAGCCCATTTTGACCACCTTCCATACCTGGAATATTTATCTCGGTGATCCCTTTGAAAAAGCCGTCGACGACTCTTACATTACCCTTCTCTTAGGCGGCATGGCTCCGGAACTCAACACACTCTAGCAGAAATTCATCTTAACATTCAGTTTATTAACGCTAAACAAAATTAAACAAGAATAATTCATATTAACTCCTAACTAACTTTATAACTTGGCTTTAAGTCCTTTAATGCTAATTTTATAATACTTATAAATATAAATAAAATTGAAGTAGTTTTAAGAGAAAAAAATAAAATTCTATAGTTATGAACTTAAGGCAAAAAGTAGATTGGCATTTGATATTAAGAAAAACAAATAATTTTTAATTCAAATGGTTGGCATGAAAATACTTTGAATTTTTCTTTGCATTAGAAATAAACCCACAATTTTTTTTGTTTGTTTGTTGGCAAGTGTAAATTTTATGCATATGCACAGCTGATGTTATGGACTGGCTTATATGGCCAAATAAAATCAATTAATCGACTTCTCTTAAATTTTTCTCTTCACACAAAAAATAAAATCAATTCGCCTTTATATGAATATGAGGGTGTGTGCATGCAAATATAAATCAAAGTCAAAAGAGAATGTATCACTCACTTAATTTTCCGCTCCAACTCCAAAAGCGCTTTCGTGTTGTGTGGACTGCTGCAATATCGCTGTTAAGAGAAAAATCTCTCTCTTTTGATCGATTTATCATCATTAAGAGCAAAAAAAAATAAAGTTTTAGGCACACATTAACCGGCAGTAGGATATTCTATTATTTGCTGTACTCATATGTCAATTCTTTTCATTTAATTTCTTTTACATTTAATTTTTTTTTCATTTCATTTCTTTTTCATTACTTCATTGCATTTGCTCTTCAATTTCTACTTGCTTTGATTTTTGAGAGTAGATTAACGTAACATACAACTCAACGGTTCGCACACAAAAAAAAATTAAAAGAGACGATAAATAGCGAAAGAAAGCAAATTATGGGTTTTTTCTATTAAACACTCATTTGATTCCACTTTTTTTTTCAGCCACCAAAAGAAGGAATTATATGTATATATGTAAAAATTTCACTACGGTGGGTGTAAGAAAGCTCGTATACCGGCTTGGGCTATGCCGCTGACGATGGTCTTCAACCTCTCACGCTTTCTGCATTGTCCGTTCTTTTCCGCAAGCTTTCCGTTTTCCAGCGATTTTCGCACTTTTCCTACTTTTGACTTACCCTACGGATCTGGCGCAGGTATAATTTAATTTAAATTCAATTCCAATTGGCTGGCTGATATTTCTGTTGTTAGCTGGCACACGCGAGTATTTTAAACGTAACTTCAATTCGCAAAGCGGAGGCACTTGAAGCAATACTTATAGGACTCTTTCACGTCTCTCTCTGCTCACAACCAATAAGGAAAAGAAATGCCTAAACTGCTGGTGGCTACCAGGAAACTTTTTAACAGCGAAAGAAGAAAGTCGCCATCTTACTCTTAAGTCTGTTAGCCACTTTCACCACTCGTGATCAGCTGGCATGTGTTATGTAAAGGCAAACAACCCTAACCATTCCTGCCACACAGAACACTTTGCCTGCTTTTAGGCTGACTCGAATATTCTGCCAAGTTTTGGACCCAAGCTACACTTCATGGTTCAAAAAGTAAAAACGAGCTTTGTAAATTCCATTTACAGAATTGTTGACCAGCCACACTAAATAGCACAAACGTAGATTGATCTTTACTTATTTTCAATTAAATAACATATCGTTGATTTAGTTGGTCTAAAACGACGCTAGAAATAAACTATGTAGTTAGGATGAGACTTAGTCAAATGGTTTTCTTCGTCTCCTAGCTACCTTGGCTCAGCGCCATTCACCACAAACAATGCTCAGACTCGGTCACCCAGCCGCCACCCTTCAGCGGGCATAACCGTTAAAATTTGTGTTTGCGGCACTTTCCCCTGCCCTCCCCTCCCCCCCACCCTCTACCCACACTCTCCGCCGCCTCTTGTCAGGCCATTGTTATGGCTGGCTGTACTTAGCGGTTATAGTAATTAAAATGAGCAAAAATAATTTCAGCTGAAAGCATCGATGAAAGGCTAAAATGCTCAATAAATGGCGCCCCACTCTTTGTCTTGGCTGTAACTTAAGGCTTGTTCCCTCCCCCTCCCTACCATCCAACACCCCACAGCCCCTCAGGGGGGCAATTAAAATACACAAAAAAGCCAATGAAGAAAAAGTTGGTGGAAAAACTTTTGTTTGCCATCGATGACTTTTGTGAGCTCGGAGTTTGCCATGTGATATCGAACCGACGTCAACTCAACAACTCCCCAACAGCTCCAGCTCCAGTTGCACACAGTTGGCAATGCGTAAAAGTGTTAACCAAAAGCAGTTAAAATTACAAAAGGCAGGACGACGCCATGGCAATGGCAACAGGCCACGAAATGGCAACTGGTTGAGGGCAGGAGTTGGAGGTGGAGGTGGAGGTGGGAGGGTTGTCGTTCTTGTCGTTTGCCTCCTTTGAAAAATTAACACCTAATATCCGCAAAATCGCATCAAAGTATTGTTGCTCAAGTCCTCCTGCCCCTACCCCAACCCAAACCCGATGATGTCCACATTCAGCATTTTGCTTTTGTTACGAAAACTTTGCAATTTCTTAAAAGTGTCGCCCCACCCCCACCAGCCTGGCTGCTTCACCCCTTGGCTGTTTTTTAGTTGTAGGCGTTATTAGCAACACTTAAGATGTCAGAGGGGTTGGCGGTGGAGGTGGCTGGCTCTGGCTCTTTTTTCCCCAAAACACCTACGACACAAAAAAGTGGGCGAAATTTGAGACAAAAGGAACTGTGGGGTTTGATGGTTGGGGGGGAGGGGGTGCGTTTAAGTAATGTGGCCATATTTTTGCTTTTGTTGCGCGGCATTGTTTGTGTGTGGGTGTGTGTGTGTGTGTGTGGATAAAGAAAGAGAGGGCTGTAAATTGACACCACAGCAATGAGTTAATAAGGCAATAAAAAAGAGGTTATAGCTGCTACTCATACAACTTCAGCTGCTTCTTTTGAAGAACTCAAAAGTGTAGATAAGGCCATTTGCATAACTAGCTAAGGAGCTGGCTATATAGCTAGCTACTGGTAACCAGCTTAGTAGCTGACTACGTAACTAGCTACTGGTAACTAGCTTAGAAACGGCCTACAGAACTAATTACCGGTAACTAGCTAAGTAGTTGACTACATTACTTGCTACCGGTAATTTGCTAAGTAGCTGACTACGTAACTAGCTACTGGTAACTAGCTAAGTAGCCGACTGAATTGGTAGTCAACGGTAACTAGCTGAGTAGCTGACTCCACAGCTAGCTACCGGTAACAAGCTAAGGAACTGACTTCATAAGTAGCTACCGTTAACTAAATATCTAGCTACTGGTAGCTAGCTATGTAGCCGACTGCAGTGGTAGCCAACGGTAACTAGCTAAGGAGCTGACTACATAACTAGCTACCGGTATATAGATTTGAACCTAACTACTACGTGTAAAGAAAGCAAGTTTGACGCTTTATTGTGTTACAGATTCATTTGTCAATGTAGTGCCCATTGCTTGCCACTACTTTTTCCAATCTTTCGGGCAACTATAGGATACCATCTCGAAAACACAACGTATTGATCCTATTTGAAGTTCTTCAAAAGAACAAAAGTGTTGATCCTTAAGGGCATGCGTCATCGACAGAAAACAATTAGCAATCGGAAGGGGCAATGTCTAGGCTATACGGCGGGTGGTAGGGTAGGACTTTCCATTTCAGCGTTTCAAGGTTTGTTTTTTAACGGCTGCGCAACATGTGGCCGAGCTTGGACATATAGTAAAATTACCTTGTCGTGCCTTCGCTCGTATTCTGGCCGTTTTCGCTTCAATGCTCGGCTCAAACGCATGAATCGAGTTCGGTAGAGTTGTGTAACATACAACGAAGCTGTCTGTTAAGTTGGAACGAGAAGATGGGATTGTAGCTTCTAGCGGAGCACGCGCTGGTTCCGGCTCAAAGGACGTCGGTAAAGGGATGGGTTCAAATAGGTTATACTACCGTGCTATATACTCGCTTGCTCTACAAATAATGATACATATCACATTCGCGTGCTGGTTTGAAGGGACAGGACAATGCTCGATAAAAATAGCTGGAAAGGAAAAATAAAAAGGGAGAACAGAAGGACAACAGAAAGAAATAGGGAAGCCTAGAAGAAAGGGCATTACGCGAAGGACTAGACAAATATCCGTGTTGGGTTCATTGCACCGGCTAATGCTGTTTGTGAGGCTGCGCTGATGTTACTGCGACAGAAGATGTTGCCCATCCTACCTGATCACCATGCCGCAAGACCCAAGGAGAGGTCGGTGATGCCTATAAAAACACACAAACTATCACATTGAAGTACTACGACGACGCATGGCTCTGATCAAAAAGAACACACTAGCACATCTCAAACTTCATTATAATAATATTTAAATTATGATTCTTAAAGTGATGATGACCACGACTAATATTATGGGTAACAAAAATTAGGAAAAAAAAACTAAGAAAATTAATTAAATATAAATATATAAGAATAGATATTCAAAGTGGTTGAGTGAGTGAGTATGGGTTGCTGTAACAAGTAATATTTGATTAAACATAGGTATATATGTATGATTACAGGTAAAAATAGAAATATATAATAATTGGAATATCAAAAATCTATATTAGGAATTCATTAAAAATCCTTTTTATTTACTTTAGTTGAAACAAAAGAATTATTCAATCCATTTATATGTGCGGGCAACAAAAATGATGAGCACAAATCCAGAAGGTCAACGACCTGACAGCAATGATCAGCTGTGATGGTGAAGCAGTTTAAAGCAGTGTGGGACGCATTGAGCTTTTTGATTTCTATTATTAATTCGCGATAGAGGTTTGGCTTAACACTTTATGGCCACATATGATTACTTCTTTTCTTTCACGGCAAAATAATGACACTGTCTTGGTTTTTTCAATATGAGTTAACCCTAAATGTTCATTCTTAGGTTATGGCAACACCATTCACTCACTTGCACAAGAAAAAAAATTATAGGGGGGTCATACATTCGACTTTGTATTAATTTAGGATTTAGCGTTTGATTGTTTGAGACCTATTTGTAGGTATGACTTCACTTTAATTTTCGCCTTTTTGGGTGCACTGTCACTAATTGAGGTTAGGGGCGGAGAGGCGTGATCTGGTCAACAAAAAAAAATAGGGTTTTACCACAAGGGGTTTTCGCGCACAATACTCTGGCTTTTAAACCCTTTTTGTAGATTGCTGCGGGATCATTTGGTTTTTAAGACAGAATTATTAACATGTTTTGGGGTTAAACTCGCTCACTGCTTGCCTCCCACACTCGACGCGTAGAATTATGAGACTGATAAAGCTCTCGTTTTGCTGGCTTCATCTGCTGCAGCATGCACTTTCTGCATATTTGTTGAGAGTAAGAAAAAAAAAATGCTCAAGACGGGTCCGCTTGGCTAAGAACAGAATAGCTTATTCTGAGGTGCACGCTCTGGAAAGAGAAATAAGAGCAAAACACCCCAAAAAGGCAAAGACAACTGTTAGGGCCAGGTTTTGGGAACCTTTTAGCAAATTGGGATATTTACCATTGGAACGGCACCTCGATATTCAAGTTGATGGGTTTCGATTTTTCGCCAGGTGATTTTGAGATTGGAAATATAACCAAGGCTTCCGTCAGAAATGCCTCTTTCAGCCTGCCTTGACCCACTAGGTAAAGACGAAACAACACTTTATCAGACTGATTTCCTGGGATTTATGTCCATTTTACTCACGAGAGTTAACTTTTAATCCAAACACGGGAAAAACAACCGAATTCACTTTCATTTAGGCTACTCGGTTTTAAGAAAATTTATACTTCTTGTATAAGTTAAGGCTTAAGAACACGACTGGTTCACTTGACGATAACGCTGCGAAAGACAGAGCTAACTCGGAGGAAGCGGAAGCTAGCCGAAGATTTGTAAAATCTTATAGCGTGATTGATTGAAAGTGACACACAGCTGGCTTAACAGAGGGCGCAAATACAAGATATAGAACCGAAAACGTTACATCTAGAATCATAGGAGCTACATCAAATCTCATAAGGTGACATAGGTGGTTCCTTAAATTTTTCGTTCATTTTCCCCATATTACCATTATTGAGCCAAAAACATCCAACTGATGTTGTTCTATCAGTAGAGCAAAAGTTTTTGTATGTTGTTAATTGCAAATAATTCATATAGGTAAATATCATTGCCTGCTTTTTGGCTGCATGGGAAATTAGCAACGACGACAAGCGAAATATTACAGTTGCCCTGTGATGGTTTCACCCGGTTGTAGCAGCTCATAGTATACCACGCCCAATTGGTCCCATCGAATACAGAGCATGTCCTTGCCACCATGAATATTCGCCGTTGGCGTCGATTTTGGCGTATGGCCGCGCGGCTCGTATGATATTTTGAGCTTGGAGCAAGTTCCCTGTAAGTTTCTTGCAGTATTCGATGGCCTTCAAATGAAAACAGAAAAGTAAACTTTTCCGCAAATTATGTTTTATAGGCACAAAAATTGACATATTCGGAGTACACAAAAACTATGTTGTTTACACTTTAGCGAAACGACTTAAACTGAAATAGAAAACGTAATGATGAGGCTTCATCATTAAATGAAGTTGGTTTTAACATTGTAAGATTGGAATTAATACTAGTGACGCCATGTAACAATCCTTTCATAGATTTTTGTACAGTTAATACATAACTAGCTACCGGTAGCTAGTTTTATAGCTATCTACATAATCAGCTGCTGATAACTATCTTAGTAGCTGACTACGTTACTGGCTACCGGTAAACTAAGTATCTGACTACATAACTAGCTACTGGTAGCTAACTTTAAAGCTAGCTACTTGACTTCTAAGCCATTCTATAACCAGTAGCTAGCACTAAGGCTGTCTAACTGTTAGACGGAAGGGTCTTACGTAGCTAGTTCCTTGGCTAATGTTACTGTTAATAGCAACAGCGGCTTAAGTATATGCTAACATCCAAGACTGTAGCCAAATAGATTAGCTACTTACTTGGCTCAGTACAGTACACCGTACTCACACCCAACACATTACTCGCATGTACAACACATCTTCCAAAAGAGACTTCTAATGTTCTTATCAAAATGCACACCTTGACTGGGATGGCTGACTGGTTGTTTGGTTGGTTGTTTGGCCTGCCTACAGAAATCTTGTTTACATAAAACTCATAAAATTATTGCCATAATCAACATTATGCATTTGGTAAAAAACCGCAAAAGAGTTTTTACCCAGGGGTGGCCTTTAAAGGGGGGGGGGGGGCGAAAGGGCGGTTGGTTTGGATGCCCGCTTCCAATGCAGCTTCATAATTATGGAAGAGACTTTCTTTCTCTCTCTTTCGCTCGGTTGATTTGCCAGCAACATTTTCTTTTTAATTATTTATATTTGGGGATTTTTAGGCAGGCAAGTTTTTCCTTTTCCTCGTGTGTGATTGTGTGTGTGTGTGTGTGTGTATTAGGGGTGTTATTTGCATACATCAGACGAAGCGATGCTGCCGGCTGACTGACTGACTGACAATATCTTTTTATGCTTTGGCAGCGCAGCTCCAAAAAACCCTCCCTCCAACCCGTTTTTTCGGCATGTGTTTTATTAGGCATGTTAATTAAAAGACATGAAACGAAAATAATTAAAAATATGTATAAAAATATATAAGTAGGCAACAAACACACAAACACACACTCACATGCACATAAATATTGCGTACGTATTTGTACACATGTGCACAGGATATGGAGATTCGAGCAGGTTTTTATGGCTGCCATACTATAATTTTCAAAGACGAGGGGTGAATGGAAATAGTTGGACAGTTGGCGCAAAGTAATTTTAAGCCAATGTACAAATTTTCTATCTATCAGTTGATACAAAGGAGATCTGCACTAAGCTTTGAGGAATTGCAATAAAGAAATTTGAAACAACACAGAAAAAAAGGACTGGGGAAAACTTTCGCAAAACTTTTGCGATTTTAAAGCGGTTTTTGTACCAAATTTGGACTCAAAATCGTAAAAATTTTTGTGAAAGCGAAAATGGGAGCATGGCAGATAATCAATCCCGTGTGAGCTAAAGTCGGGATCAAGACAAGAATTCCGGGATTGAAAAAATGGGCAATCATTCTCGTACTTGGTTTGAAAATATCCGGTCTTGGCCGACTTCTGACATCGTTTGGGATTGATTTTAGCCCGGATATCTCGCATGTATTTTGTATAAAGTGAATTGGTTCTGATTTGCGGTTCAATTACCAGCATGCATGCCTCGACAACTAGACAATAGGCGTCTCCGCTGGCGCCCCGAAAATGCAACTGATCGTCCACAGTAAGGAGAGCTCCTGGTTTGAAAACGCCAGTAATGCATACACACATTTACACACAGTCTACACATACATGCCATGTATTTCACAACGGTGCGAAATTTTTCAACATGGCTACATAACTGGTGGTCCGACTGCAGTCCACTCGACTCCAACTCAATCGCTCACCATGGATCCACCCGACCAGATCCTCAACAGCAGCTTCACTCACGCACGCTGACGACATTTACAACATACATATGTACATACAGGCTCACGGCGTCTGCATACACTTAAAATGCAATTCGCCGCTCATGGAGAGACAAAAACATGGAACAGCACATAGCTTGCGATCATTGAGTAGGCTTCGTCCAACCAGGACTTGCGCATACGCAACCTGTAGCAGCAGCCAAGAGAAACACACACTTGCGTTGAAGCTTTGCCAGCGACGCCAATGCACAGACACATAAATACAAGCGGCAAAGGGTGACCTGACACGACTGTCGCCACCTTACACGTGTAACCGTACGCATCCTGCTGCAGCCAATGCCTGTCCACGTGTGAAAAACGTTCCTGCACCCAGCCTGCCCTACACCTGCTGCTTACGCCTGCTATTTTCGTGCGCCCAGCCGGCCTTGCAACTGCATGTTGGTCAATCATTTACCAATCCAGCCGATTTCACACTGCACTCAGCCGACTTTACACCTAAATGCAGACAAAAAGAGAGAGTGTGTGTTCAATATCGCTTCAAATGATTGTGCTTTGTAAACTGATCCACAGAAGTGGTTGTGGCCAAATATAGCCCAAAGGACTATTGAGGGAGAACGATGGCTATACGGGTCGAAGGAGTATTGCGCGCTGGCATTCAACTTGGCAAACTCGAACCATATTCTCAGTGCAATGAGCGAAATGCGCATGTCACATTACCACATAAGAATAGTCGCACAATATTTTGAGGACACAGTCTTGTTGTACTATACTGAAATAGGACCACAAGGCTTAGTACTTGGACCTATCCTATAAGACGTGATGTACAATGGAGTGCTAAATATCAGCAAACCAACTGGAGCGGCGAGACACGGGTTTGCGGACGACATAACCATAACACTCGTCGGAAAGACGCTGAAAGAAGTAAGCCAAAAAATGAGCTGCACAATTGCATCTACCAGAAGCTGGCTCTGACAGGTAGGCTTAAGTCTACCACAAGACAAGAACACAAGACGGAAGTAATCCTCATAAGCAGCCGAAAAAAAGGTGGAGAGCATCGAGATAGCGATAGGCGATGCGAGGAAGCGGTCAGCTGATCATCTGAAGTACCTGGGGATACTAATCGACAGGAGTCTAAATTTTCGGGATCACCTTCAGTACGCTGGGGAGAAAACAGCAAAAACGGCGACTGCACTGGCTAGGCTGATGCCAAATATGGGCGAAACCAAGCCCCAAACAAGACGGCTCCTAGCAACAGTGGCTAAAACCACAATACAGTACGCAGCCCAGGTATGGGCGGATGCAACCGAGTTTCCGTCGTATACATATGTCTGTCATATGTGGCTTTAGAACGGTTTCAGACACTGCAGCAGCTGTAATAGCTAACAGCATGCCCCTCGACCTGAAAGCAAAAGCGAGTAAAGCACGAGAGACGTGAATATTGGCGCAAGATGCGCATAATAGGACTCTCCAAGCATGGCAAGAGAGTTGGTACAGTTCGGATACAGGAAGGTGGACCCACCAACTCTTTCCGAATAGAGAGTAGTGGTTTAACCGAAGCCACGGAGAAGTAAACCACCACCTGACCCAGGGGCTTACAAACCACGGATGTTTTAGAAAGTACCTACACCGCTTTAAACACGCAGATACACCCTGGTGCCTTTCCTGCACTAACCAAGTGGAGTCGAGGAGAGGCGTCTACTGAAAAGACTAACGGGAGAGCCTTTCACGCCGAGAGGACTGGTCAGAAGGATGATAAGCTTGCAGTATGTTGTGGGAAGCCGCGGCATCGCTCATCTCAACAATAATGAGACAAGTCAGAATTGACGAGCAGGCCGCCAGACAGCAATATTAGCAGAAATGTCAAAATGTCACTACCTGTCCGCCGTGGTAATACCTTAATTGGCAGTCCCGGCGGGGCAAAAGCAGGTCAGAAGGCAACTGGTTGGGTTTTAGTCCGTAGGCGTTCCAAAGAACGAATCGAGCATACTCCATGCAACGGTGCATGGCGTATTTTTGGAAGATCACCCAAACACCTATATGTAACCGATCTCACGTTGGTTTAGCATCCGACCAATTTTTTAGATCTTTGTTGCCAGACGATCGTTCCTACTTGTGAAAGTATGTGGCGCAGCTGAATATGTATGTTCATCACATCTTTCATCAACGCCGTTGTCCCCATACCCGATCGACCACAAGCAACATGTTACAACTCAAGACGCTATTTGTTTGGCAATTGATGCCAGCCTGAGTCTACCTACAAGTTCTCGAACACAACACAAAGTCTACAACGAGTGGCAAACGAAGTCCACAACGCGTGGCAAACGAAAGTCTCTAATCCAGGTACACAACCCAAGGCAAACTCAACCCGGCTTGGGCAAACTTGCTTATCGACGCCCATTCGAAGCAACGGTTGCAGCCGAGGCTACCATCGACGCAATTACGAAAATCTGTACTTGGTGCACTTGCTCAGTACAACGGATTCATCAGTTTCTATACTTAACGGAAACAGTTCGTTGTCCCCACTACCAAGCAAACATCGCAGCAAGAAATATACGCAAGCTTAGCACCACATTGGGACTTGTACAAATCCTGTAGATGGTCAAACCGGATATTCATTCCAGATATACCACCAATTTTTAGAATCATTCGTTCCTCTGATCACACTATTCATCATCATAAAGCATCAGCAGCATGACAACCCGTGCACCATGACCAACTCACAGTTTCTGGCTTGGCTTCCGCCGCGGCTGGCGGCGTTTCCACTTTTTTGTTCAGTGACTTTTTACTCAGCTGTCTGAGCTGAGTCAAAAGACTCAGTTGTTTCGCATTTCTAATGGTTCTGTCTACCATTTTCAGAAAGGTGCAAAGTTGCGCCTCTGGACACTCTCCTTCTGTCTACCACTGGGTTCCCCAGTAGACAGCCGTAAACTGCTTGGTTCCTTGAGCGAATGTCCTCAGTTTAAAGCAAGAACTATGCCCTCTAATGCCTCAACTTCAAAAAGATGGAGAGAATCGTTGAGGAGATCAGCAGACTTTGCTTTAAACTCCAAGCCAGCGATGCCCAGCCGTATGCTCTTTGGGTACGTTTTGTTTTTGTAATTGCACCGAAGATAGGAAATCAATGATCGTATACAAGCAGGGCGCGAGTTATGGAAAACGACACACATGTCGCGTAGAACAAAAACCGGTTTTGTTCTCTTCATTGATTGGTGTTTGCGCGCGCAAGCAAACTGACCAACAACCCAATTTAAATGTGATTGAACAAAAATTGTTCCCTTATTGGTATTGGTGCTTTTCTTTGTGAGTATTGCTGAGTGCTCTGCCGAATGCTGATTTTGGGCATGCCTGCTCTAAGCTCTTGGCAATAGTGCAAAACTTTAGAATTTTCCGGGAGAGCAATGACAATTCTCGTTTGTTCTCGAACCTTTCCTTTAGACTCGAAACTCCAAACGATTTTGATTCCATCTCAACTCAATAATTCAAACGAGTTTCTAACAATTTGGACAACACAACACCCCAACCCCAACCCCCTGTTCGTAGCATTTTGCTCATTTAATTTGCCGTTCAATTCCACATTCGTTTCGGTATTGAATTTTTAATCACGCACACGCTTGACCCCAAAAACAGACCAAAGGAAGGAGCTGGCCTGGTGCTGAGGCAACATAGCCTCAATTCAATATGCAAGACTAAAAACTACACACACACACACACACACACACACAGGTCAACTCAATTTGGTCAAACCCCAACCCAACTGCAGACTCCCAGACTCCCCGATGCTTAAAGTGTAGCTCATTAAATAATATCCTTTTTTTGGCGACAAAACTAAATGTGGAATGTGTGTGTGTGTGAGTGTATGTGTGTGTGAGTGTGAGTGGAGAAGTTTCGGTTGGTGGTTTTGGATGGTTGGGGAGTTCTCTCTGTCCAGCGTCGCTTATCAAAATGTTGCTGCTGCCTGTCGAACGTTTGGTTTGGGTTGAGGTCTCGACTTTTGGGACAGTCCCGGCCAAGTCGGAGTGAGTGGTCGATGCGTTTGGCCTCTGAACTGCGGCCCAGTTGGTCAGCACACGTCCAGACCCGGGTCCAGTCTCTCCCGCTCTCTCTCTCTCTCTCTCTTACAGGGGACAAATTTTTGAAAACGCTTTTAAATATTAAAATCCATGACGATTTCCAACCAACATTTTCACCCAGGCCCAGCACAGAATTGTGCTTGGGTTTTGCAAGGGGGGAAGGGGGAACTGGGGGGCTGGCTTTTGGCTGCCCGTTGCGCATATTGAATTTATTTAATTAAGGGTTCCATGCAGAACACACAACGTCCGTCTCCCTCTCCTCCACTCGATGACTTCATTTTTCGGTATTTTTTGTGCTTTTTGCTCGTTTCGTTCCTTGTATATTTCACAATAATTTGCACGAGTGGACAAACCCACTCCAACTCGCCTCCACCTCCACCTCCAGCCAACCATGTACGTGTCCATAACTGTGCATAGTTTTCTGTTTGTGCTATCCAGCTGGGAACTGGGAACTGAGTACTGGGTACACTGGAACTCAACTCAACTGACTGTTTGCAGCTTCCGCCTGTGGGAGACACTCGGGACGGGTGGCTTGTCACATTTTCGAATGGTTTTCCCTCCCACTCCCTCTCCCAATCTCTCTCTCTCTGTCTCTGTCTCTTTGCTCTTAATTATGAAATGCAAAGCAAATGAAATGAAAGTGTTTGTCTTGGCTACCAAATTTTTGGTACTGACCATCATCGACGAACGACCACGGAAACCAACGAAACCGCTAATAAGTCTGACCCAAAACTCAAAGCCGCGAAGAAAAACGCGACCAAAAATCAACAGTCAACCCAATAAGCTACCCAACAACAACAACTGGTGAAGGCACAAGGACTACTTTGCCAGCTAGGATGAGGTATGAGGTGCAAGATGTGTGTGCGTGCATACGAGTAGAGAGTTGATGACGACAAAACGAAACTGAAATACGCTTCTTGTTTGGTTTTTCTAAACATTTTTGCTTATGATTTCAATTGCGGTTGGACACCAATATCTAACAAAACGGGCGCTACAACATCAATCACATGTTTAGCCTTCGACTTACAGCACAGGATTTTGTTGTGGCTTGCATCTGAGTGAAGTAAAGATGATTATCGGGCCAGTTATTGAGGACGCAACGGGCCATTCGTTGCCTTTAACAAATTCTTTCGTTAAAGTCTTTCTTCTACAGAAAGCTAGGCAAAGGCGGAGAAGTTGTTTTACTGTTTGTCCCTGAACGGGACCGACATGTACGCTAGAACTCCAGGCAAAATTGCAGACCACCTCCCGCCCAATTGAACGTTGGGCATACCAAGGGAAAACCTCAGTCATAATAAAGGTTTTTACTCTCTACTTTGCCGTCAAAACGTTGATGTACGCTGACGATATGTGCTAAATGCTCTAGGAAGCTATTGTGAGCAGTGGGGTCTGCAAAGAAATACAGAAAAATCTAAGGTTATGTCCATTGGAGCACGAAGAAGTGTCTGCACATAAATGAAAGAAAGCTAGAGAAAGTGCTGTCCTACAAATATTTAGGCGTCACAGAGTCCGATAACATGAATTTCTCAAATCACATAAAAGGGAAACTTGGAGAAACGAAAATTGCTATAAACACTACATGGAGGACATTGCTGAGTAGAGACAACGTGAAGCCATATTGCAAATATAAGATATTCCAGGCAACTGCAAGAAGCATCAAGTGTTATGCTGCTTAGATTCGACGATGTTGAACGCTTGTTGACGTTTTTCAACAAAAAAGTTTTCAAGTTACGCGATTTATATAGAATCTGGCCTTCCAACTTTGTAAACGTATACACCGCAATTACATTTCAACTATGTAACCAAGGTCAACTGCCTAAGCCAATAATGAGTCAACTGCTTATTGGGAAAACTCAGTTTTTTGATGACTGGACCAACATTTCAAACAACTGCGGCTTCAAACTCTCAAAGCTCTGCGAAGAAGAGCATCAACTCTTTATAAACCAAGCTAAACAGAGCACTGAAAGGACCACATATAAAAAGCTGACCCAAAACTTGGGTCAATCGAACTATTTTCAAGATAGCCTAGGAACAAACTGCATTAGCAATATTTGTAAGGCAAGGTGCGAAATGATTTCATTAAGGTTTAAGCCACACAGAAGGGACTTGGATGAAACCTGCAGACTTTGTACTTCATCGTGTTACTTGTCCCATCCTTAGAGATCTCCACTTTCAACGCATCACTTGAACTCCCAAGCATATCATTTTTAGCAGAAGCAACCAAACATCGGCGAAAAATTATAAATGACGATTAACTAACCTTCTTTTTGGTGTGGTGTGTCCCGGTTTAAAAGTATGTACTAAAATAACGAGACCCAGAGCCGTCAAAAATTTAAAGGTTTATAAATGAAGATGTTTAAGTTTTTATTTTATTTTCTTTTTTCTAAAATAGTCTGTAGAGCCGTCATCATTGACGGAAGATCCACTATCTCGCAATGAACGAGGAAGGTACGAGGATGTATGGAGTACTCAAATGAAAGGCGACTCTCAGACGTGCCTATATTTATAGTTGTTTTGATAATACTACACAGTATCAACTGACAGTTTTAAATAAACCATTCTTGTCGAACACTTACCGTTTGTATACCTTTGTAGAGGGTACATACAAAATTGTCGAATGAAGCATTTCCGACCACATAAAGTATAAATATTCTTGATCAGCATGATGAGCTGAGTTGATATAGTCCGTCATATCCGTCTGTTTCTATGCTATCTCCTCCGTCAGTTTAAAAGCTATCTTAACCAAACTTTTCACGAAGCCTTTTGGTACAAATACGCTGCACATTTGTCGGAACCGGCCGGATCGGATGACTATAGCATATAGCTGCCCTAGGAACGATCGGTCAAAAAAGTAGTTTTAGTGAGAAAAACTTTTTTGTTTTCAATGCAAACGTCCCCCAATCCTCGCATTTATCAGTTTGCTATGATTTTACATAATTCCACCAAGTTTGATGAAAATCGGACAACTATATAGTATAGCTACCATACAAAAGTTAGATCAGCGAAAAGTCTTAGTAAGAAAAACTATTTTGTTTTCAATGCTATCGCTCTTAAACTTGTTACTGATCAATACTATTTGTTACCACACAATTCTGCCAAGTTTGATTTAAATCAGATGACTATAGCATATAGCTGCCATAGGAACGATCGGTCGAAAAAGTAATTCTAGTGAGAAACACTTTTTTGTTTTCAATGGCAGCGTCTTTATACTTTCCAGCTATGAATATTATCAGTTTCCACAAAATTTTGTGAAATTTGGTAAAAATCTGATGAATATATCGTATAGCTGCCATATAACAAGCTGGCAAGCAAATGGTCAAAGTAATTAGCCATCTATTGCTGAGGTTGGGAAAAAAACTCAGCTAAGAATGTTCGACGTAAGGCATTTAAAACCTTAATTTATGTAAATTATACAAGCTGCAAAAGTCAGTCGAGCCTTAGTTAGCTTTCCTCTATTTTTTCGATGTAAAAAGCTCGCTAAGATTGTTTTTTCTTTGCCCCAAGAAGAAAATGCTGAAATAAAGCATGGATAATTGAGTTTGAAATTCTTGGGTTTAAACTTTAAACTAAGTAGCCTTCATCTCAAGCATGAGCCATTATCCATTCTAGAAATAATGGTATTCAGGAAAGGAGGGCGCCTTGCAAAGAATGAAAAGTGGACATTTCAGTGTGAACCCATAAAGATTGTACCTGAGTACAAATATCTAGGAGTTATGTTGACGCCCACTTAAAATTTCAAGAAGCATGTTAAGGCTAGAACTGCGGCTGCAAAGCAAAGCATCAACATAACCTGGAAGAGCCTTCTCGCCAAAAACAATGTCTCCGCTGAAATGAAGTGGGAAATTTATGAAGCCGTGTGTAGGGCAATACAAGCTTACGGAGCGCAAGTCTGGGGCTATGGCCAACATGAGGAAGTGGATAAGCTGGAAGCCTTTTTCATTAAGCGTATCTATAACCTGCCACAAACAACGCCACACTATTTACTTGCTCTAGATACGGATAGATACGGTAGCAGATTCTACATGCTGGACCAGCACCTTCGGTATATCTACAAAACTCTGTTTATATATGATAGCCATAGGTTGCCACGAATCCTGTCGCAGTTGGTATTGGATAAAAATGTATTCTGGGCAAAAGAGCTATTCACACTGAGCTCATTGCATAACATAGAGTGGAACTGGGGCAACGAGAGCGGAGCTTAAGAGACACAGACTTACAGAACTCGTGCAGCAAAAATTAAGAAGTGAATGGAGAATTTACCGAGAACTTAACCATACCGTCGGCAAAAAATATACACAAGTAGATACCCGGGCAGTGTCATGGATTATTAAGGCAAGAAGTGACATGATACTCTTAAATGGAAACAGATTCATTACAGGACCAACTAATAAATGCGAATTGTGCTATACAAATGAGGTAGAGGATATAAATCATTTTCTGGGTAGATGTCCAATACTACGAGAGCACAGAATTTTATGTTTTAGCCAACCTGTCTTAAGCCCAACTCAGATTAGAGACATTTTAAATGATGCGAGTGACCCTAATTGGAAGGGCTTAGTAGAGTTTCTGCAACAGGCCACCCAGTATAGGAAACCGATTTTGGCGGAATATTTTTAAAACACAACAACACAAATAATATAAACTAAAGAAATTTGGTGGGCCTCTAATCCGACACTAGGTCCCAACGATCCTGTATCTCGCGACGAGCGGGGAAGCAGGGTGTAGTAAGACTTTTTGTATGGTATCTAGGGAACCCTCAAATAAAATAAAACAAAACTCAACAAAGTAATAGAAGCGAATTCTCCGACTGACGACATATAGTCATAGTCGAGTACTATTTAAAACCTCTAGCAATTTAGATATGTTATATTTTCTTTTGAAATTTTTTGTATAAAGCATGTGTATAATTGGTTTTAAATAAATTTATTATTATTATTATTATCCATTTTAGAATAAATGTTTTTGAATTCAAGAATACATCTTCTTGGATATAAGCATGAAAAGCATAAGATTGAAGTAAAATAAAAAACTAGAGAGAGAATTGTTCTCATTTACTTCTTATAAGCATCCATCTGTTAGAGCAGTGGTGCCCAACACCAATACAAATGTAGTATACAAATACAATACGACGAATGCGCGGCGTGTGCATAGCCTGTGGGCACCTTTTGGTGTAGAACTTTAAAGTCGAATCAATTTAAAAGAAAAACATTTTACTTGAAGACGTTTTTAGTCTTCCATATTCATGGTTAACTGCATTCGTGCATAAGTTGAGTGTAGTTGTCCACAGTTTGAACTAAAATTTCATATATTTCAGTTAAAAAGTCATATAAGAGCATTTTTGCTAACAGAATGATAGCTTAACATAATGTTAACGCTCCGTTAAGGCTTCGTTAAGGCTAAGTAAGTGTTACAGTAATGTTTCTTACGCTTAG
Organism: Lordiphosa magnipectinata; assembly: GCA_037044535.1. NCBI lineage: Eukaryota > Metazoa > Arthropoda > Insecta > Diptera > Drosophilidae > Lordiphosa > Lordiphosa magnipectinata. The sequence continues at coordinate 329,413 of JBAMBO010001346.1, forward strand.
TACTTTCAGCAGCTAAATTTTACAACCAGGAAACTTTCATTTTATTACGATTGGGGTCCGCGTACGCTGCAGCGTCGGCCCGCTGGGGCCGAGAACATTTCGCTATGCACACCGACACGAGCCGAACGCATGCAGAGGCTTGTGCCAAGAGACCAAACAGCTTTTCAGTCGCTGGCCAGCGGTCAATGAAGTTTGCGTCGCTGTATTTTCAAACAACAATACACTCTCACTTTTTGGCCACGCCCTTAAAGCCATAATAACTGCTTTAACATCTGTGTTTGTAGTTTACTTCCGAATATAGTTGCAAGTATTTGTTAAAAAAAGCTGTTTCTGCCGCACAAGTTGACAGCGCCATGTGGCATTTTGATGGAAACGAGCGGAAATTTTTGTACTGAGCGAAAGGACCAGTCGGTATATTTCGATACCCCTTCATATTTTCTGTACATTGATTAAGCTCATGTGAGTATTAAGCTTGAAGCTCTCATTGTTTGTTGGGTTTCATTTCCTCATTTTACTTTCTTTTTCTTTTTACTTATTGCTTAGCTTAAACTGGATGCTTTTTTTTCAAAACGGTTTACTAAGTTTTGTCAAACTTTAAAGAAAAATCTCATTACTTTTTATAAAGTCAATAGCATTGTATATCGATCCACCAAGTTTAATAACGATCAGACGACATTCTCGACGGCTCTCAGACTGCGGCTTTTGACATTAGGCAGCTAATTAGGAACTTCTCATGGGCGATTTCTCATCTTCTAGATTAGCGATGAGCACACTGAGGCTCGTTGATACCTTTAAAAAACAAAAACAAGCTTATAAGCACCGCGACTCTTCTACGCAAGACCTAATATTCTGCAGAAGGTTTGATTCGGCAGTTCGAATAACTGATTTTAAAATATAAGGTAAGGTTCCTTTACTTGTAAAACCTAAAGTTTTGCTTCGGTTCTTGGTTAAAAGATGCAACATTTATCTATCTAACATCTATTTGGGAACTATTTGTGATGAAGAAGACGCGTCTTATTAAAATGTCAATCAATCAATTCGTCTATACTTCACCTTTCACGGCTTCCAAAAAGTGTTTGGTCTTTGAAATCGCAAGCAAGTAGTTTTATTACGAATTTGGAAAGTTTCATAGGTTCTTAAACAAAGTACTTAAGTGATTGTTTTAAGTGAACCTTTCTTTAAAGAGAGAAGATTCAGTACGAGTTCAGGCTTGGGAGGTCAAAAATTTAAAAGGTTCGGTTCAGGGCCAGCTTGGCAAAAAACTTATTGCTGTTTTCGAGCTCTTAAATAAGATTTCAGTGTTCAGAAATCTGCTTAAAGAGTTGGAAGAAAGTTTGGATGACAAATAGGTGCTATATAGAAAATGTTCCGCTTTGTCGCTGCTGGCGATGCTTGACGTGTCACGTTTAGTGTTTTGATTTTAGTGCAAACAAATCAGTAGCTAGTTAAAAGTAAATGCTTTGGAAGACCCTTTCCCAGAGGATTACCAAATAGAGCAAAAACTTCGTTATTTACAAGATAAGTTTAAGCAGCGAAGCATACATACATGTGTACCTATATATATATATGTTCTTTTGGTAGTTTTTTGCAAACAAATGTTACATAACAAACATAACTCCTTAAGCTAAGGTTCCACAAGCAAATAATTTGCCCAAATTTGGATGCAAGTTTGACTAAAAAGGCATGATTGCAAATTTTTCAGAACTTTAAACTAAAAATATGGTTCCATACGCAAATAATTTAATCAAATATGGACGAAAAGTTTCTTAATTTGGCCTTTCATCAAAATTTTGGCAAACAATTTGACTGTGGTACCTTAGCTTTGGACAGTAGATATACCGCGCCACAATGCTGCAGCGCTTTGCAAGATGACGCACAATGCGAGAGTTTCGAAACGAAGACAGCAGCATTTTTCACTCAGGGTCTCTGTAAAAGCATTAGAATTTACATGTATCAATTTGATATCCTCGAAATCTCGTTCTTGTACTTAAGTCTCTTTAGTATTAAAGAGAATTTGATACTCAATAGTTTGAAACTGATGACTAAATAGTGTCATTTTGATGATTACTTTTCTAATTTCATCTTTTCGATTCTTTTCAATCATTTGTTGAACCAAAAAATAAACTTGAAACTGCATCAGTTAGAGTATTTTTCAGCCCAGTCTGCCCAGCCCAGTTGGACGCGAGAGTTGGCGATAATCATAATGATAAACATTCGGCTGGTGAGACCCATGCATGAGTTTCTTCCCTCTGTAGTTGTTGTTGTTGTTTCAACCAAACACTTTGCCAACAACACTCGCTAGAGACAGTACAAGGTATATGGTGGGTGGGTGGTGGGGGGTGAGGTTGGAAGGGCGTTCTGGTAGGGAGCCATTGCGGTAGCCACGCACTTTCGCTGCGACGACGACGCGACGGCAATGTCAAAAAGTTTGTTTTGACAAATGATGTCGCTGACATTTTGTGTCCTGTCGTGTCCTGCCCAGTACTCGTACTCAACTCCATGCCGTCTGTGTCCTTGGGCCGGCGGAGCGCCATATGTGTGCCACGGAACTGTGCAGCAAGGAATCCAAATTCGATTTGGCTAAAAATTAAGAAAAATTGCCTGCCTGCCCGCCTTCCCTTCCCCTCCCTTCCCTTACCATTCCTTTCAAAACTCGTTTCCCCTTCGGCTTACACACATTTCACTCATATTTTTCGAACTAGGGGAAAGTTTGAGCGCTTTCGAACTCACTCAAAACACAAGTGGGCCCACGAGGGGAAATGCCAGTGTGCTGAGAGCACGCTCTCTCTCTCTCTGAGTGTTGTTGGTGAGGGAGTGAGACAACAGAATAACTTTGGAAGCAGCTTGGTGTGGGCGGAGGGCGTTCGGTTGGTTGGATTAATCTGCCGTACTGATTTCTTCTAATCTAAAATTAACCAAAAAAAATAGCAAAAAAAAAAAAAAACCCACCAGCAACTGGATCTATTCCAACTTCAATTTCTACTTGAAAAGATTCCTCAAGGTGGCGCTTAACCAGACCGACTGCCTCCCCGTCCAGCCCCCTTCCCCCCGACTCGTGTTCGCGGGGGCATTGTATGCAAATGAACTGGCAGATTGCTGGATTGCAACTGGGTGCGTGCCCCAAACATTCGGCTTGTAAACGATTATCAATTTGTCATAAATGGCAAATTATGTGTTTTTGTCATTGCGGATAGATGATGATCTCTCCCCGGCCACAAAAGGCACATCAGCGATAGGCATAAGCCACTACTGTATGCACAGGCCCAAAAATGGGTCAAATGCATCTCTCCTCGTCATGTAGATGTTAATCGCATTTGATTTAAATACAACTTTGGTTAATTTATGTTGTCCACTGTCAACGCGCAGTTTTACTTCCTGTCTGGCGAGCGGTTTTCCAGTTTATAATTTCCAAAGAGACGATCCACCATGTAAATGGTCAGGGAAAGAAAGGTTAACCCAAAAGGTTATCTGCCATTTGAGTGGAAGGGATAGGAGTTTATTTGGCGGATCAATCGAACGATAAAGACGCGGGGCAAGTGTTGATTCTTAAGAGTGAACAGAAGCTTAGTTTGTCTACAAATGTTCATTTTGATTTAATTTTGAAACAAGGAAACACTTTACCTGCTATGCTAACCAGGTTCCGGTCGGCGAAGCGAATTGATAAGAATTTAGGCAAAAATGTTTACTTGCTAAAGTTAAATTAAAGAAAGTTATGTTGGTATTATTTTTGTATTTATTTTATATAGATAATGGTACCTTGGGGCACAAAAAGCTTTAGTTGTTGGTCAATCAATAACATTTTTTAAAATGGAGCGCATGGAATAAAAGTGAGAATTTGTGACACATTTTGCTAGTCTACTTTCGAACACGAAAAGCTTGAATAAGAATAATTGCATTGCAGCATTGCTTTGAAAAATTCAGTTTTAAAGACTTTGACACTAAAGACGCATCACGTACTGGCCGGTCATTGGAGACTGATTACAATCATTTTAAAGATTAATTAATAACCACCATTTTTTCAACACGAAAGCTTTGTTTCTATTAAAATACATTTGATACCCTCAATAAGATCAGACGTAAAACATGAAAGTTATGCATTTATCTACTCATTAACTTTGCAAACTTTTTTAAGCAAGCGTAATTGAGAGCTTCAAATGAACTTTTGGAACCTGCAAATGGCAACTTATTGTTGCACTTCAATTCCGAAACCTTTTCGGATGGCCAACGCTTATCTAGAACACTTCACAAATGAAAAAAAAATTATTGTGCAGCACAATTTTGTTCTGATTCAGAGGCTGGTTTCCTTACCATCCGAATGCTCAAATCGGTTCGTTCATAACAGAGCAACGGGCACTACAACAGCACATGTTCTGCGTTTAGATCTTATTGTGGATTTCAGAATAGATAGATATTGGGCCTAACTTAATATATATTATATTAAGTCACTGCACTGTAATCTTACACTTTTGTTCTCGTTTGCACAGGCAGTTGCTTGCGCTGAAGCTGGCGTTACATTAATCTCTCCATTTGTGGGTAGGATACTGGATTGGTATGTGGCCAACACTGAATCGAAGAAATTCGAACCTCTGAAAGATCCCGGTGGGATTTCAGTTTCAAAAATCTATAACTACTATAAGAAGTTTGACTATAAGACCCTAGTGATGGGTGCTTCGTTCCGCAATGTGGGCGAAATAAAAGCATTAGCTGGGTGTGACTTGCTTACCCTTAGCCCATCATTGCTTAAGGAGTTGGAAAACGAAAGTGAGACTGTGACCGAATATTTGTCGGTGAGCAACGCAAAATTACAGGACATTGAGAAAATCTCTGTTGACGAGAGTACATTCCGCTGGCTACTGAATGAAGATGCCATGGCGACTGATAAACTATCTGAAGGCATTCGAAAATTCGCAGTAGATACTGTGAAACTGGAGAATTTAATGAAAAAACACATAAAGTAAAAGGTTATTCCTCAAATCAAAAATTCACTCCGAATATGGACTATTTAATTGGTGGAGGATCTTTTGTATAATATTGGTTTATATTATGGAAATAAAAAAAAACCACATTGTTACAAGTCACTTAAGAATTGTGGCTCTGACAGTTTTTCGCGGTTAAAAAGAGGAGGAGAGGGAATTTTCCAAATCTAAATTAGAATAGGGTATAAAAATGATACTAGTTTCAGTTTCAATTTGAGACCACGCGTTTCAAATTGATATTGATACATTTCCAGTTTTGGGTGTAGCCTTCACATAGCACTCATCTGCTAAAAATGGTCAAAAATTAGTCTCCGGCCAGGTATCGCAACAATGCTGGACTTTGGGTTCCTTGTACATTTCCGAACTGTTTAAGCCACAACATCGATTTTTGGAATTTCTGCCGGTCAGTTTTTCATTCTGTCCCAGTGCATCTACCAAGCATTTGGAAGATTATTTTTACAAAATTCACCTGGAAGAGTATTTTTCGAGCCCTTTTGATGATTAAAAAAAGATTAATTTTATTTGCGATTTAAAGAAGACTCGAAAATGACTCCTGCATATGTTCAAAATGTGAGCAAACGCCAATTGATCACGCAGGGGTTTGAAATGTGATTGTTTGCAGTAGTGCTATGCAGTAATATATCGCCCCTCTGGATGATGTTAAACTGCTTGTTATCTCTTTGTTCTGAATTTAACGGTACTTATTTTTACAAGTCTTAATGCAGATGTCAAATTCTGCATTTCTGTTCATTATTATCAGTTGTATAGTGCTGTGGCTGACCGCCAGGAGCTCAACAGAAAATAATTTTTAAAAAAGTAAATTTAAAAAAAGAAAGTTTAAGAAAACTAATGTAATTTGTGCGAAGTGGATCAAAAGGTCCACTGAATTTGAAGTAGGTGAAGAAATTCAAAAACGGAATTACACATCCGATTGCCAAATTGACAGAGGGGGTTATCTCTGACAAGCTGAAAAAAAATAAAAACGAGAAGGCCAAGCTAACTTCGTCTGTGCCGAAGTTTTTATACCCTTGCAAATGCTGTTTTTGAAATGTCAGAGTTTAAGAACGCTTACATAAAAATCTAAAAAAAATTTAACTAAAACTCATTTTCCGACAGATAAACATCTGATTTCGACCAAATTTTGCGAATCTTTTTGAAAACATATCAAATTAACAATCGCGGAGATTAAAAAAGATAAAATTGAAAACAGAAAAGTTTTTCTCACTAAGACTCATTTTCCGACCGATCGGTCCTATGGCAACCATAAGATATAGTCACCCGATGTCGATCAACTTTTTCAAATTAGTTTGAAAGCGTTTAATATTAGGAATCACCGACTTTAAGAACGATTTACTTGAAAACAAAAAAGTTTTTTTCACTAAGACCCATTTTCCGACCGATCGGTCCTATGGCAGCTATAAGATATAGTCATCCGATTTTGACAAAAATTTGCAAATCTGTTTGAAAGCATATAATATTTATTATCGCCGAGTTTTATGACGCTAGCATTGAAAACAAAAAATTTTTTTCTACTAAGACCCATTTTCCGACCTATTGTTCCAATGACAGCTATAAGATATAGTCATCCGATCTTGACCAAAGTTTGCAAATCTGTTTGAAAGCATATAAGCATTAATGGCCGAGTTTAAGGCGGCTAACATTGAAAACAAAAAAGTTTTTCTCACTAAGAACCATTTTTTGACCGATGGTTCCTATGGCAGCTATAAGATATAGTCATCCGATCCGGTCGGTTCCGACATATTAGCAGCGTGCAGTAAAAAGAAGACTCTGTGCAAAATTTCAGCTCGATAGCTTTAAAACTGAGAGACTAGTTTGCGTAGAAACAGACGGACAGACAGACAGACGGACAGACAGACAGACAGACAGACAGACAGACAGACAGACGGACAGACAGACAGACGGACGGACAAAGCTCAATCGACTCAGCTCGTCCCACTGATCAAGAATATATATAGTTTATGGGGTCGGAAATGAATATTTCCATGCGTTGCAAACTTCTGGGCAAAATTATAATACCCTTTGCAAGGGTATAATAATAATCGACGAGATGTCAGATTTGCAGAAACTTCCTTACGCCGCTTTTGCTGAAAAATTAAAATAAACTGAGGCAGTTTGTACGTATTCTAGGTGGACATATTCATTTGGTTATAAACTATACAAAATTTTCAGAAACAATTCAAAGCAAAAACATTTATTAGAACAGCTATTCGAAAGGTATTTCCGGACACATTGGCTTCTGCTTATAGCTGGAAGGGAGCTAGCACTAAGCCAAGTGCCGAAAAGTGCTTCCTTGTCACAACCATTAAAAGTAGGCAAATATTTCTATTATTGGGTAAATAAAATTAATTATTGTTTCTCTTAGATATTGGCCATATCAAATTCCAATGTATAGACAATGAAATGAACGCTGTCCTACAAAAGCATTTTATTCACGCTAAATATAGGGTGACAAAAAGAAAACGTGGGTAATGAATTTTTTGAATTTGTGATTTAATTTGCCAATTTTTTATAAGATCCATTTTTGTTAAATATGTATAATGTACGCATATAAAACTTTGTTTTTTTATACCCTTGCAAAGGGTAGTATAATTTTGCCCAGAAGTTTGCAACGCATGGAAATATTCATTTCCGACCCCATAAACTATATATATTCTTGATCAGGGCGACGAGCTGAATCGATTGAGCTTTGTCCGTCCGTCTGTCTGTCTGTCTGTCTGTCCGTCTGTCTGTCCGTCTGTCTGTCCGTCTGTTTCTACGCAAACTAGTCTCTCAGTTTTATAGCTATCGAGCTGAAATTTTGCACAGAGGCTTCGTTTTACTGCACGCTGCTAATATGTCGGAACCGACCGGATCGGATGACTATATCTTATAGCTGCCATAGGAACCATCGGTCAAAAAATGGGTCTTAGTGAGAAAAACTTTTTTGTTTTCAATGCTAGCGTCATAAAACTCGGCCATAATTAATATTATATGCTTTTAAATGGATTCGCAAATTTTGGTCAAAATCAGATGACTATATCTTATAGCTGCCATAGGACCGATCGGTCGGAAAATGGGTCTTAGTGAAAAAAACTTTTTTGTTTTCAAGTAAAGCGTTCTTAAAGTCGGTGATTCATAATATTAAACGCTTTCAAACTAATTAAAAAAAGTTGATCGACATCGTGTGACTATACCTTACGGTTGCCATAGGACCGATCGGTCGGAAAATGAGTCTTAGTGAGAAAAAACTTTTCTGTTTTAAATTTTAACTTTCTTAAACTCCGCGATTGTTAATTTGATATGTTTTCAAAAGGATTCGCGAAATTTGGTCGAAATAAGATGTTTATCTGTCGGAAAATGGGTTTTAGTTAAAATTTTTGTAGATTTTTATGTAAGCGTTCTTAAACTCTGTCATTTCTAAAACAGCATTTGCAAGGGTATAAAAACTTTGGCACAGACGAAGTTAGCTTGCCCTTCTCGTTTTTAAGTTTACTTTATATTACTTAAAATATTACTATACATAAAATATTAATATATTTAATATATATCTAAACAATATGTTAATAAACTTATTTCAATTTTATTAATCAATTAAATATTTATTTTTATCACAAGCAAACGCAAATGATTGAAAATATGACTCAAAAATGATTAGAAATAGGAATCGAAAAAAACTCGCAAATGATTGAAAATATGACTCAAAAGTGATTGGAAATATGGCCCGAAAAAGTTTGGAAATACGGCTCAAAAATGGGTCGAAACTGCTTAGAAAACCGGGTTGTAAGCGACTCTTCAAGAAGAGTCTCCCGACCAAATTATAATTTATGTTCAGAAAACGAGCGCAATAATGACTATTTTAATCAGACAGAGGACAAATAAAAATTTCATAAAATGTTGGCTGGAGAAACTGCTGCGTATAGCACAGTGTACAACACTAAAAAAAAACCGCGGCATGGGACCCTTAAATTATGATAAAAGGGAAAGCATCACCTCATACCCAGTTTTTCAAATAAAGCCTCAGTTCGCGTTTTATGGGTAATTTTGTACTTGCAACACACAACGACAACAATTTTATCTTAGATTTTAAGGGCTTAAGATAAAAATCTGAAAAATTCAGCAAATGTGAACAGGATCATTGGGAACCAGATTTCCAACTTAGGAATCATTTTTAATAACACACTTTCGTGGAGTAAACATGTTACTAAAGCGTGTGGTATCACGTATGGATTGTTGAGGCAACTGTCAGTGTCGCAAATGTTTCTACCGATACAAATTAAGCTTTTAATAGCAAAGACACACCTTATACCCTCCCTTTTTTATGGAATCGAAATCTTCGGGCACTCCAATGTGGATGACATGAGAAAATTAACTGTAGCTTTTAATTCAATTGTTAGATATATTTATAATCGTCGAGTCTCTGACCATATTACTTTTTTAGCATGTACGATTTTTGACCTTTGCCTAAAAGAATGGATTGACTTTAGAACATTAATATTCTTACACAAAATTATAGTAACGAAAGAACCAAACTATCTGTACTCCAAGTTACATTTCTCTGCCTCTCGGAGAACAAATATGAACAAAAATTGTGGTGTTAACTGGCCGTTTTTTGCCCATAACTTGAGTATCGTTCATCCGATCTTTATCATTCCTTCAGCAAATCGATAAATAATTTTGTTTACAAGGTATCTCTAGAAGGAACGAACGATCTATCTCCAAAACTGTAGGAGATATGAAGTTTTTTCCAAATTGCGGGGGCGGGAGGGGGCGTGGCAAAAATTGAAAATAAACTTGATCTGCCTGCAAGTATAAGAAATATATGTTCCATACATGTCAAACCTCTATCTCTTACCATCTCTGAGATCTCTTCGTTCATACGGACAGACAGACGGACAGACGGACATGGCTATATCGACTCGGCTGTTGATGCTGATCAAGAATATATATACTTTATAGGGTCGGAAACGATTCCTTCTCCCTGTTACATACTTTTGCACAAACTTAATATACTCTATGTACCTTCGGTACAGAGTATAAAAATACACTTGGTTAGGGCACCTGCAGAAGGAGTTAAACCTTTATTCTTGAATATCTTTAAAAATGCACTGTAGATTTTTTATTAAAATCGATTTTAATGATGTTATAATGGGCTATTGCATGTCCCTAAGAAATGGTACTCGACAGCCAAAAAACCGCGAACTGGAGTACCAATTTTATATTCACCCACGAACCACTCCATATGAACTATGAGCCAGACGTAAAAATAGACCAAACTGTGTTCTTCTACTGGGGTTATTTTAGGCCGTCCTCCTTTGCTGCAGTTATAACATTCTTGAACTCAGCTGTTCTCCTACGCGTTTCGGCTAGCTTTTGCTGCCTTCTTCAGGGAGTCTGTTTTTAGGTTGTGTGTTTTCAGATTGACAAAGAAGGTATATGGGGTTTAAAGAAAGCTTTAGTTCGCGGACTATAGGCAATTTTGTACCAGCAATTGCCTCTGAGCAGCATTGATCATTTGGGTATCACATGCTTCCCCAAAATTATGAAATTAATCTTATGAGTAAAATTCGTCATTGCCACCAAGAAAAAAATAAAATTGTTGTCGTTGTATGTTGCAAGTACAAAAGTAAACATAAATCGCAAACCGAGGCTTTATTCGTAAAACTGTGTATGAGGTGATGCTTACAGAGGTCCTTTTTATCACAATTTTAGGGTCTTATGCCGGGTTTTTAAAAAAAAAGTTGGATTTTGTCGAACTGTGTAGTATTCCAACTCTGAGGGGTGATAGATGATATATCCCAAATATAGATTTGATTTCCAAAGCAACTCACATTTATTTCCATCAAACGTGTTAAAGAAGCTATAACAGATCTTAAGACTTGGCTCGAGAAATGTTCTAGACCGAATCTTATTCCAACGGGAGCGTAAGTTAATGTCGTGGGCGTGGCAAAAATTGGAAACAAACTTGATCTGCGTGCAGACAATAGAAGTCTTCATTTCAAATTTGGTTTCTCTAGCTCTTCTAGTCTCTAAGATCTAGGTGTTCATATAGACGAACGGACGGACGGGATTATATCGACACGGCTGTTGATGCTGATCAAGATTATATATACCTTATAGAGTAGGAAATGATTCCTTCTCCCTGTTACATACATTTGCACGACTATAGTAAACAAGTTTTACTTTACGAATAACTGGTATAAAAAAAGGTACGAAGTTTGAAAGGTCAAAAACTTAGAAGGTTCGTTTCATGATCCGGTTCGAGAAGCACGAAAAATCTCGAGCAGAACTGGACCGTTTTGAAGCCTCGGTTTGATGTTTTGGTACACGTATTGAACATACTCGTGCTTGTGAACCATTGAACACACATATACACTCCAACTTGACGGCTATTTGTCAATGTGACATTTATGTAAAGTGGCACTACACTCGAGTGTCGCCTATACGCAGTGGCGCCAAGGAGACGGACGTTTGGCAGAGACAGACGATCAACTAGAAGGAGAGAAACAGTCGTTGAGAGTCAGCCGTAGAAGTCGCAGGCACGTACCTGCTGTTCATAAAGTTGCAAAGTTGAATGTTAATTATCCTTTTCTTTATCATTTTCCCATTCGGGTTATCATTTAAATAAACATTTAATTATTGGATATTCATAATCCTACATTTATGCTATATAACTGCATCAAACGTTTTTGGCGTCAGTTGTTTGCAATCATGGAATGGGGCTAGCTCGAAAATCGTGTTGTCGTAATTGGCCAGCATAAATACGGCTACGAAAAAGGTGAAGGTCTTTCGGAAGTTGCGCCCACTGGAAATCAACCGATACTTTGTGTATCGTTCCTTGAAGTTATTTAAGTATACTGATGGAATAAAAGACCGCGCGAAATCCGGCCATCCACTGCGCAAGCAGAAAATCATGTCTCGTGAGATGAATATCAGCAAGGGCAGCATGTCGCGCTACATAAAACGTGACTTGGGATTCAGTGCATACAAAAGACACACCGGCCACTTGCTCTCAACAGCATTGAAACAAAAACGAAAGACAAAATCGAAAGCATTGCATCGCCAGTGCGCGAACAATGCGCACAAACGAATTCTGTTTACTGACCAGAAAATTTTCACCATAGCGGAATCGTTTTACAAACAGAACGATACAACTGTTTCATCAAAACAAGCGTCCAAACTCATTCCAAAAGGTCACCCACTATCCGGCTTATGCGATGGTTTGGTGGGGAGTCGCCTATGCTAGGGTCATTAAGCTTAATTTTTTTGAAACAGGAGTCCAAACTTCGCCGAAAGTGTATCAATACGACGTTTTGGAAAAAGGTTGTGAAGCCTCTCAACACGACATTATTTGCAAACAAGCCGTGGTCCTTTCAACAAGACTCCGCTCCAGCTCACAAGGCAAAAACGACTTAAATGTACTGAATTGGCCTGCTGATAGCCCAGACCTGAATCCATGGGACTACAAACTATGGTTCCTTCTCGTGGCTATGGCTTGCTCTACTCGACACCCAAACATTGAGTCTTTGAAGCGCGCCCTTGTCCGAGCAGTGGACAATTTCTCAATGCATGAGGTGCGCACTGCGATCGACGAGTGTCCAGAGAGACTTCGGCGTTGCTGGAAGGCAAAATTCGGTTATTTCGAATAAGTTGTTCTACGATTTGTAACCATAGAGTGACCGCATACAAGGAAGAAAATTTGTGAAAAAAATGTATTAGTTTTCATTTTATGACCAAAAAACAATTGCGAGTAGTAGGTACCAATTGGAAATTGGTACAGAACTGGGGTGGGATCTCTTTTGATACTTGACATCAGAAAAAACAGTCCACATATGTGTCTAAAGAAGGATGTTATTGTCTTCACCATGAAACAGCGAACTTTAAAGTATCCAACTAGCTGGACTACATTTTCTTTTATTTTTATGTACATTTTTGCTACGATTCATACATTTTGTATAACTTTTGAATTTTCCATTTGATATTTCTACGTATTTTGTTTGTATTTGCAAATTTACTTGATTTTCCTTAAGTGCCAGACGGCAAATCTAAACAATTCTTCCATTCTCCCCTGCCAATATTAAACACAGCACAAAAACCCATTGAAATTTTACCAAAAAACAAAACACAACAGACGTTGAGGACGCGTAATTTGTAGGCAAAAATTAAAAGCAGCTGTCAAATGCATTTGATAGTTTTTAACCCTATATAGCCCACTCGTTTCCTACGCCACCCCCCCACCAAAAAATTTCCCAGTCTTCTGTCCGCAAAACAACAAATAGAAAATTATGCTTCAATAAATAAATTTGCCTATGAAGTGAAGCGGCTGTGTGTGTGTGTGTGTGTGTGTGAGGCTTTTGAAAAACAAAAGTTGATTTTACGAGTAGTTTTGCCAGTTTTGATTTCGACTCTTGTGTGTGTGTGTGTGTGTGTGTGTGTGCGGAAAAGGTGCGATTAATTGAAGAGCTGCCAACGGGACTTGGAAACGGTAGCGTTATTTCAATAGCCAGACCCCCACCAAACTCCTCATCCTCATCCTCTCTGCGTGTGTGTGTGTGTGTGTGCGGCATCCCTTTTTTGGGGGATAATAATAATCAGCGAGTTCCACCAAATGCGGCTAGTTTTTTGTTTGTTTTAGTGTGAGTGTGTGTGTGTGTGTGTTTTCATTGATAATAAAAGGATAATAATAAAGTGCGCGTCGCGGCAAATATTTAGAATCCCAATCCAACACAGACAGTCGAGCGACCCTTTCATCAGACTTGTGTGTGTGTGTGTGTGTTTACTTGAAATCCTTTGGCAAATTTATTGCTTTCCACATATTTGCTGGCTGCTTGTTTAAGGTAAATAATTTTACAGGAAAATCTTAATATTAATTCCTCGATTCAACTGGAAGTTTGCTTAAGATTTGTTCATTTCTTCCCTTCCTTCTGTAATCCAGTTGCCCATTTCAGGTTTGTGGTTTGTGAGGGAAAAAACGCAGCCTAAAAGTATGCAGCACACGTTTGACAGGCGAACGGACAGACAGTCAAGTCAGTCAGCAAAGTGTTTGACAAAAAAGCGCAGCAAGCAGGGTGGAGGGCGGAGGGAGGAGGGGGAGAGGACCACCACAAGGATGCACACGTAAAACGCAGCTCATTGTCAGCTCGTCGACGTGTCCTGGGACCGGGAATATACATTTTTCCTCTCTCTGACCAAGGCACTTGAACAAAACCCAACCAAAAAATGGGGTTGAGGAAAAACACAAAACCAGAAAGGTGTCCTGCAAAAGGACATGCTAATGTTATTTTTATATTAGCAGCAGCAGCAGCAGCATTAGCAGCAGCGCGTTAGCTACTTAAAAACGTAAAAAGAAATGGTTGGGGCGGCCTTTGTTTTTGGCCATGCATGTGTTTAATTTTAATGAAATTAACGCGTGTAATGGCAGCCACGCCCACCAGCTAGCCCACCTGTGCTGTCCTTTTCTCCTCTTTTTTTTTTTTGTTGCTAATCTGCTGTCTGTCTGTCTGTCTATGCTTTTGATGTATGTCATGCATATGGGGGGACAGGGCAAACGTGTTAAATGTTAATTAAAAAGCAGCAGCAGCAACAAAGTCCGACACAGGAGTGGGTGGGGGGGGGGGAGGGGGGTGGGGAGGGGGACACTACATGCAAGATTTTGGCCAAGACGAGGCTTAGGCCTCTACTAATTAAGAGCCAAGACTGGAGACCGCCTAATTGGCCGGCCGTCTACTTTTTTAGCCAAACAAATGAACAGGTTAAGAGCGCACCAAACCGCAACAGAAGCAGCCAAATAAAATGTCATCTTAAATATAATTTTCGCGTATTTTTCTTTTGCCTGTTTGTCTGTTTGTTTGCCTGTTTGTTTGTTTGTGTCAGGCCAAGAAGAAAAGATTTGCAAGCGGTCGCATATGTACGGGGTCTGCAATTCAGCTTAAGGGTTGGAGTTTTGGGATGTGGAGCAATGCAGTTGCATAATTTTAGGCATGCTTTGTGGTGTGAATGTAAAAGGGTAGCTGCTGCATGGTGACTGGCAAAAGGCGCTACCTTCAATGCAAAATAAAGTCCGCATCGGGGCAAACCCAAGTCCTCATCATGGCAAACTAAAGTCCTCACCGAGGCAAACTAAAGTCCTCATTGAGGCAAACTAAAGTCATCATCGAGGCAAACTAAAGTCATCATAGAGGCAAACTTAAGTCATCATCGAGGCAAACTAAAGTCCTCATCACGGCAAACTAAAGTCCTCATCGAGGCAAACTAAAGTTCTCTTCGAGGCAAACTAAAATCCTCATCGAGGCAAACCAAATTCCTCATCATGGCAAACTAAAGTCCTCATCAAGGCAATCTAAAATCCTTATAGAGGCAAACTAAAGTCCTCATCATGGCAAACTAAAGTCTTCATCGAGGCAAACCAAAGTCCTCATCACGGCAAACTAAAGTCCTCATTGAGGCAATCCAAAGTCCTCATCATGGCAAACTAAAGTCCTCATCAGGGCAAACCCAAGTCCTCATCATGGCAAACAAAAGTCCTCATTGAGGCAAACTAAAGTCCTCATCGAGCAAACCAAAGTCCTCATCATGGCAATCTAAAGTCCTCATCTAGACAGACCAAAGTCCTCATCGAGGCAAACCAAAGTCCTCATCGAGGCAAACCAAGTCCAGACCCTGCATCCCCCGCTAATCATGACTATCGACCTGCGCCGGCATGTATTCGATCCAGCATCTACATGTGTCCAACTCAACATTGGATTTGAGAGCTACGAGCTTGTTCCGGCCAGCAAATCGCCGGATGCTCAATCACGTAAACGGCAACACCACGCAGGAAAACTAAAATAGCTGTCCACTGTACAGCCGGCCTATGACAGCAGCGAACATACATTCGACCGCCGTAAAGGGGAGTATCTGCTTCCAAATTTTCAACCTCTCTACATAACATACTAATTGATTCGGATTCAGTCATAGCACTCATACCGATATCAATTAAATTCCTCATAGAGGAAAACAAAGTCCACATCGCGTGGCAAGCAAAGACCTCAACTAAAGGCCACACGAAGTGCTCAACTAGAGGCAACACAAAGTCCTTAACAGAGGCAAAGCAAAGTGCTAAACTAGAAGCTCCTCAAAGTCCTCAATTAGAGGCAACACAAAGTTTTTAACAGAGGGAAAGCAAAGTTCTCAACTAGAGGCACCTCCAAGTCGTTAACTGGAGGCCCAGGAACTACAAAGTCCTCAACTAGAGGGAAAACTACCACCTCGACGAAAGTCAACCTCAACCCAACACTGGCCCACATAGAATTTTTACCGTCGAGACCGTCGTCACGGATGTCTGACGAAGTCACAGCGGAGGGGGGACTAGATGTGCCGACACACCATCTCTAGCCAAGTGTGCCAAGAGATTTTCAATCTTACTTTTTACCCTCGCTCTTCTTGACCAACGCTGCTCCACGGAATAGAGTGCATCCGCCTTGTTCTAATGCAGTGGTGTTCAAAATGCCAAAAGCCTATCCCTTGGATTAGGAACTCATAAGAGAATACGTGTGCTCTCTTACGATGCGCGTGTTCGGCTTTTCGTTCTCTCACGAGGAATTTGTTCTTTTGTTTGTTGCTCATGTTGAATTGTCAGCATGTTTAATTCGTGTTTCGCTGCTACGCACACAAGCGCAATGGTTGATTGTGTGAGCTCTAGTGCATCTTGAGAATTTCGGCGGGTCCATGCTACCCCGATATTCACGGCAGAAATCCTACATCTAATCCCCACGAGACAGAGTTGCTGGAACTCGAAACTGGGTATCGAAGTAACAAAGCCAATCTTAGATTCTGACTATATAATATATATGGACGTTGACTTACAATGCGCAGTACGTTCAAGTGGCCCATGCGACAGCAAGCCTAAGCTTGTTGCGCGCGAACCCCAAGCAAAATAGCAGCCCACCTCCCGCCCAACCGACTGAGAGGCGCAGCCACTAACGTGTGACACGAAATCGCGAAGGAAGAACATAAAGTAATGTTAACTACGGGCTAAATAATTTAATATATAAATTTTTATAGCAGGAAGTGAAGCTCCAGAGTTAATTATTCGGTAGAGTTTATTGTAATCAGCACAGAGGACACGAAACGGTTCATGCAACGCATAGTTAGTATTACAACGATTAAGTGATAGGGGTATAAAATTACGAGTCGGTCTAATAGTCTTAGCCATAATGACACCACTACTTTTTACGAGCACATGGCCA
Organism: Lordiphosa magnipectinata; assembly: GCA_037044535.1. Classification (NCBI taxonomy): domain Eukaryota; kingdom Metazoa; phylum Arthropoda; class Insecta; order Diptera; family Drosophilidae; genus Lordiphosa; species Lordiphosa magnipectinata. The sequence continues at coordinate 346,613 of JBAMBO010001346.1, forward strand.
ACCTTTATCTCAGCTTGACATAAAGAAGATGTTTTTCATATTAGCTGCACAATGCTGCAATTGTAAGGTACTTTTAAGAGATGTTGCAACCAACTACATTTTGAAGCCTCATCATTAGGCTTTCTTTTTCAGTATGTGTCGTTTCGCTTAAGTGTAAACAACATAGTTTTTGTGTGCTCTGAATATGTTATAAGCCAACATTGCACAATTTGCGGAAAAGTTTACTTTCTACCATTGTAACTGGTGATGAAAAATGGATTCATTGCAATAACCCCAAGCCCAAAAAAAAAAATACTGGCCGCCTGACCGTACTCAAAAGCCGAATATTTACTTTGACCAGCTCATGCTCTGTATTTGATGGGACCAACTGGGCGTGGTGGACTAAATATGAGCTGCTACATCCGGGTGAAACCATCACAGAGCAACTCTACCGAACTCAATTGATACGTTTGAGCCGAGCATTGAAGCAAAAACGATCAAAGGCAGGACATGGAAAATTTTGCCATAGAACAACGCTCGGCCACATGCGCAGCCTGTCAAAACTTACCTTGAAACGCTGAAATTTAAAGTCCCACCCCACCCGCCGTATATAGCAGACATTGCCCCTGCCGACTACTATTTGTTTTCGTCGATGAAGCAGATAGCTGTCTTTTCCATGAGACAGCAGACACGCAGGGCAGAGATAACCTTCCCTTAAGCCCAGCTAATGCCATCAATATCTCTATGGTCAAAGAAGGAAACTTCTTTATACCCGTTACTAGTAGATTAAGTCGTGTATGTAACAGACAGAAGGAAACATTTCTGACCATTTAAAGTATATATATGCTTGATCAGCATCATCAGCCGAGTCTATATAGCCCTATCCGTTCATTCGCCTGTATGAACACCAGAGACTAGAAGACCTAGAGCAACCAAATTTGAAATATAGACTCCAATTCCTTGAACGCAGATCAAGTTTGTTTCTAATCTTCGATCTCAAATCTAAAACTTACATCAATCGGGTGTGTTCCAGAAATCTCTTGAGATTTTTGTATAAACGATTTGATTTAGAACTAAACTAGGAGGACTTTATATGTGAAATGATAGGAATAAGGTCGTCTACTAGATCATAGGACGGTAAAACCGTGCGTATTAAATCTAATTGCCCTTTAGCAGTCGGTTTCAAATCGCCCAACTTTTGTCAACTACTCTAGTAGCCGGGCATATTTGTGGTACATCAAATATAAGAGCAAGCAGTTTTAATACGAAGTGTGAGCGCTTATGCCAAAATCTCTAGAGATTTCTAGAACACATCCGTATATGTGCAATATCTATAGTCCCCCAAATTTTCATAAAGATCGGATTATAAATAGCCGAGTTAAAACAATGTTGCATACATGTTTTCATCGTAAACATTTCTTCCTCTGACGGGTATATGAAAGTCGGGCAGAACCGACTTTATCTTACGCTCTCAATATATACTTGCAACGCATAGAAGGAATCATCTCCGATCACATAAAGTATATCTATTCTTGATCATCATGTCGGGCTGAGTCGATTGAGCTTTGTCCGTCTGTCTGTTTCTACGCGAACAAGTCGCTCAGTTTTGAAGCAATTGAGCTGAAATTTTGCACAGAGTCTTCTTTTGGCTGCACGCTGCTAATATGTCGGAATATGCCGCCGGGATCGTATGCCTATTTCTTGTAGCTGCCATAGGAACAATCAGTCTGAAAATAGGTTAAAGTGGGAAAAACTTGTTGGTTTTCGTTCTTAACGCGGTCAATATTAAAAAACTGATCTGTGAAGTTTGTTCGAAATCGTTAACCATTGGAGCGAGCTTTTTCAAGTGTATTAAAACAGCGTTGGCCCACTAGAGCGCGGCCAAAAAGTGAGAGTGTTTTGGTGTGCGAAAATAAAGCGCCGTAAATTTGCCTCAACCTGACAGCATCAAATGTTAGCCAGCGACTGAAAGGCTTTTTGCTCTCTTCTCCTCAGCTTCGGCATACGTTCGGCTCGTATACGTGTAAATAGAGAAATGTCTTCGATCCCCAGGGGGTTCTTGTGACCATCGCTATATTAAAACTTCAGCACAAACGAAGTTAGCTTTCCTTTCAATAGTCAAGTCGCACTTGAATAAAATCTTACTTTAGTATTTACTCCAAATACGACGAACAAACTGGCACCACTTTCGAGCTAATTTCAAATAAGAGCACTATGTGGATGCCTATGGCAAGGTAAGGTACAAACTTCTGCGAGTAACTAGGTATGGGTGTAAAAACCTTTGCTTGTGACCCGCACAGTAGGTAAGGGTCGCAGCACGCCCTGGCGTTATGCATTATTACTTCTGTAGGAAGTTAAAGAAACGTTATTGTTAAGCTTTCTATTCAGGCACTCGGAAATATTTTAGCTAGAGATCCCACCGGTGTTTAGATTGCTTTGTCGAATTAGCAAAAGTTACAAAATTTTTGCCTTTCACAGCATCGACTCTTTTCAACTTATCAATATGAACTCTTGCTTCTGCTTTTGATGAAAACCGAAGTCGCAGCCAAATGAAAAGCAAAAAACGATTATTGAGAAAAATAAACGGCGCTTTATGATTTTGATTTTGGTTTTGCTAATGATTTTGTTCAGTCGAAGTCTTGAGTCATCCTCTTTTCCTGTGTTGTGGAAGGAATCTTATATCATTCCTCTCCATAAAAAAGGTAATAAGTCGGATGTTAAGAATTATAGAGGTGGAAATACCTTGTCTGCAATTCCTAAAGCTTTTGAGAGAATTATAACATCTCAACTGCAACATTTATGTAGTTCCATTATTTCACCCTATCAACATGGATTTGTGAAGCGTCGATCAACTACCACTAACTTATTGGAGCTTACATCATTAGTGATCAAAGGGTTCTTAGGTAAGATGCAAACTGACGTCATTTATACTGAGTTTAGTAAGGCTTTTGATTCTGTTAATCACTCCTTGTTGCTTCATAAACTGAGTTTAATTGGTTTCCCAACTAACCTTCTTAGTTGGATCTCTGATTTTGTTATACATATTCGAAACTAATCCAGGTTACCTCTGGGAGTACCCCAAGGTAGTCACTTGGGTCCATTGCTTTTTACTCTCTTCATAAATGATCTTCTGTCAGTCTTGACTCACTCTCGTGTGCTTATGTACGCTGATGATGTGAAACTATGTTTACATATAACGATTTGCTTTCCCGCTATAATTTGCAAGCTGACTTAAATGCATTTCAGTCTTGTTGTAAAGATAATCAATTAAACCTTAACAGTTCCAAGTGTAAGGTTATGACATTTTACAGAAGCTTGCCACAATTCTTCACTTATATGCTTGATAATGTCCCACTTGAGTGCTTAAATGATTCAGCCAATGAGGTAAATGATCTTGGGGTAATTCTTGATCACCGACTTAAATTTGACTCTCATGTTACAGCTACTGTTTGTAAGGCCAGGAGTGTTCTTGGGCTTATTAAGCGCTGGTCAAAGGAATTTGATGATCCCTATCCAATTCTCGAGTATGGATCATATGTGTGGTCTCCGCAATATTCGACCTATCAAGATAGAATTGAATCTGTGCAAAAACAGTTTTTATTGTTTGCTCTTCGTGGTTTGGGCTGGAATCCTGAGGTCCGTTTACCATCGTACTCTAGTAGACTTCTTTTGATTAACCTTCCCTCCCTTATTAGCCGTAGAGTTATGCTTGAAGTAATCTTTATACATAGACTAATTAATGGTGAAATCGACTCAACTGAGTTGGTTGGCCAAATTAACCTCAACGTTCCTATTAGACCTACTCGTAATTTTATCCCCCTATCACTACATCGTTGTAATACTAACTATGCCTTGCATGAACCGTTTCGTGTCCTCTGTGCTGATTACAATAAACTCTATCGAATAATTAACTCGAAGCTTCTCTTCCTGTTATAAAAATTTATATTTTAACTTATTTAGCCCGTAGTTAACATTTCTTTACGTACTTCCTTCGCGATTTCGTGTCACAAGTTAGTGGCTACGCCTCTCGGTCGGTTGGGCGGGAGGTGGGTTGCTATTTTGCCTGGGGTTCGCGCGTAACAAGCTTTGGCTTGGTGTCGCATGGGCCACTTGAACGTACTTCGCATTGTACGTCAACGTCCATCAAAAAAAAAAAAGCAGCAGCATGTGTGTCCACGACTCATTTTTTTGGAATTTACCAGCCCACCAAAATTTAACGCAACGCAACAACAGGATTTGTTTTTTTTTTCAGCTCGCTGTTGTTGTTAACTACAACCTACCCAGCAAACATTTATAATCGCCGAAGAGTCGCAGGTGACTCGCCAAGAAGTTTAATTTAGTCGCCCGCGATATCGCATTCTGATCGTCTCTTGGGAGAAAGTGAGCCACTTCAGCGACACTTTCAGAAGAATCGCGGAACAGTCTTCTGGAAGTGTCGCAAGACTCAATTGAAAGAGTCGCAATAGAGTCTCCCAGGAGGGTCGCTAAAGACTCAATTGAAAGTTTCGCAATACAGTCGCTTAGAAGAGTCACTTAACTACTACGTTTTTATATAAAAATATATAATATAATATAAAAATATAACTTACTCCTAGTCTCTGAAAGTTGCGCGGTTCCGTTACTTAAGCTTCTCCCGCGCTTTCGAGATTATGTATTTGTTATTATAAAATTGTCTCTTTGATGCTTGTCTCTGAAAGTTAAGCGGTCCCGTTAATTAAGATATTCTTCATTCCCTCTTTTTCGAGATAAGCTGACTGGGAGATTGAATCTTCCCCGCGACTCCCAGAAGACGCTCTTCTGCGATCGGCGACTAAACAATCTTCTGGGAGTCGTGAGGAAGATTGCTAGAAGATTAAATCTTCCGATTATCTTCCCCGCGACTCTTAGAAGACTCTTTTTGGCAATTGGCGATTAAACAATCGCTCAATTGTTTGCTGGGTAGCCGAGCCGTCTAACGGTAAATGTTTCATTGTGTGTATTGAGAGAGGCCAAAAGCAAAATGTTCAAGCAGAAAAGGGATTTGAATGACTTCTGTTGTGACTTCTGAAAGCGAACACGTGCTGCAGCTTCGACTTGCGCCACTGAGCAAAAGCAAAATCAAAATGAAAATCAGTGGATCCCACACAATGTTGTAGAATTCTCGATGCAACGCAATGACTGACCTTTCGATTTCAGCCTACGCAACATAACATAGAGAAGGCTTGGTACATTGTATTATGGAGAGAAGGTAATGGAAAATGAAAATACCCAGCAAACAATATGTGCGTTTTCTGACACTTTTTTATGATCATTCACCGTCATAATGTGCACAAAAAACAGTCCGAAATTAGCGTTTTTTTCTATGAAACCGGTCGCACTTAATGTGGAAGATTTCTGAGTCCAATCTGACTCTTTTCTGACACAGATATAAGTGCTTTCACACTCCCAATGAAGCATAGGAGACCCCCATAAAATACACATTAAAGTTACTTTTCTAGGCACTTGAAGGACTACTGAAAGGCTCTTTCCAGACGCAGATCCGAAAATGCTCAGACATAAGAGCATCTGCATAAGTGAATATGCTCCGAAAACCCTCAAATTTTTGTGTTTACTCCAAAAACGCTCTTAAGCTCGGCTCTTTTCAGACACATAATTTGGACGAACTTGGTTTGCTGGGTAACACGCTTGCTGCTGTGCTGCTGCTGCCTTGTTTAAGTAAAACCTTGGGGACTTGTCAGTATACTTTTGATTTTGGTGGCTTTAGAGCAGAGTCGACCAGCCCTAGCTACCAGGAGGCGAAGTCAGTCGTGTTTTTAAGCAAAATGCGAGACGAACTCATGATAGTGTGAATCGGTGAACACTGAATTGCAAGTAAAACGCTGTAGTCTGGAGAGAGAGCTCTCTTGCTCACCAGCACAAGCACAGTTTTTTGTCCTAACCATTTGGACAGGGCAGAGTTCCCCAGTGTGCCTGTCTCTTTCTCCCGCTCTAACACACAGTGTTGCATGACTTCAGCCTGCATGCGGTGTGAATTGGCAAGTATGTTCGGGCCTTGGCTGGTGAGTCCTGCTTCAGGGGTCTACCGTTTTTAGTAACTACTGAAAAAGTGTGTAAATGTAATTTAGTTAAAAAAAGCAATATTCTTAAGTACATTTTGAAACTGCTCAAATAATTCCCATAATTGTAAATAAGTAGCTAAATGCTTGAAATAGTTGGCATAACCCAAACCTGACTGCTGCACCCTACACATATACGAATGCTCCACATGGCCCACGGCGCGAATAGAAAGCAGGCAAAAAAAAAAAAAAAAGAAAAGGAGGAACTGAGCGTTGAAGTGGCAAAGGAAACTTGCCACAACGCGTTTGTTGGGCGGTTGGAGATAAACGCATAAATGACGAGCTGAAATCTCTTCCTTTTTTTTTTCGTCTTTTGCTAAAGCATTTCTTAACCCACCAACTGGTATCCCTCTGTGTCCCGCTGCTCTCATGTTAAAAAGCATTTTTTGTTAAGCCTTTCAGTCGCCTGGTAAAAATTATAAGAATTTTACTCGAGTTGTTTACTTCATCTTCTCATTTGTTGTTGCAAAAAGAAAAGAAAAAAAATATAGAAAATATGCATGTATTTTTTTTTGTTTTTTTTGTTTTTTTTTACCAGGAATGTGTAAATTTCTACTTTATGCAAAAAAGCTGCGGCCGCGACTTCTTGGCATTTTTTTTTTGAGAGAGTACAAAAAGAAATGCTTTTGATGCTTAGATGGGAACACAAAACCGGAGAGTTAAAGCCAGCCCAAAGTTAAAGCACACATGAGCAGGAGCCGGCCCCGGCAGTACTGAGCCATTAATCGCATTGGTGTTTATTTAGCTTGTAATTACATTCATTTATTTACTTATTGACTGTGTCGGCGCTGCAGACTCCCCAAATAACTAACAATATTCCCTCCCCGTCCAAGTCGCCAAGTCAAGTTCTGACCTTCGAGTAAGCCACAAAAGCAACCAGGGCCGGAGCCACCCCCATTAAAAGCCAATATCTTTGAGCCTGATGGCAGCCGCAGAATAAGAAAAAATGTCTTTGAATGACTGACAATCAATTTCGCTTGGCTGGCAGGAGGGGAGCTGGAACTCCTCTCGTGTCGCCTTAACGAACGTTGAAAATTACTTTGACATAAGTTAATTAATCTTTGGCGCGCAAAGTTCGTGTTTGAAATATTGCAAAACCAGAAGGACTGGCCAACTGACTCACTGACTGGCCGACTATCTGTCTATCTGTCTGTCTGTCTGTTTGCCTGAATGAAATATTTGTCAATGAGTATTGCTAATTTACAAGTTTGATTTGTTCAGCGTTGAGAAATGGCTCGGACATTCTTTTGGCTAGCCGTAACATAAATAAAATTAAACGAACTTACGTGTTTTTTTGGATTGGGGGGGAAAGGAGGAAATGCCACGAAGAAAATGCTTAAGGAAAATGCTAATAGAAATTCCGCATACAGCAAAGTAGTGAAGATTCCTAAGGGGGGGATGAGGTCACAAATGTTCTGAGGTCAAATAGAGTCGGATAATGTTTTGTAGGTAGTTGGATATTCTGCAAATAATGCTTGGCAAAAGGTCCTTTGAGCCGGATGTTCAAGCCTTGTAGGGAAGGCGAAGTATTCCAAAAGGTCCATTGATTCGCATATTCAGGAAACAATGTTTAAGAGGTGGGAATGCCAAGGATCCCAAAAGGTTCTTCGAGTAGTATTTTTAGGAAAAAATGTCTTGTAAAGGGGCGAAGAGTTCCAAAACATCCATCGAGTCGGATACTTTGTAAACAATGTTTCGTGGGGAGAAGACGGAGAATCCTAAAAGGTATTCATGCTTTGTAGGAGAGGCGAAGTATTCTAAAAGGTACATTGACTCGGATATTCTGGAAACAATGTTTTAGAGGAAGAAGTTGAAGAATCTCAAAAGGTCATTCGAGCCGGATATTGTGGAAACCATACTTTGCCGGTCATCGCCTCCAAGAGGAGTAAGAATTAGTGAAGTGCGGGCCAAAGTCTTAAGTGTAAGGTAATTGACAAACACCCCTTGCATTGCCCAATCGAATATCTATTTATAGAAATATCCAACCTGAACATTGACTTAAAAATGCTGGTCGGGTGTGTCTACAGACCACATAAAAACATTGATATTTCGACAATAATTGACACATTAGGTAACTTATCCTTGACGTATACACCCATTATCATTGCTGGCGACTTTAATAGCAACTTACTCCTAGAATCACATCTTTCTATGGCAATGGAAACACTGGGACTAAAACCGGTGAATTATCTGATCCCTACACACTTTTCCAACACCAATAACACCCTACTTGACAAAGTTCTCCTCTATGACCAAGTTTCTGTTCCAGCCTTCTCTAAGCACGATCTAATATTCTTGACATACTGTGTAAATGTAGCTCGTACTGATCAGGTGATCCAATATAGAGACTTTCGAAACATTGACTACATCGGGTTAAATAATGCTTTCTTGCTATGTGACTGGGATGCTATTTATTGGCTTCCGAATGTTGACTCGCAATTAGATTTATTTAGCAATTAGCTGAACCATTTTTTACAATACTTTTGTACCTGTCAAAACCAAAACTCTTAAAGTAGCTGATAAACCTTGGTTTAACACTGAAGTTAGAAAAGCTATTGAAAAGCGGGATAAAGCCTTTGCCAAATGGAAACGCTACGCTAGCCCGAAGAGAAGTGAATAATTTGATTATCAAATCGAAAAGGTCCTTTTATTATATCAAGTTTCAGAGGGCTGTAAATACAAGTCAACGCTGGAAAGCTATTAAAAATATAGGAATTGGAAAATCGAAGCCTGTACTAAGTAATGACGTTGACGTAAATAATCTTAATCTTAAATTCACTCGACTAAACGTACCTGAGATTATATGTAATACGCATCTGTCCGCTTCTTCATTTAATAATTGTTCAAACTGCTTTGATTTTGTTTGTGCTAGTCCATATGAGGTTCTAGATTCAATGCGTAAAATTAAGTCAGATGCTGTGGGCCTTGATGGCCTAAGCTCCAAATTTATAAAAATCCTGCTACCAATAATCATAAGCCACTTAACGCACATTTTTAACGCAGCAATCACCACTTCAACATTCCCAACCGACTGGAAAACTGTAAAAATAATACCAGTCCCTAAGGGTAAAGATGAGTTTAGGCCTATCTCCATACTCCCCTACCTTTCTAAGGTCTTTGAGCAGCTGATTGCAACACAAATAACCAGCTTCCTAGCCACAAATAAACTCCTCAACAACAACCAGTCTGGATTTCGGAAAAATAGGAGCTGTACTACAGCAATCATTAAAATAGTTGAAGACATCCGCAGAAACATGGACAAAAGCGACGTAACTTTACTAACACTTCTTGACTACAGTAAGGCATTTGACATCGTAAATCACGAAATACTACTAACTAAGTTAGGAAATCTATACAACTTCTCTGAAACGGCTATAAAACTAATGCATTCATACCTAAACTATAGAAATCAAGCAGTCGTATCAAATGCAAACATGTCAGAGTTTCTCCCTATTACACGTGGAGTCCCACAGGGATCAGTTTTAGGGCCTCATTTATTTATAGTGTATGTTAATGATCTTCCCAGTGTGTTGTCAAAGTGTGAAGTCCATATGTATGCAGATGATGTCCAAATGTATGTTAGTAGTCCGTTGAGTCAAATTGACCAGTGCACTTTGGGCGAAATGACGATTTTTCTGGCATAAAGTCAAAAAATTGATGGTACTAATTTCGAAAAGTGACTTTAATTATCCAAAGTAAATACTTCAGTTAGATTATTATTCTCTTGTGGCAGCTCTCTGAAGTCAGCTGATTTATCAAAACACGTGCTTGTGCAAATTGATGTAACCAGTTCATTGTATTTACAAAGTAAATAAATAGGCAAAGCTTTAAGCAAAAAATCAAGTTTAATATGGAAAACGAAGCTGACGGTATGTAAAATTGATATCTGCTGTGATAAGAAACGAAATGTTTGTTTTGTTGTTGTTGTCAATTGTTTTGTTTATTGCGTTTTTAGCAGAAAAATAACAAATGTAATTGTGTTCCGTGGAGTAATACTTTTGCTACGCATGTAGGCGCAAGCAACTAAAAATGGCAAGTTATTTGTTAAAGCCCCTGGTATATAGTGTTATTAATCTTTTTTGCGCATTTTTGCGCTTTTTCGAATAATTTGCATTTTCAGTGACATATGAGTTTTCGCACGAAACTCTGATCGATATTTGGGACAGAAACAATCGAAATGCAGATGCCATAACTGAATATATTATATTAAAGCAGAGATAAACAAAAACGATTTAAGCCTAAAAATATAGATCAAGTTAAAGCCAAAGTTAAAGGATTTATCTCTCATATAAATCGATATTTGCCAAAATGCCAAAGACATCTGTCAAGATTTAAGACCAAGCACTCAGAATGGCTTTTAAAAATTTTGGGAGTGGAAATTGATCATGAAAATACCGCAAGATCTTCACCCACCAATATTGGACGACCAAAAATAAGCTATACTGAGGCAGGGCCACGATTGAAAAGAAAATTGGCTTCCGAACTTGCCGTACAGACTAATTTCTCAACGCCTTTACTTTTACATGCAGCCTCTGCCTCTGCTAAAAAAAGAAAGGATATTGAAGTTTCCGGAATTTTGAAACAAGCTATGCCAGAGCAAAAATCAGAAAGTCTTCAGTTAAAAAAGCGGAGTGGACATATTTCCATCACGAATACTGAAGCATTAGCTTTTTTATTGGAGAATGGGCGTACAAAACAACAATACAGAAACATAAAGCAGTTAAATAAAGCACACGGCTCAGAAAAAGGCCTACCAAAAGAAGTAATAAATCTTTTGGGGTTGCCAACCCAACAAATAAGTTCTTCGTCATTTGGATCAGATCTTTATAACAACGATTCGGACACGCCAGCTAATTCTGATGACGAAGAAGATTGCGATAAAGCTTATTCCATTGTTTTAGATGTATAGGAAATATGAAGTAAAAATGTGCTAGCTATGTTGTTAAAATAAATTGAAAAAATATAATTAATTTTTCATCTATTGTAGTGTGGTTGTGGTTGGGAAGGGGCAAGTGGCAGGGGGCGTGGTTAATACACATAATTACCTATGTTTCGATTTGTCAAATGTGCCAAATTGCACAAAGTTCGATTTTTATAAAAAAAAATTGACGTGTTGTCTATACCATTTCAGGGAGTTGTGAGGGCGGGAAGTTAAGGCGTGGCCCAATTGACGACATTTTTTTTTTCGAAATTCTAGTTTAATATTATATAAGACACATATACACAAAATTTCAAGGGCCTAGCTCTATTTTTAGAGTTTATGCCACAAAATTTGGCTAATCGCCCATAGTGCAGTGTAATAATGCGTGTAACAATGAGCTGTTTAATGTAAGTGAATGGGCCAAGAAAAATGGACTTAGCATCAACCCCATCAAATCGAAATGCCTTGTCATACACAAAAAGATTTTAGGTACTGAAAACTTTGCAAAATTAGAAATAGATGGAGCATCTATACTGTATGTAAATAAGGCTGAGAGCCTTGGAATAACTTTCAACAAAACTCTATCCTGGCAGGATCATATAAATGAGGCAGCTGGGAAGACTTACGCACTGCTTAGGCAACTATCGCTAACCTAGAATTGTTTACCTATAAACATACGACTCCTGATTGCGAAGTCTTCCGTTGTATAGAAATTTTTGGAAATTGTGATGCTGGTAGCCAACACAAATTAAATGTAGCTTTTAATAGTATTGCAAGATATATTTATGGGCTACAAAGAAGGGATCACATCACAAGCTCTGCAGTTAAAATATATGATCTCAGCCTAAACGCTTTGATAAGTTATAGAGTCCTTTTATTCATTCACAAAATAGTCTACAGACAAAATCCAGACTACTTGTTAAACATGTTAAGCTTTACCTCATCCAGAAAAACCAGCAATCTTGTCTGCGTGAGAAACAGACTGGGATGTTCCGACAAACACTTTTTCGTAAACGCTGTTCGCCTTTGGAACCAATTGGCGCACACACATTTAGTAAAGACCTCAAAACACATCTTCAGAGAGCCGTCTAAACTCTAGACAAACAAAACTAATAGATAAATATATAATCAAGATATATTAAGTACTAAAAATAAAAGATCCAACATATTTTTCAAATGTATACTAATTAATATTTACATTTTTAATTATAAATCTATATTAAGAATAATGTTGGAAGCTGCCGAGCTTTTTCGACAACTTTAAATAAAAAGAAAGGTCCGAGAAGTTTCTCTTCATTAATTTACATTTATTTTATTAAGGGCGTGGCCGTGGATAAATTGGCATACGCAAAAATGTTCGTTCGCGAAGATGCTGCTGCACTCGATGGCTCTCAAATTACAACTAATTTAACAAAGGCAAAGATTTAGGCACTCAAGCTTAGCATGCTTGAGTTGAGCGTATGGAGAGTAAGATAACAGCAAATGATTGAACATAGATAATTAGCGAGGGGTGTAACAAGAGTTGTGGAGGCTACTTAAAATTAGCTGCTGCGCCGAACATACTCCCCCCGTTGAAAGTGCAGGGCTTTCAACAGAATCTTCAACGGGAAGGACGCACAGCTTATTGACAGCCCGTCTAATGGTTCCAGTGGTTGTGCGTAGGTCAGCGACTCTGATGACACCGTCAGCTCCAGAGATGGTTTTAATGACCCGTGCTAGTGGCCATTTTAAAGGTGGCAAGTTCTCGTCCTTAACACACACCATGTCGTTGACCCGGATTGAACGTTGAGGAGTGCGCCACTTTGCGCGCTGCTGGAGAAGTGTTAGGTACTCTTCACTCCAGCGCTTCCAGAAAAGTTGCTGAACCAAGGTGGCGCGTTGCCAGCGATCGAGACGATTGAAGTTAAGTGGCGCCAAGTCGGGTTCGGGAAACGCCATAGGTGGACGACCAGTAAGGAAGTGGCCTGGTGTGAGAACTCCAAGATCTTCGGGATTTTCTGAAAGGGATACAAGAGGACGAGAATTGATTATGGCTTGAATTTGGCAAACCAACGTTCGCAGCTCGTCAAAGCCAAGAAGAGACGATGCCATCGAGCGGTATAAGTGTTGTTTAGCCATCTTCACCGCTGCTTCCCATAAACCGCCGAAGTGGGGTGATCGAGGAGGGATAAATCGCCAGTCGAATCCATTGTTGAGGCAGTGAGCATGAACTTCATCCCGATGTTTTTCGCTCAAAAATAAGAGCCGAAGTTCCTCTAGCTCGTTCTTCGCGCCAACAAAATTAGTTGCATTGTCCGACCAAATGCATCTTGGTATGCCTCGAGTAGCTACAAAACGCTTCAGAGCGCTTAGAAAGGCTGCAGTAGAAAGATCCTTTACCAGTTCCATCCAAACGGCTTTGGTGGCGAAACAGATAAAAACGCTGATGTAGCATTTTTGCGGCGCCTTGTTGCGCACCTCTGACCTATAGTAAAAGGGCCCGCAATAATCAACGCCAGTAACGGTGAAAGCCTGCGAATCTTGGATGCGCTCTTTGGGCAGGTCAGCCATGATGTGTTCAACAAGACGAGGTCGGGATCTGCAGCATATAACACACTTGCGCAGCACACGCGCAACAGTTTTCATACCACCTATGGGCCAGAACTGCAAACGAATAGAGCCCAGCAGTGACTGTGGACCAGCGTGGTGATGCTTGCGATGCAGATGCGTGATGATAGCGAACGTCAATGGGTGCTCCTTTGGTAAAATGATTGGGTGACGCGCGTCAAAGTCAAGGGTTGAGTGACGTAGCCGTCCACCAACACGTATCAAGCCAAGCTCATCCAAAAATGGTGAAAGGGAAGCCATATTGCTTGAAGAGTCAACGCATCTCCTCTTTTCCAGTGAATGGTATTCAGGATACAATTGAGCTCTTTGAATGATCCGAATCAGCAAGTGAAGTCCTCCTCGAATGTTCTCAGATGTCAGCTGAGGCGACTTAATTTTGTTGATGAACTTGTGCACATATCCAAAAATGCGCTGCATCATGCCAAATGAGTTTATGTATTTAAAATACAACGATATGTCGACCCGATCTGATGACAGCATGACCTTGTGGCGAATCTCTGGAAGTTTGCTTTCAGGCAGGCAATGTTCTGGCCATCCGCATCTTGGCTGTTGCAAAAACGATGGCCCGTTCATCCAAAGTGTTGAATGCAAAAGCTCCTTCGGTGCTGCTCCCTTTGACAGTATGTCGGCCGGATTCATAGCTGTTGGAACATAATGCCATTTCATGCCCTCAGTCAGCTGTTGTATAGCACAGATCCTATTGGCCACGAAAATGTTGAATTTGGATGGTTCCTCCTGCAACCAAGAAAGGACAACGGATGAGTCTGACCAACAATGGAACTCACAGTCAAACGGCTCCATTTTTGAGATTTCGGATACTAAGTGTGCGAGCAGAACGGCAGCACAAAGCTCAAGCTTAGGTACTGTAAGCGTTTTCAGAGGGGCAACTCGCGCCTTTGAGCAAAGTAGGTGCACTTGAACACTATTTTCCGCCAGAGATCGAACATAAATACAAGCTCCGTAGGCCTCCAGACTGGCATCACAAAAGGCATGTATCTCGAAGCTACCTTTGGACTGCAGTACGTAGCGAGGAAATGTGGCGTGTTCTGCATTAGCAAAATCTTTGCAAAATACGGTCCAAGACGCTTCCAAGGACTGAGGCAAGCTTTCATCCCATTGCAACTTGTCTCTCCACATGCGTTGCAAGATGATTTTCGCTCTGGTCAAGGTAGGTCCTATGAGCCCAAGTGGATCATAGCATCGTGCAATAGTGGCCAATACAGAACGCTTAGTGTGCTTGCCAGAACCTATCTGTGGAGCAAAAGTGAGAAAGAACATGTCGTTATGCGGCGCCCAGGCCAAACCAAGCGCCTTGGTCACATCGCTGCCGTCATCAAATTTGACGAAGCTTTCCTTGTCCTTCTCTGGGACATCATGAAGTACATCCGGTGAGTTGGAGCACCATTTTCTTAAACGAAAGTGCCCCCGAGCAAGAAGCTGAGTGGTTTGATGCATGATGTCACGAACTTCTTCAGTAGAACTGCCTTCAGATATCATATCGTCAACGTAAAAGTTTCTTAAGACGACTTGCGAGCCCAAAGGGTATGATTCAGACTCATCCATGGCCAGTTGATGCATTGCGCGTATGGCAAGAAACGCGGCAGGCTTTGTCCCGTAGGTGACCGTGTCCAACTTATAGACTTGAATGTCTTCGTCAGGAGAGTTTCGCCACAAGATGCACTGAAGCATGTTGTCAGGAGCAGTGACCCGAATGCATCTGTACATCTTACAGATGTCACCTGTAAGAGCAATGGGAAATGTACGAAAGCGAATCAGTATATTGAAAAGATTGGCCTGAATTGTGGGTCCTGCCATAAGAAGCTCATTTAATGAGAGCCCAGAAGTTGTCGCTGCGGAGCCGTCGAATACAACTCTCAGACTTGTTGTAGTACTGTCTTCTTTAACTACGCAATGGTGCGGCAGGAAATATTTGCATTTGTGAACTTCTGCTTTAGGTACGATAGACATATGCTTGAGGGTCAGATATTCCTTAATAAATGCAGAGTATTTTGCCTTGAGATTCGGGTTGCGATTGA
This sequence comes from Lordiphosa magnipectinata, assembly GCA_037044535.1. Lineage (NCBI taxonomy): Eukaryota > Metazoa > Arthropoda > Insecta > Diptera > Drosophilidae > Lordiphosa > Lordiphosa magnipectinata. The sequence continues at coordinate 362,251 of JBAMBO010001346.1, forward strand.
GTTTGCGCTCTAAGTTTTCAAATCGATGCTTGGCCTGTAAGTAGGAATCTCCCAGAGACTCTAATCCCCGCTTCATTGGCAAGCGAACAGAATATTCCCCAGAGGGCAATCGAGTGTAGTGGCTTTTGAAGTGCTCCTCACATTGAAGCTCTTCCGTTGTAGCTTTAGATATTGGCTCAAAGGTATGCTCCACTTCCCAGAAGCGACGCACCAAATCGTCCAGCCGAGTGCTGGTATTGGTGCCTTCCGATGACCTTTGGCTAACGACAAAAGATGACAGTTTTTGGGTCCTATGACCGCCACCAGAGAGGATCCAACCAAGATGGGTTTTTTGTAGCAATGGTAATCCAGGTGCAAGCTGAATCTGTCCCACGCACAACAACTCGAAAAACAGACCTGCTCCGATGAGCAAATCTATCCGTTGTGGCAAATGAAACGAGGGATCGGCCAGCTGAATATTTGAGGGAACGTTCCAATTGGTAGTGCTCACTGACATGCCTGGCTGATTGTCAGTAATCGTTTGCGCAATTATGGCAGTGAGGCTGGTAGTGAAATCTGAAGTCCGCGACTTCAGCACGAGGTCGACTGAGTATCCTTCGGTTGAGAAATTGGTATCTCCAATACCTGAGACTGCAGCCTGCGATTTAGTTTTGCGAAGTTGAAGTTGGTTTGCGAATCGAGTTGTAACGAAATGTATTTGAGACCCTGAGTCCAAAAGTGCACGGCAAGGTACGAGTGTGCCAGCACGGTTTTTTATTAGGACAACAGCAGTGGCTAATAGCACAACATCAGACGAAGAGTGAGATATAAAGGCTTGAGGCAAGGCTGGCGACATAGCGATCATGGCAGTAGATTGCGATGTGGTTGATTGGGCAGAATTTTGAGTGTTAGATTGAGTAGCAGGACGATTATAATGCAAAAGAGTGTGATGATTTAATTTGCAAGAACGACAGGAACCAGATTTGCAATCTCTCATTTGATGGCCTCTTTTTAAGCAGTTAAGGCACAATGAAAGCCTCTTAGCCTCTTTATGACGAGCGATTGGCGATAAGTTTTCGAATGTTTTGCAGTGGTAAATCTGGTGATCTGTGCCGTCACAAATTATGCACGTACCTGGCGAAGCATTTGCAGCTACAAACGACTTTCTCTGATGCGTACTCACAGTTTTTCCAGACTTGCCCACCTGACCATCCTGCTCTTGAATAGCGTGCTGCACATTCTCAAGCGTTCGGCATCGCTTCTCCAAGAAGGCTGATAATTTCTCCCAGGATGGCAGCTCGTTGCTCGGAGAACTTTCCTCCCATTTGGCCTGAGTAGTCTTGTCCAGCTTCTGAAGCAAAGTTTGCACGAGAATGCAGTCAGCCACTTCTTCCGTGGTGGCAAGCGATTCTAATGCCCGGAGGTGCGAAGTAACCTTGTCCGTCAGCTCTCGCAGCTTGCCCACAGATGCATCTGCCTTGCCCAGCCCAAATATCTCTCTGATGTGTGCCTGTAAAATGAGACGCTTATTATCAAATCGCTTTTTAAGAATATTAATTGCAATTGCGTAGTTAGCCTGATTAATTTCCAAAGAGCTGATTGCGTCGAGCGCAGTGCCAGTTAAACAGGATCGCAGATGTTGCAGCTTTTCTATAGGAGTGATCTCCGCCTCCTTGCCAATTACAGAAGTGAACATTGCGAAGAAACTTGCCCACTCTGTATATGCCCCATTGAATTTAGGCAGCTCCAACTGAGGCAAGCGGGATCGATTGGACATAACCACTAATGATTGGGACTCGTTCGTATTGACTCTGAAGGTGGAACAGTGTTGAGTCGGCTCACGTTTGCTAAGCTCACGCTGGAGAGTAGCTCTAAAACTCAACAGAGCAAGATCAAATTTGCCGGGCAGCTCACTAGATATGGAATCGAAATTCAGCTCCTCCAGGCCTGCATGCGCAATGATAAAATTAGACTCCAGCTTATTTAATGATTCCAGCAGTCCACTTAGAACGTATTCATCCATGCCTTTCAGCTTCTGATCATCCATCTCAGCACAAATAGATTTAAGCCGGTCAAATATAGCACTTGTTTTTTGCTGTAAAAACGCAATCCGGTCTACTGGTGTGCGTCCACTGGATGCAGCAGCAGAGCCGTACGATTCGTTAGGAGTAGAGTTGTTGGCTGAAGAATCATTAGGAGCCATGGTGTTAGCTAATGAATCCTCCATGTCGATTAATTTTTAACAAAAAATACCGATTACGCGTTGCAGTTAATGTTGGCTATGAGCGCGCGTGTGTTCAGCCCCGAGAAAAATATATAACTATTTTTTGACTGCAGCTGCAACAACAACGAACACGAGATCACCGTTAGAATCGAAGCAAAGCGAATGACCGTTCAATTGCGAGACGTTTCTATGCAGGTGGCCAAAGCAAAGGGCGAAAGCAAAGATGAAAAATAAAACAGATTCGCACACACAAGCACACGTACGCAGTTCTTATGTGTGTGTGAACATTTTTATCCACTGATATGAAACCGTTATTGTTTGCATGTGCACAGCGCAGACAATTCGAAAATTAAATTAATTATTTTTGGTAATTAGTTTTTAGTTAGTTTATGCACAATATTATTAACCACGATCACGTCGGGGTCACCAAAATGTTGGAAGCTGCCGAGCTTTTTCGACAACTTTAAATAAAAAGAAAGGTCCGAGAAGTTTCTCTTCATTAATTTACATTTATTTTATTAAGGGCGTGGCCGTGGATAAATTGGCATATGCAAAAATGTTCGTTCGCGAAGATGCTGCTGCACTCGATGGCTCTCAAATTACAACTAATTTAACAAAGGCAAAGATTTAGGCACTCAAGCTTAGCATGCTTGAGTTGAGCGTATGGAGAGTAAGATAACAGCAAATGATTGAACATAGATAATTAGCGAGGGGTGTAACAAGAGTTGTGGAGGCTACTTAAAATTAGCTGCTGCGCCGAACAAATAATGATAAATAATTTGTTTGACTAGTGCAGTAAGATAAGTTAACAAAACTTGTAGCACTAGGATGAATAATAATAATAATAATAAAAAAAAGTCCTTATGTACGCTGACAATCTGATGACGTTCAACTGCAGCGCATGCTACACGCCACACACAGCTTCTGTCAAAAGTGGAGTCTCCAAATGAACAGAAATAAGTCCAAGATATTGATAATGAAAAATGGAGAAGGTCGTACGACAAGAGATGAGAAGTAGTTCCTGAATGGAGAAGAGGCAAGATTAAAGGTCAATATGAGTGACCACGCCATGCTGGACGCCGGGCCATCAGAACGAAATGATGTGCAGCGGTACACGACGCCCACACATGCTACCGAAGCGGACAGATTTGGCTCTGCAAACCCAATAGACGAATTGGTGATACTATTGGATTCACTTGCAGGGAAACTAAGTCAAGCTATTAAAGAAGCTAGTAAATGCTTCATGGAATTGCACACTGACAAAATATTTAAGCACAATTCCAAGATTGAAGTTATGTTGACGGCGTTGGAAGAAACGCATAAGAAACTGAGGACTATGAATAATCTTAGCCGTTTTGACAAGATTCTCAATCTGAGAATTGAGGCCATTTCGATGATGGAAATGCTCGTGGATAAGACATTATTACCTCTACATTTAATGGAAACCCCAAAGATTGGCCAACATTCTATGGATGGTTTAAGCAGGGAGTCCACGAGAGAGCAGACTTCGGGGATGGCATCAAGATGTATTACCTGAACGCGTGTCTTAAAGGGGAAGCAAGAAATTCACTTACTTCCTCCCTTATGCAAGAACCTTCTTACTATACAACAGCATGGGATCGTATATGTAAGAGAAATGAAGAAAGCTGGAACCAATTTCCAGAACAGCTGAAAGTCAGTAAGCCACATCTGGAACCAGCATGTACTTCAGTTAGAGAGACACCTGCAACTCCCAAGAACCCGACTTTCCTGTTTTTCAAAGGCACCCCGAGGTGGGTAAATAATAAAGATAAGCTAGCAGAAGATGCTGCTAGTAATGCCCAAGAGGCATCTTCATCAATTTTGTCTGAATCGAAGCCTGCCGACGAATCCACGTGTCCAGCCACCGAATTCCAAAAACTGGATCAACAACTCCAAGGAGAAGAACATGCCGAGCAGCTCAAAGGGCAAGTAATGGAGGTGGGTCACACTCAGCAGGAAAGCGGACCCACCATGGAAAAGAAGGACAAGGATGTCTTTCAGGCCCGTGAAGAGCTGGCGACAAGGATGTCTTTCGGGCCCGTGAAAATGTTGGATTTCAGGCCCGTGAAGAGCTGGCGGTAAATTTTGTGCTACAGGTGGAGCACGCCGACAAGGACGAAGAAAGCAGCCAAAGAGAAGTTGGAGCTCAACATGGAAAAAATGAAGTAATACCACAATCGACCAGTAAGATGGACAAACCGACCAAGCCCAAAAAGAAGAAAAAGAAGCATCTCGAGCAGCAGAAGACACATGTTGGATATAATTTCAATAATATAATGTGCAAACAAGAAATTAATCTGGAGGATGGCAAGCGCACTAAGGCGATGCAAGCAAGCAGTCCTTTTAAACTGGAGTCGTTTGGTAAGGCGGGAGATGCTCAATTGGACTCGCAATTAGAAGATCTTATCGACAACGATATCCTGGTTGACGGCATCAAGGAAGAATCTATCAACATACCAGAGCGTACGGTAGAGGATACCACGACTTTGAGCTCGAGCATCGATGAACCACAATTTGACTACGATTGATTTTTGTAGGCGCTTCTGGTATTATTTGAGTCTCATCATGTTCATGTTTGAACATTTGTTCATGTTTGAACCCCAAGTATGAGCTTTAAACATCATTTGCAACAAAAGCTTAAAGACTCTAAGAGGTACAGCCAGAGCAATAGTGTGCTACGCAGCGCAGGGTTTGATGTTATCCCAATTACCCACCCTTCCATGTTAACAATGATTCCTTCCTTGCATGTTAACCCTATACTTCATCGATGCTGACTCATTTCGATACCCCCATTCCTTTGCTCTAGTTAGACTTGTTCATATTCATAATTCATTTAATACTGTCGATAATTCACAAACTTGGCCTTCATGGTCATATATAGTAACTCTAGGATAACAACATAATTAATTATAAATTCACTTCAAATAATGTTTAGAAATATATGGATAGGGCTTTATAGCTTTTAGCCATTAAAGTGTTTAGTTTTAAACAAGCACTTGGCTATATGTATGTATGCATATGGTAATTATAACGCGAGTCTTGGATACATTGACTTAAGTACTTTAGTATATCAAATTAAATCAAACGGTTATTTCATGATCATATGCTTCACTTCAGCTTTGCTGGTTCTTTGAACAACAAATAAAGATGGGATCCGTGCAGTCAAGCCTGGTGCATTGATGCTATACCTAATATAATGAGGTCATAATCAAACTACTTAATTAAAGGTTCAAAGAGTTGAAACACAGCTTTTCATTTTCAATCAATTCTCCACATGCAGCAATGTTGAAGCTTAGATGGGTCTTGATCACGTGTAGAGAGGTTAGGGTGAAGGTGCTACTGCCTTATCCAAATAGCATCCGCAAAACTATATTTTTAGCAAAACCCAATCCGAGAGTTATATTCCAAGGCCATCCGAATATGCCCAGGGTGTGGCACCTTCCACTGTAGTTGGCTTTCAGCTGCACACCAATAGCTTTTAGCTGCACACCAATGGCTATGCAAGCACCTGGTCAATATAGCTCTGTTTAACAAAGGAATTCTAGTAACGCGGTAATCTAATATTCACCTGGTCAATATCCAAAGATTAAATTGTTACTATGTGTTTTTTTCACAGGTTTAATCTCATCCAGAGTCCCAAAGACAAGTATGTGGCAAGGTGTTTGTGTTGGCGCGTCAGCTCAATTCACACGTATATACACTGCTCGCCACTTGAATAGGACACCCTGTATGCTCTCTTTAAAACTGCTCGTAACTCGAAAACGAAATGGTAGAATAACGGTATTTTTTGCATATTTTCTTTGTGCAAGCATTCTTCGCTCTTTCTGGTATATTCCAAGTTTTGGAATAGAACCGTTTTTAAGTTGTTTGCACTTTATGTGAGCATTCGCAAAAATTCAATGGAATTTTTGCGCCACTTGAATAGAACATGCATTTTATTTAGTCGGTATCGTTGACACGTGCACACAAATTTTGGTTTACTTAAACTTTTTGCTTTAATTGAAGTGTATATAAAATTTAAAAAAATTAAAATGGGGCGTGGCACTTCATTATCTGAGTCGGAGAAAGGAAAAATCCAAGCTTACAAGGATTCTGGCCTTTCTATTGCCAAAATAGCAAAAAAAAAAGTCGACAGGAGCCGTCACGCCATAACAAATTTTTTAAATAATGAGGCTAATTATGGTAAAAACATGAAGGGCCGCACCCACAGTGTGCTTACCATCGCGGACAAGCGACTTATATTAAGAGAAGCTTCCAATTCGCACGACTCTTTGGCCAAGATAAGGGAAAAATGCAACGTTAAAGCAAGTTTGACAACCATGCGTCGTGTTGTTAATAATGCTACACACCTGAAGAGACTAAAAATCAAGAAGAAGCCACCTCTTAACCCGGCTCGGAAGTTACAACGCCTTGACTTCGCGCGCGCACATGTCACCTGGACTTCGGAGTGGCAACGTGTTGTCTTTTCGGACGAAAAAAGTATAATTTGGAGGGCCCCGATGGCTACAGCTACTATTTTCATGATCTTCGAAAAGAACCACACCATCTTGATAAGTTGCACAGCAGTGCTGGAGCTATTATGGTATAGGGGGGGCCATTTCCTATTATGGCACCTGTGAGCTTAAATTTATTCCAACCACCATGAATGCGTTGTGTTATAATGGTATATTGAAAGAGGCCTTTCCACACTTCCAAACTCTTTTTTGCAAATCTAAAATGGAATGGCCCGGATTGTTAAATCGTATATAGCGAGCCAAAACGTGGAGTTATTAAACTGGCCACCCTATTCACCGGACTTGAATATCATTGAGAATGTGTGGGGATGGCTAACACGTGAAGTATATGGATCAGGTCAGCAATATTCGAGCGTTCCCGAACTAATTGCAGCTATCAAATTAGCATGGGGCTCGATATCGTTGAATTATTTGGGAAAATTGTATGCATCCCTTCCAGACCGAATGTGTGAGGTTTTGTGAGAAAAAAGGAGGCTCAACACACTATTAAAAACTTTTTTTGGTTTAAAAACATGTTAGTAATTTCTTATTTAAGCAATATTGTTATTTGAAAATGATTGAAATATTCTTAAATGGTTTTTAGATAAAGTGTCTTATTCAAGTGGTGCAAAATGAAGACTCCAAAATTTGTTACTTATTGGTTAACAATGTTTCTTGTATACTTACAACTTTTGAATAATTTTGTAATTTTCGTCTAATTACTACATTTAAATAAACTTTATAAGAAAACAAAAATTATTTTCCTAGATGGCTTGGTTTAGCAGCAACTAACTATAGAAAATCGACTTTAGAGGTGTCCTATTCAAGTGGCGAGCAGTGTACATATGTATGTAGAACTTATGTGTATGCGCGTCTTGCAATTGAATAGGGACAGAAACAATTCCTCACAACAGTCAAGCTTGACTTTATGACGTCACAATAGGGAGTATAGTATGTCTTCAAACACGTGTATTTACTAGCCTTTTAACCCTCTTGGTCTGATAGCAAACGGAAATAAATCAGAACCACCACGAGAAGCTGGCTTCGGTTGCTCTTACATATGCATGCATACATATAGTTATCGAATGTGTAATCGATAGTCAAAGTCATTGATCAACAAAAGACATGGGTATTCTTGCCACTGTTCCGTATATTTCCATTTCGTTTCATTCAGCCGTTACAAGGGATGTAGTTTATTTTGTCGCTCGGTGCCCCATTCCAGCAGAATTCCGGCGGCTTCACTTCGGCAGGAGATGGGGGACTGTTTTGCGCTGCTAAATGGGCGATCCCTTGCAATATTCTTGCGGGAATGTATGCGGTAGATCTGTAGTATGAAGTCACGAAGATTCCCAAAGGGTCCTTCGAGCCGGATATTGTGGAAATAATGTTTTGTAGCGAGGCGAAGAATTCCAAAACGTCCATCAAGTCGGATACCTTGTAAACAATGTTTTGTAGGGCGAAGCCAGAGAATCCCAAAAGGTCCTTTGACCCGGATATTGAGGAAACTATGCTGTGTAGGAGAGGTGAAGAATGTCAAAAGGTACACTGACTCGGATATTCTGGAAACAATGTTTTGTTTGGGAGAAGGCGGAGAATCTCAACAGGTCCTTCGAGCCGGCTATTGTGGAAACAATGTTTTGTAGCGGAACGAAGAATTTCTTATTGTCCATCGAGCCGGATACTCAGGAAACAATGGTTTGTAGTCGCAGAATTCCAAAAGGTCCTTCGAGCGAGTGTTTTATAGAGGGGCAAAAAATCCCAGGAGGTCCTTCGAACCGGATGTTCTGCAAACAATATTTTGTAGGGGAAGCCGAAGAATCCCTAAGATCATTCGAGTCGGATATTGGGGAAACAATATTGTTGTAGCGAGGCAAAGAATTCAAATGTCAGTATTCTGGAAACAGTGTTTTGTAAGGGGCAAAGAATTTCAAAAGGTCCTTTTAACCAGAAACTGTATTCTGGAAACAGTGTTTTTTAGGGGGGCGAAGAATCATAAGAAGTTCTTCGAGCCGGATATTCCAGAAACAATATTCTGTATGTCTTGTTCTAGTTATCAACACTTGCTGAACTCTTCGCCAAAAACAAGTATTAAATTAACATAACTTTATTCCAAAAATTATCAGAATAATTTTTTCTAGCCCTTCAATGAGTCTTGCCATATGCAACGCACCGGGCCAAGCCCCTACCTCGCTCTACATCCCCCAGAAAAAAAAAAAACAAAAAAAAAACACCATCATGTCCAGCGAGCCCTGCTTTGCCGTCATTTCTCATACAATTGCCACTGTCATTTTGTGAACAACTTGTAATGGACTTTAATCAATTAATTTGAAAACGCTTTTCATTTGGCCGGGACAATGGCCAAAGTAAAGTGTCTGCCCAGTCCTCGTGTCTGTCTGTCTGACTGGCTGACTGGTTGGCCACTTTCTTGTGTGCGGCGGACCCCACACAGGCGGCAAGGGATAGAGACAATACGGCAAACGGAAATACATGGCCAAACCAATGCCAAAAATGTAGTAGATGGGCAAAGAAAGAAAAAGAATAAATAAACAAGCAGCAAACCAAACGAAACCGAACCGAAAACTGAACTGAGCAGAGCTGAGCTGAACTGAACTGAACCGAACCGGGCAAGGACAACAAACGCACTTAAAACACAATGATGCTCATTGTGTCTGACAGGACGACATTGGGGGGACACAAAAGGACGAGACGAGATGTAGCTAGCCCAACCTGATCCACCTAAGACGATGGGAACTAGCAACAGTGGGACTAAGCGATGAAAACACATAAAAATATAATAGCTAAATACTGCAAAATATCATCATCGTTGATGTAACTCGTCCTTGAGAACCGCACCAATGACCCGCAACGGAAAATCTGCTGTTTCATTTTCTGTCATTTCCATATTCCAATTAAAATTTGCTACAACTAACCCACCGTGCATTGATATGGCGTCGTCTGGCTCTCTTGCCGGTTGATTCTGTTCCTGATCCAGCAGCACTTTGATTACGCATGGGGCTGTCCTTTTTTGTGCGGCACCAGCTTCTGGGCTTAGTCTCGGGTGTTGGTCCTTTTCCTTGTTTTTCCCCTGCTTGTTTGGTATTTTCCATTTTGTTGTCGTTTTGGCACTTCAGTTTGATTCTCGTTTGGCTCTTGTTGTGGCACTTTTCTGTTGCTGTTGTTGTGGACACACTTGAGTGTCTCATTTGGTACTTGATTGAAGACAAATTAGTGTCGATGAAGCACTAAAGATTTAAGATCAACCCAAATGCTTGGCCAATTATGCAGTTGTCAGAGCTCCGTTTCCGTTTCCGTTCCGCTGCGCTTTTCGCCAACTCCAATTTCCACACTTTTCGCTGCAAATGGCAAGAAATCAACGTCAGCGCTGTTGAGCGAGAGCGAGAGCGGGACAGAGCGTGGCAGCGCAGCAGAAAAAGAATTAAATCAAGAACTCATTAAGGCGCCGGATGCAATCACACTTTGCGCCATTCACTGAGGCACTCGCTTCTGTCCACCCATCCTGACACAGCACCTACCGACCGCTCCCACACACAAAAAATGTCATCGTCTCCGTCTCCGTTTGCCGCAAAAGTGCGCACAATTATTCATTAACTTTGCACCGGAAAAGCAGAGAAATTAAAAACTGCCAACGCCAGGATAAATAGGGACAAAGTGCAGAAATTAAAAATATGAGAAATAGTACAGAACACACACACACACACACACAGAGAGGGAGAGGGAGAGAGAGAGAGAATGAGAAATAAAGAAGGATAAGTAGAGGTGGCTAACAACCGAGCGGTGTGGTGTAGGGGTACGGAAGGGGACAGGAGGTCACAACTAATAAAACAAAAGTCAAAAGTCCTTAAGCGCAATGAAGAAGCTAAAAATGCAACGCGGCAGCATCAGCTTAAACTACAAAAAAGCGCGACAACGTCGACGACGACGATGATGAAGAAGACGCAGATGAAAACGGGAGTGGAGCCGCGCACAGTGGTCTAAGCCCATATTATAGAGGCTGGTTTAATTCCCTTGACTTGGCCAATCAAGTTAATGAATCAAGAAGAATGAAGGAAGGAGTCAAGGAAGGAAGGAAGGAAGAAGAAAGGAAGAAGGAAGGAAGGAAGGAAGGAAGGAAGGAAGGAAGGAAGGAAGGAAGAAGGAAGGAAGAAGGAAGGAAGGAAGGAAGAAGGAAGAAGAAGGAAGAAGAAGGAAGGAAGAAGGAAGGAAGGAAGGAAGAAGGAAGGAAGGAAGGAAGGAAGGAAGGAAGGAAGAAGGAAGGAAGGAAGGAAGAAGGAAGGAAGAAGGAAGGAAGAAGGAAGGAAGAAGGAAGGAAGAAGGAAGGAAGAAGGAAGGAAGAAGGAAGGAAGAAGGAAGGAAGAAGGAAGGAAGAAGGAAGGAAGAAGGAAGGAAGAAGGAAGGAAGAAGGAACGAAAGTAAGAAGAAAGGAAAAAAGATTAAGGGAAGAGGAAAAAAGGAAGACGAATGGATGGAAGGAAAAAGGAAGGAAGAAGTTTGAAAGAAGGTAGGAAGAAGGATGGAATGAAAGTAAGAAGAAAGGAAGAAAGATGAAAGAAGGAAGAAGGAAGGAGCAACAAGGAAGAAGGAAGATGGAAGATGGAAGATGGCAGATGGAAGATGGAAGATGGAAGATGGAAGATGGAAGATGGAAGATGGAAGATGGAAGATGGAAGATGGAAGATGGAAGATGGAAGATGGAAGATGGAAGATGGAAGATGGAAGATGGAAGATGGAAGATGGAAGATGGAAGATGGAAGATGGAAGAAGGAAGAAGAAAGAAGGAAGGATAAAGGAAGGAAGAAGTTTGAAAGAAGGTAGGAAGAAGGAAGGAACGAAAGTAAGAAGAAAGGAAGAAAGATAAAGGAAGAAGGAAGAAGGAAAAAGGAAGGAGGAAGGAGGAAGGAGGAAGGAAGGAAGGAAAAAGGAAGGAAGAAGTTTGAAAGAAGGAAGGGACGAAAGTAAGAAGAAAGGAAGAAATATGAAAGAAGGAAGGAAGAAGGAAGGAAGGAAGGTAGGAAAAATTAAGGAATAAGGATGGACGAAGGATGGAAGAAGGAAGTAAGAAGGATGGAAGGAAGAAGGGAGGAAGGAAAAAAGGATGACGAATGGAAGGAAGCAGGTAGAAAGGAAGGAGGAGGGCTGAAGGAAAGAACTAAGATGAAAAATGAAGGAAAGAAGGAGGAGGAAAGGAAGCAGGATGGAAATAATGAAGGACGAAGGAAGGAGGGAAAAAAGGAATGAGGAAAGAAGCAGGAGGAGGAAGGAAGTAAGAGGAAGTGGGAAGGAATAAAGGATAAGGTAGGAAGGAAGGAGAAAGGAATGAGGAAGGAGAGAAGCCAAGAAGGAGTAGGAAAAAGGGAAGTAAATAAGGAAGAAAGGAAGGTAAAATAAGGGGGGAAAGAAGGAAGAAAAAAGGAATTATGAAGGCAGAAGGAAAAATAGTATTCGTCTCGATGTACTTCGGGACCCAACTGTAATTTCCATATAAATAAATATCCCAAACACGACAGCAAATGTAAAATTCCATCCTGTGTACCACCCGATTATCAATTTCCCCGCAAATCCACTTCCGCGCCCATCTCTGACACTTGGTATCCTCGCAAGTCTTCTGATTGAGAGACAATGTGTTGCTCGAAAAATGTGACCACTGTGAAATGCTCGGCGGAAAAGGGTTAAGGCTGATGAGCTGACGACCCGCACTCTGTAATGAGGCGACCGCCGCTGCGGGCAACCATAAAAATCTCAGTGTACCCCTACTACTACCCCTACTACACCCACCCTCCTCTTGGCCATTTGGCTGCCATCAAGCATTTGGCGCAGTGGCGCCTGAAAGCATGCAGCAGCACTTATTGTTTTATTCGCTGTCCTGGACGATGATGAAGTCGCGCGGGCGGTGGAATGGGGTTAGGTTAGTATATCCGCTCCACGTCACTTGTGATAATTGCGTGCAGCCGGTCGCGCCTTCTGATTGTGACATCGCCAACCAACACACACACACACTTCCATTTCTAAGAAAGCGCAAAAAATCTGGCAATGCTCCTCCTCCACCTCCAGCTGCTCCTTGTTTTGCTGTTCCACACATCGCTCAACTCAAAGCCTTTGTGCATATCCTGGACCGGATCAACGCCAGGCGGCGGCGTCGGCGACAACAACAAAAAGGGCCACCAAACGAAAAAAAAAACGAAAAATGAAAGAGAGAAAATATATTTTAGCAGCCAGAAACAGAGCGAAATGCGAAATAAAAATTCATAATTACGTTTACGCCGGTAATTAAAAATTATTGTAATACACGCAATGCCCAGTTGGGGTCCGTGGCCCCCCGCCGTCCCCCTCCTCATCCTCCTCATGTGCGCTGGTCGGCTGCACAAATCACGGAAGCCGCCGCCGCAGTAGAAAAAGTTTAGCGCACAGCAAAAAAAAAAAGGGATGCAAAAAAAAAGGATGCGGGAGAATGCGTCTGGTAGGCGACAGCGGCGGTAATTACATGATAAAAACTATTTAAGTGGTTAACCGGGTGGAATGCTCTGGTGCTGGGCGAGGGGGTGTGGCCTGCGATGACAATGTTCTGTTCTGCTAATGGAGGCGACCTCTTTTTTTTTAAAGGATGCGCAGTGGTCATCGCATAATTCATAAGAATATCGACTGAAATTGAAATTTAAAAGAAACAGCCAGCTAGGAGAAGCACAATGCGATCAAGCAAATGCCTGAGAATGTACCAAATTGAAATCAGAGAAAGCAGTGCTTTAAAATATCTCTGATCCAACGGAACCGTTGACTGTAATCTGTATTTGGTAAGCGTTAGTAGCGCCTAATTCAGCACAATGATATAAGGTCTGGGACCTTCTTCTTGATGCACGTTTGCTTTAAGCGAAAGCACGTTTAGGAAGCTTGCGTGAACGGTTTTCTGTAAGGCCTTGAGCTTTCTGTCTTGAACTTTCGGCACTGAGCTTCTAGTCTTAAAATTTTAGTCTTTAGCTTCCAGTCTTAAGCTTGAAATTCCAGTCCTAAGTTACCAGTCTGGAGCTGCCAGTCTATGGCTTCCAGTCTTGAGGTTGCAATCTATAGCATCCAGTCCATAGCATTGAGTCTTAAGCTTCTAGCATTCAGCTTCCACTCTTAATTTCCCAGTCTTGAGTTTCTTGTCTTGAGCTTCCAGCATTGAGCTTTCACAATTACGCTTCCAGTCTTAAAATTCCAACCTTGAGTTTCCAGTCATGATCTGTCAGTCTTAAGTTTCCAGTCTTGAGCTTCCAGTCTTGAACTTTCAGTCATGAGCTTCCAGTCTTGAGCTTCAGTCTTCAGTTTCCAGTCTTAATTTCCCAGTCTTGAGTCTCTAGTCTTGAGCTTCCAGCATTGAGATTCCAGTCTTGAGCTTCCAGTCTTTAGCTTCAATGCTGTTAGCTTCAATTCGTGAGGTTCCAGTCCATATCATCCAGTCTTGAGCTTCCAGTCTTAAGATAAGATTCCAGTTTTGAGCTTCCAGTTTTTAGATTCCAGCCTTCCATTATTGAGCTTCCAGTCTTGAGCTTTCACTATTACGCTTCCAGTCATAAGCTTCCAGTCTTAAAGTTCCACCCTTTAACTTCCAGTCATGGTCTGCCAGTCTTCAGTTTCCAGTCTTGAGCTTCCAGTTTTGAATTTCCAGTCATGAGCTAACAGTCTTGAGCTTCCAGTCTTCAGTTTCCAGTCTTGAGTTTCCAGTCTTGAGCTTCCAGTCTTTAGCTTCAATGCTGTTAGCCTCCAGTCCTGAGGTTCCAGTCCATAGCATCCAGTTTTGAGCTTCCAGTCTTCAGATTCCAGCCTTAAAATGTCAGTCTTGAGCTTTCACTATTACGTTTCCAGTTTTAAGCTTCCAGTCTTAAAATTTCAACCTTGAGCTTCCAGTCCTGAGCTGCCAGTCTTAAGGTTCACGTCTTGAGCTTCCTGCATTGAGCTTATAGAGTATAGCTTCCAGTGTTGAGCTTTCAGCCATTAGCTTTCAGTCTTGAGCTTCCTTTCTTCAGTTTCCAGTCTTAGTTTCCCAGTCTTGAGCTTCCAGTCTGAAGCTTCCATTCATGAGCTTCCAGTCTTGAACTTCCAGTCTTAAGATTCCTGTCTTCAGCTTCCAGTTTTTTGACTCCAGCCTTAAAATTCCATTATTGAGCTTCCAGTCTTGAGCTTTTCGTCCAGTCGTAAGCTTCCAGTCTTAAAATTCCAACCTTGAGCTTCCAGTCATGGTCTGCATCTGCCAGTCTTATGTTTCCAGTCTTGAGCTTCCAGTCATGAGCTTCCAGTCTTGAGATTCCAGTCTTAAGTTTCCAAACTATAGCTTCCAGTCTTGAGCTTCGAGTCTTAATTTCCCAGTCTTGAGCTTCCAGTCTAAAGCTGCCAATCATGAGCTTCCAGTCTTGAGCTTCCAGTCTATCCAGCTTTCAGTTCTTAGCTTTCAGTCTTGAGCTGTCAGTCTTAGCGCATGCGAAAAGACACTTGCGGTTACGCTACCTTGTAGTTATTGTAGCACACAAAGCTGCTTCTACTTCAAGCACTCAAGGGCTAAGCTGTAGCTTTAAGCCGGGTATCCAGCAACGCGGAAACTTAAAATTCCTGGCAAACTTCATATAACCAAAAAAAGGGTGCGAGGAATTTGTAGCTTATCTTTTCGTTGCTTTTGTATCCAGCAACATGAACGAAAGTTTCTTATCGATAGTTGGCCTATCGATAGCGTTTGTGGATTAAGAGAACAGCTGATACACAGCTCAGGAGTATATTGCTAACAATTATTTTGGATGTTTTTTGTATTTGTTATGAACTGTCATCTTGATGGGGAATCAGCAGCGTGCAAAAATTGGTAGGGGCTAGTGCCAAGGGGACACTTATGTCAAATTACTGAGGCGGCTCGGGAGATGCATTCATTTCATGGACACAAAGGTCGATTGGATATCGTAGGTTGAGACGTCTTCTGAGCCTGTTTGTCGCCAGATCAGAGGCAAGTCTATTACAGTGGGCCATTAGACGGTCATGATACCTTCTGTATTTAGTAGGTATGTAGGTATTTAGTTGTATGCCTCACATACCAGAGACCTTACATAGACTCACGTTTCTTGAGGATAATGGAGCATGCCATATACCCCATATCGGGATCCCCCAGGTCCAGGAAGGCATGATTATCAAGTATCAAGGAAGGTAGCCAAATGTGGGATTCTTGTTCCTAGGAGTCGCACATTATCGGATATTCTATAGCGGTTCGCCCAGCGACCAAAGTCATCCAGGAACATAATATGCAAAAATTGTTCTCAATACAATTAAAAAATTTTTAATCAAAATAATTAAATCATATTCCACATTGATGGCCCAGGCGATTGCACAAAATGCCGCATCATCAAAGTGAAAAATTCCACCCCCACCCCCACACCGCCCCCTCTCCTGGGCCAATCGCCGCCAAAGGCAGCGGCACTTAAATTACGCACACATCGTTAAACGCGCGTTTGCAAATTGAACAATATTCGAAAAATTACACAAAAAAATGAAAAAAAAAATAAGTCCTCTCGTCCCTCAAAAACATATGAAGTGCAAAAAAAATTGCAAATTTTTTATTAATGTTGCGGCAGACGCCGTTGGCAAAAAGCGCCGCGCAGCTCGTTAGCAACTTAAGTTGAGCTGTTGACGACGTCGACGTCAAACAAAAGGCAAACGTCAATGCGCCGCCGAATTGGCAACATATTTGCGAACAGCCTCTCCTTCCCCCTAGCTGCCAGCCTGCGGCAGATACCCTGCAATTCGCAGGGAATATAGAAAACGACCTCCAACATTGAGGACGACACGCCACTACCCCCACGAATCGCGAGCAGCGCTGCGTGTTTGATTACCACGCGCGGTTACACGCAAAACAACGCAATTTTCGGCATGCATGCCGCCAGTACCACCACCACCACCACCGCCACCACCACCCCAGCCATCCCCAAACTCACCCCCACACCCCAGGCCAGGCGCACCGAGCTGAGCTGAGCTGATGGTTCAATACGTTTGCGGGGTCGTGCTTGCGCTTACAAGAAAAATCGCACAAAATCCCACTTGACAGGCGTAGTTAGCGGGCATCATGCAAATATCAGTCATGTGGCCAAAACTTTGGGCCATAGACACGAGGGTGGGACAGGAAGTTTGGCATAATTCACACATATTTTTTGTTTGTTGGTCGTACAGTCGATTTTAGAACATTTCTAACAGAACAGAGAACAGAAATGGCCATAAAAGTGCAACTCTTAGAAAGAAAAGTGTTGAAATTTGAAAAAATTAAACGATTGAAAATGTGTAAGGTTAAGTTAAGTAAGTTTTCACACTTTTTCATACAGATGTTAGATTTAAAGTGAGTGCTGAAATATACAAGACTAAGCAAGGCTGCAGCAACACAGCAGCATTCGTGTGTTAACTTTTCTAAGCAGCTTTCTCTCTAACCTTTGTCGCTCTCTTTAACTTTACATCTGCTAAAAACCTTAATTGGTATTTTTTTAACAAAACATCAAACTCCATTTTCTTTCAAATTGTTTACTGAAATAATGGACGAGCTTTTGTCCAAAGAAAAAGCTCCTAAACTCGAAAAATTCGAAATTTCGTAATTCGTAAGCTGCAATACTAAAGCTGAGGCGCTTGATTCAACTATAAAGGTATGGCAGTCAGCCAAGAATTGTCAAACGAAAGCTTTTACTAGAAGCTCGTGACACCAGCTTATGCTCAAAGAAATGTCAACTGAGAAAAGCTCACGGACTATGACATCATATAACTAACAAGGTATGACCAGCAGCCTAGCATTGTATGCTGCGAGCGGAGTTGGAAGCAGAAACAGAGAGCGAGCTGAGAGCTGATTATAGCTGTATTAGTTGCATAATGGACAATGATGCCATGATGAAATAAGTTTAAGGTGGTCTCGTCGTGTGTGCGGCTCTCTCGATTAATCCCTTATTGTCAGTGCTTAGCTGGTTGTCGACAGAGAACGAAAATGTTGGCTCCCACTCACTATTTCAAACCATCGAGACCATCTTATACTTATTTCATCATGCATGATACAACTACTAAGGTATGGCCAGCTACCTAGCATTGCAAGCTGAGAGCTATTTCTGCAAGCATTTCGCCACACGTTGAAGACTTGCAAGCTGAATTGCAAGCTAAAACAGTCAGCGTGCTGAGAGCTGGCCAGTTGTATCATGGTATAGCGCTTAGCCTAATATTGAGAATCGAGAGCTTTTGCTAAAATCTCGTGCATACATCCTACAACATCAAGTAACAACTGCACACTGGTGAATTGAGAACCGAGCAGAGAGCGCACTGAGCTGCTGACATACCTGTTATAACTGTATCATGCCTTGTACAGTTGTGTCATGACCGGAGCCGGCCACCCATAAAGCATAGCTCGTAAATAACTCTCAACCCTTTTTTCAGTTCGCTCTGCTCACGTCAGTGACCGAAAAACCAAATATAAAAGGGGCTTGGGCTTCCCGCAACCGAATCTGTTCTGTTATCGCTCTCACTGTTAAGTGGCTGTGGTTGACCACACAGCACTGATCGGTCTGACAGCAACAGAATAACAGGCCGAACTCAGTCAATTGGTCTTAAATTGCGTGCTTCTCAAAATGTTATTTGAAAAGGTTGCAGACTCATGAGTTGCGCCAGCATTTAACATAAGCAGAGAGAGAGAGTCTATGCGAGAGAGAACGAGAGAGCGCATATAGTCCGTCGCATACATTCATATCGTTAGCCGAGCCTTACACACCGATGCATACATACGAAGAAGACCTTTTGAATTCGAGAATTAGGCAAAACGGTCCCAAAAAGACCTAAGAGGAAATAAAATAAAAAAAAGTGTTTCTCTCCTCTCACAACCAAATAGAAGCAGAGAGCGTAGTTAAAGGTTATTTCGGTACCCCTTTTCAATGTGGTCGCACGAAGGCTGTCGTTTTCTGACAAAGGAAAACGGCGGACCGATTTTTGCAACCTCTGGCATAAAGTCTAAATATTAAGATATTATATTCAAATGTGGCGCGAATAGGGCTTAGATCAAAATATACGATTGGTCCACGCCTTCACCCCAACCCGGCCTGTTTATTCGTTTTAGTACTCAAAATTCTTGAAGTCATATGTAGACGAAAATCAATTACATCACATTTTTCTTCCTCCAAAACAACTTTGTCAATGTCCTTGTCAAGTTCATTATCATCTTCATCTGAACAATCAATATCATCCACAACTTTTTCATTTTCAGTCGGTGTTTGTAGTAGAGAAATGACTTCTGCTGGTAAACGTTCTTTTTTTCAGGCTTTGTTTTAGGTGCAGACTGGAAAGTAATGGATCCGTCACATCTGTTATTTAAGCTAGCCGGCTTTATTTCTTTTCACGTGATCTTTGATCGCTTTTGAACAATTTGTGTTTTGCCTCTAAAGCGTTTTCTCCCAGACGGAAGCTAATTTTTTTTTAAGCTTGCATACTCTTCTGGATACTTTAATTGTGGGCAGCCAATACTTTTTCCTGCTGTTTTTGCTTTCATATCTTTGTTCTTAATTTCAATGTTCACATTGAATTTAAGTCATTTTGAGTGAATGGGGTTTGGTATGATTTAATGTGACTAATAAATTTTCTGATTTTGTTCTTCATGTCATTTATTTGTGAATTTCTCAAATCAGTTTTGTCAATTTTCTTTCAATAAGTACGAAAGCAGTGCATCTGACTGACGACCATGAGAGCACATGCAACGTAAGTAACCCAGCCGCTCAGAACTAGGTTAGTATGTATTACGCCTGACGAAAAAGTAATGCATTACAATCACTGCTTTTCGTTAGAGAGAAAGTAATCGAAAACAAATAGACAAAGCTGATGTCTATTTCGTTCACTTTTTTGCTTTCCCTCCTCATCCATAACACGATTATGCAGAGCCAAACAAAAATTGAAAAAATTATTTAAAACAAACTAAAATAAGAACCACTTCATTACTAATTCATTACCCATTCATATAGGCTGTAATGCACGTGTATTACCAACCCAAATACTTTTCTATCTGTAATACATTGACTCGTATAACACGTGCATTACCCACCCGTATACTTTCCATCTTTAGTATATTGATTCTGCATTATAATTTTAATAAAAATATACGCATTCGCAATGGGAATCCGAGTGCAGCTCGGCTCTGGCATACTTGTCTTATTACTTATAATGCAGGCTGTGGGCACCCCGTTAACAAAACTGCCATGCGTACCGCAAAGTAAAGCAGATTGTATGGGATTATTTCCTTCATTCTGATGGCAAAGTAACGTAAGAATAATTCATTATTTAATGGCAATTTGCGCCGCTTGGTAATATTCCACGAAACTCAAAAACATATGTACAGTGATTGGAAAGGTACTCGATTTCCTTACCTGGGTAAGGTACAAGGTAAACGTCAAAAAATATACCTAGGTAAGGTATAAGGTATCCTGAATTTCCATTACGTAGGTAAAGGTAAAGGTACAAAAAAGGTACTTTTAAATTTAAAAGCATGGTTCATCCACTTTTATTAGTAATGAAAATTAAAATCATAGCAAAACTTTACTACTTCATTCTTAGTGTCATACTGAATAAATATTCTATTTAGAAGGTTTAAAAATTGAAAATTTGGATTGTTATATTATTAAAAAAAATTTATGTACTATGTTGCTTTTTAAACAGAACAAGTGTTTCGAATAGGCAAAATGGTTTTTATAATATTATACTTAAGTATAGATTCTAAAGATTCGGTATTATCGGCAAGATAACTGACACTTTGGCTTTCATTGATTCGTAGGAAGAGTAACTTTTGGGGTGAACCCTGTATCGTAAAGAAATTGAAATATATGATATATTAACATTGTTTTGCGTATACAAATTTGCACGAAACTGCTGCTATAGACTGGAATAAGTATGTAAGTATTGACAATTTAGTGCAAAAACTTCCATCATATGTACATTAATACGTGTGTATGTTCAGATTTTTGTGCACATATGTATATTGTATAGGTACCTTCAAATGCTTGTGTAAATGTTCAGTAGAATCAAACTTAATAGTTTTGTTTACACAAAGTTGACATTTGCCATTCGGGTTGGAAAATGTTCCATTTAAGATAAGCGGTAAATCTTTATTCCCTTCATTATTTAGTGACTGATCAGACATTGTTATACATAATAAAGTTTCAATTTTGCTGATCAAATTTCTGCACAAAATATTCGAACGTTGACGTGTTCCTCTCATCTATCTTTGATTATTTTCTTGCAAGAGCATGAATGAGCCAATAAATCAAGTCTGACCGAATATACTCAAAATTCCAAACGTGTGGAGATGATACAATACAACAATTGATATCAATATTTGAAAACGACGAAAGCTACCTAGTACCCTACCTATTGACAAGGTAAATGAAAATTAAGACCTAGGTAAGGTAAAAGGTACACAAAATATGTATCTAGGTATGTACCTACCTAAATCTAGGCCAAGAATTTGTTTAGCCAAGTGCGAGATATGGTCTCTACGACCAAGATTAAATCAATCATCAGCAGTTTTTGCCTATCTTCAGCGGGTTAGCAGAAACTACCTCATGCCAGAAATTGCTATAACCGCTTGGGAATCCCAAAGGCAGGCTTAGAGCAAAATACGACATCAGCAACAAACGCCAAGTCGCTGAAACGTTGTGTGTTACGTACATTACATAAACATGAAAAATTTGACTTGATACCAAAAAAAAAATCGAAAGTAAATGGGCAATTCACACCGAATGTTTGCCGAAGCCATGCATCACTGAGTGTCAGAGAAAGACAGGTATATTTTTCTGTGCTCTCCATTTGTCCTGTCCTGATCATGATAACAGATGAGGCCTCTTTGCTCTCACTTTGGCTCTCTCAGTTGATACTTAAAATGCTCTAGTGCAGGCACTTCGGCCCCCAACTTATGGCTGAGCACAGAAATTTTAGTGAGTCGACTTTTATGCAAGCACATTAGTTTGTTCTCACCGTAAGGCACTTGCTGCTGGGCTACTGCTGCCTCGTTTATGTAGTAAGTGAGCAAAATAAAATTGGAATGCCTTTTGATGGAGCTTCAAAGGGGATAGTGTCATTTCTTAACACGTTTGCTTAAACTTTGTGAAGAATTTCATTCACAAGTACTCTTCCTTTCGCAAAACTTTTGAGGCCACCCCCGCGCTGGAGCCTTTGTCTAAACTTCTTGTGATATATTGAACACTGGCGACTGGCGGCGGCCCGTCGACTGCGGTTAATGGCTTATTTAAAATTGTGGCGCGGGGATTGCGTGTGTTTTCTTTTTTTTTTTTTTGTGGCTTTTGAAAAATTGGCAAACTGCTGGCGAAATTGATACGCGGCAATCACAACGCAGACGAAGTACCCAAGGACGCGGCTTTAAATCATAATCAGTAAAATGGAAAAAATATAAATAATGAAAATTACGCCAGAGCAGCGAAATTGAAAGTAGAGCCGGGGCCACGGGGGTTGCCAAAAAAAAAAAAAGAAAACCAAACCAAACCAAACCGAAGGAAGGAAATTTGCATAACTCGCGGCAGGAGTGGGAGGGGGTTGTTTTCTGAATCAACAGGATGATTACGCCAACAACAACAACAACAACAGCAACGACAACAGGAAAAAAACTGAAATGAAATTAATCTAATAAGGCAACAAAAAGTTTTTGGGAATTTGAACTTTGTTGCCTTGGTTTGTCAAGTCAATTTTACAAGCCATTGATGCAGAAGATCAAACTTCCGCCAAATGTTGTTAATGAAATATTAATGCGAAAAGGATATGCAATTGACAATTGTCTCTCCGGCGTCCTTCATTTGCATAGAACACAGAGAGAGAGAGGGAGAGAGAGAGGGGGTGGCCTCTAAATTAAATTACAATTTCAACTGAAAAAATCACAGCCATTAATCAGGCGCAGAGCCAACTCAATTGGACCGCTGCTGCAGCCTCACAATTGACATTTTCCATTTCTTATGCAAATTTCTACTTAGAAGAGGAGGGTGGGACGAATCTCTCTCTCTCTCTTTTGTATATCTTTCTAATATTGGCTGCACTTAAAAGCATTGATAAATCATAACCCAGAGACCCAGCAGATTTATTGTTAAGTGGAAGGGGGAATTGAGTCTAAAACAAAACAAAAGAAGTTGCCAGAGGGGTTGGACACTGAAACTTGGGCAAAAACTGAGCTTAGATTTTAGTTTGGGGGTTATTTGTGTGCCGCACGTTGGCCGCCAATTTTATAATTATTACAAATCAATAAAAAAGGGTGTAACATCCCAACTAATATACGACCATAGCACATAAATCTGGCTTTCACTCTGACAAAAATCGACCTGGGCTAATGAAAATGGTCGTTGTGGATTCTCTAGAGCCTGTATTTTTTATTTTTGAGTCGACTTTTTTATAACCCTTGCCAAAAAATCACTTTGAAGACCAATTAACGACTATGGCAACTAAATCTGCCTAATTTTGTGGAGTACAGAACTTGTTCTGACTCTGGCTCTAATAGTTTGTACAAAGGAAAACTCCTTCTAGGGGCGAGGGATACAAAATGGAGGCCTTCGCCTATAAATTATAGCCGAACTCTACTAGGATCGCGAATATAAGGTGATTTCGGAGGCAGAGAGAAGGCAACAGGCAATTGCGATTGTTACTAAAGCCTTAAATAACTTTTGTAAATATTGGAATAAGATTGCCTAAAATGTAGCTATTACTTTGGATTTTGAATGATTTGTACTTAAATCTAATATGTGGGGTCTAAGCTTCAAATATACACTCCTTATCTCTGACATGTTTCCGTTTGATAAATAAGGTTTTGTGCCAATTGCAGTATAAATGCACATTTGGGATGATGAAAGAGCTAGACCCCTTTAAATACAATCGCATTTATGTCTTCAGGGCGATTTTGGAGAAATATATCGCAAATTTACTGATTGGATAATAAAGTGGCGCTTGTTACAAGAACAAGTGAATAGTTGATCAATATTAGTTTTGCAGATCTCGTTTTAGTTTTAGTACTAGATTTATATAGTGTAATGTGCTGAAAATAGAAATAGCAATTACTCAATTATATTTCGTGTTTGTTTATCGTTGGCTAGAGACGAGAATCCTAAATACCGCCAAATAGATCGTTACACGAAATGCGAGCCAGGGCTGCGGACTGGTGGTTCTGAAGCGGAACTAGTTCAAGAGTTGAGCGGGTTCAAGTTAGGATTTGAATTGTTCTCAATTTGTGGCTGAATGGTGGCCTAGGAAGAAGAAAAGAAAAGGTCATTAATTCAAAGTCATTGTAGCCTGTAGGCGAAGAAAAAATTGTTGGAGTTGTTGTATTAAATTTTGTTAAAATGAAAATCAGCGGCATCACTCGGTAAGCCTCAAGAACTTGTGATATACACACCTGATCATATTAATAGGTACACACATCAACTCTGACTTTAAGGTAACAGAAAACAGTTTTATTCATTGTTTCAAACTTAAAATTTGTTCTCATTGGTTCTTGAACTATTTGTTTCTAATAAAATAAACTTAATTGTAACATAGAATAATAATATAACATAAAAGAGATCATTTTGTGTTTCAGATACGTTTTCAGTGTGATCATAATAATAGGTACACTTCATGTGTTGGTAAGAAAAACAAATTTTTATTTCCATTTTGTGTTCTTTTTTTTAGGTAAATTAGTATTTCCTAACTTAGTTTCCAGTGTATCCACCTCTATTTTTGGCCACTACTGCTATTCTTTTTGGCATACTAGATACTAGATTTAATAAGAGTCTGGCAGGTCTCTACTGGTGTCTCATACCACAGTTTTTGGACACCTTCCCATAATTTTTGTTTATTTGAAAATGAATGCTTTGCCAATTTCCTTTTTAAAGTCTCCCCACAAGTTTTCAATGGGGTTAAGGTCGGGGGATTGGCTTGGCCACTTCAGAACGTCAACTTTTTGGTCCTCGAAAAATTTAGATAACAGCCTTGATGTGTGTTTATGATCATTATCTTGCTGAAATACCCAACGTAATGGCATATTTTCCTCAGCATACGGTACCATAACTGTTTCCAATATGGATTGGTACTCTTCAGCATTCATTTTTTTGTTCGTAGTCTGATAAATTGGACCTACGCCGTACCAGGAGAAGCAACCCCATACCATTATATTGCCACCTCCACCATGTTTTACTGTTTTTTTTGTAAACCGTGGATGGAATTCCTTTCCATTAGGGCGTCGAGCATTCCTTTCACAGTCATTCCCAAACAAATTAATCTTGGTTTCATCGCTCCATAATATGTTTCTCCATTTTTTCTCCCCGGTGCATCCTACCCAGTCTTTGTGGTCCCTTGCAAAAGTTTGCCTCATGGTGATATTTTTTTTGCGCATAAGTGGGACTTTTCTGGCAATTCTTCCTGGTAGGTTGGCATCTTGTAGTCGTCTTCGGATAGTTGGAGCACTAACTGAATTCCCAATTTCGGCTGCAATAGCCTTCGATGACTTAAATGGGTCCTTTTTCCTCAAAGTTACTATGTAGTGGTCAAGGGTTTCTGTTGTTTTTTGTGGCTTTCCACGGGTTTCCTGTCTTGGTTTTCTTTCTAATGCATTTTTAACAAAATTATGAGACCTGTTCATTAATTTGGCGATGGCTCGTAAAGATTTGCCATCTTTTCTCAGACTAAGAACCAATCGAGCTTCTTCTTTAGTACAATGAGAATTTCGACCCATTTTTTCTGAAAAAAATAATTATTTAATTATCTGTATTAACAGGAGCTATACCTCATTTACCTTTAGTTACCAAAAGATCACTGATTACAAAATTATTCACTTGATACTTGTGAGAAACGGAGACTGTACCTATTATTGTGATCAGGCGAAATTGGTGGACTCGCAATTTATAGAAAAGCTTTGATATACGGGGCAGCCCCTCTTTCAACTCGTTGTCACAGTGTGGCCAGACATTGACAACAAAAAAAAAACCAAAAACTAAACAGTTGTAAACACTAAAAGAACGAAAAAACCATCTAAAATTAAAAAATTCCGGTGTGTACCTATTATTATGATCAGGTGTGTATATTAGGTATATATTATATATATACATATATTAATGGTAGTTGTCGTGTATTCGTCCCAGAGGTACCCTGGTTAGAAAACATAATGAATATGTCTATAGTTGTTAGTGGATCGTTAGATAATATATGCATTTGAGAGTGAAAAGAATATGTTAGTGTAAATTTGTTCTAAGGGGTGAGGTGGCGTTTTGAAGATCAGTGTCTGAGAGTTAAGGGGGTAGTCCGATTTTTGTAAGTCAACCTATGGTAGGGCGGGTAATGTTCTGACAAATAGTTCTAGCTATTTTGCCTAGTATTTATGTTTAGTGTGTGAGCCGTGACAGGCATCTGAAAAGATATAAATTTTTTGTTGTTAGCCGACCAGTCCAGCTATCGAGGTCGTACTCATCCCTGAGCTAGCCGGCGATCGATAGTGGGACCCGGGAAAGAAGGTCGGATCATAACAATAGTTGCTTTTATTCTTAGTAGAATTTAGTTGGAATTTAGTGAATTAGCATTTCTTAATACACCCGTTGGCATTCTGATTGATTTTTTTTATTGAATCAGAAAAAAAAATTTTAAAAAATTCCAAATAAATCGATAAGAATCGGCAAATGCATTCGTGGGTACTCGATCTACCATAAAAATGCAATTCTGCGTGCATTTGCTTCCGCTCGCCGGCAAGATGCGTCTTCCGCTAGCCAGCCTCGATCTTTCTCTCAGCGATCTTCGATCAGTGCGGTTGTGTTTAGTCCGCCTTCATTCATTTCAGTACATGAATTGGCAACCAAAACGTGCTTAACCTAAACTTATAAGTCAATCCATACAAAGTGTCCAAATCCAAAATAATACGAGAGAATAATAAAGTGTAATTACTGCAGTGCAAGAAAACGTAGGTTTTCGATTTCCAATATACAACGAAATCCGATTTTAATTGGTTTTGGTCCACAGCAGTCTCATTTGTCTAAGCCCATCCAGGCGAACTGGTAGCAAAGTAACTTATCCCTCCATTACCGCTCAGTACTGAATCAGAGCTGAACCAGTCCTGATTTGGAAGGGCCGGTACTGAAATCATGGCTGCCTTTACATGCATTTCAGCCATGAATTTAACACTGACAGGGCCTACTACGTCATGACTCTCTCTTCTTTCAGGCATGATTTCAGTACTGAACTCATGGGTTAGTTTCATGGGTAGTACTGAAAACAGTACTGAAATCAGTCATGAACTGGAGCAATTCCTACTTCTCAGGTCTGAATCAACACTGACAAGTTCAGTACTAAGGCGTTGAACTGCAGGGATGCTTAGCTGGCTGTGGCTCGAGAATCTAAAAGAAAAGCTGTCGGACTGGCAGACGCCCACAACCAAAATCCAGGTTTCCCTTTCGAATCCACTCGCTAATACAAAAGAGCATTTAAAGCGTCAATCAAAGGCGACAACTACAACTCCAGCCGACCCTGCAGTGATCTAATTATGTTAAACGAGAGAAGTTTATATATGTAAAAGTTTGCTGAAAATCTGCGGAAAATCTGAAAACATGTGCTTTCCCTAATCCAACATTTAAAACTCTTAGAATCTGGAAAGTGTCCAGTGAACCTAGTGAATATTTGGGCTGCCTAAAGAGGCATCAACAAAGCTGAACCACTGGACCAGCCAGAAATTCCAATTACTCTTTTTTTCTTTTTTTTTTTTTGGTTTTGTTGTTGTTATACTTTTGTTGATTCTGATGCAGCTAAAAGCAAAAAATTTTGAAAGAAATTGAAAATAAGTGAAACCAGTAAGAAAAGCTAAGTCAAATGAAAATTTAAAGCAAGAGATTTTAATCGGCAAATTGGTGTAATAGAAATGGTTTCAAAAGCAAACCCAAAATAAGAACAATGTCAACAGAGTGAACCGTAAATGAAAGTCAATTCCAAATCAATTAGACTTCTTATAATACCCCTTTACATGGACACTGCCGAAAGTACTTTCGCCGCTGGACCTGCAACTTGGTAAGCTGGAAAATTTCAGACATTCATTTACATTTTTTTCAGAGACTTGCAAATACCTCGGAAAGTGTCTCTCAGCCACTTCCCAAAATGATTGGATGCCAGCAGCCACCTTCTAGTGAACTTTTAAGTTGGGTTGTTGTTTTATTGCTTTGTTTTTATTTTGTTTTGGCAAACGATAAAGACCACTACCGAGTGCATGAGGAACCTGAGAGAGACTTACCGTACACCCAACTGATACTGCTTGTTGAAGCCCAGTTATGTTGTTGTTGGGTTTGCAATTCGTTGGCCTTACTGCAGCCTCTGTATCAGCTGTATGTAATACAGTCGTGGCCCAAAATATTATGTCCACCGCCTGTTAATTGAAACTAAGATGACCATTGCCAAACGAAATCGCTTAAATCAAACATATGGCCGATGATGATTTAATTTTTTGAAGAATTATATGTCCCATACATGTCAAACTTCTATCTCTTATACAGACGGACAGACGAACTTGGCTATATCGACTTGGCTGTTAATGCTGATCAAGAATATATATACTGTAAAGGGTCGTAAATGATCTCTTCTCCCCGTTATTTACTTTTGCACAAACTTAATATAAGTACTCTGTGTACCTTTGGTACAGAGTATAAAAAGCGATACCACATATAGCTAATTTATCCCTTGTATGTTAGAAAAACGATACCTTATGTAGTTTGTATGTGTAAATCGCCAAACTATCACCAAACTCTCCCCTCAAACTGTCGACAGACCCATTTTTTGACGAAATAGTTAAGTAACCGGGTGTGTCGTACCAGTAGTAGGTGTGCCTGCTGGTGCGGGAGGTTGTTGTGGGTTCGATCCCGCCTCGGACCATCTAATAGAAATAGTTTTTTCTTTCTTTAGAACTACTGGCGCCAGCTTTGAAGTAACTAGCCATGAAAAAGCAAAAAATTCTCTAACTATTGCCGTTCGGATCCGGCGGTAAACTGTAGGTCCCCCTTTCTATTGTGCGAAAAATTATAAGCACACACGCCAAGAGATTGAGAGAAGCTTGGCCCTGGCACCTCCTTTGGAGGAGCTGTTTGAGCCAATTTAACATTTTACATGGATAAGAAACCAGGGCTGCAAACTCAAAAAAATTTTTTGGAACATCCGGTTTGCAGGTTAAGGTTCGGAAATTTGAGGTTCGAGGTTTTTGGGCTTTGCTTTTTGTTTGAACCTCGGTTTGTTGCACGTTTTGCCCAATATATTTATTTATTTATTTATTTAGTTTATAGTTTAACAATGTTCTGTTTAACTTTAAGAGGGCCTACTTAGGAACGACAATAAATTATCTTTTATTACAAACAAGGAGGAGTGAGTTGAGAGAGTATGATAATGCAAGTTATAGTTCAAACAAAGGTTTCGGAAGGGTTCGTGATGAGTATAGTTTGTTAGGCAAGGCTGTAGATAGATAGGATAAAAATTTATAGTAACGCGTTGTGGGACAGCAAGACTTATATTAGATAACAAACTTTATGAATAGAAAGGACACCAAGGCAAGTTCTGCGGTTCTTAAGAGAAGGCAGGTTGATTAAGCGTAATCTGTCCTCGTAAGGAGGAAGATGTGTGGAAGGATCCCAGTTTAAGCCTCGGAGAGCGAAAATTAAGAACTGCTTCTGAACCGATTTCAGTTGATCTTGATATTTTTGATAGTATGGAGACCAGACACACGACCCATAGGATTGGTCTTACCAGGAAAACATACAGTTGCTTAGTGACGTAGGGGTCATTAAATTCCTTAGACCATTGTTTAACGAACCCGAGAACTCCCATTGCCTTGTTTGCGTGGACCACTATATGACTATTAAAACATAACTTGGGTTCAAATTGTACAGCCAAATCATCCACTTTATCAATTCGTTCCAATGGGGTGGTATCAATCATATAATCAAACTCATATGGTCATACATTTACACTTGTTGAGATTAAAAGGAAGCCTATTAGCCGAGCACCAGGTGTGAGGAGAGTTTAAATCGGGTTGCAGGAGGAGAGGAGACGCCGGGTCATTATACGACAAACACAGTTTTAGATCATCGGCAAACATCAATGCATGCGAATGGTATGAATCCTTTGGGTTATCGTTTATGAATAGGTTAAATAGTAGTGGGCCTAAATGACTACCTTGGGGAACCCCATATAGTGCATTAATGGAGCTGGATAGTATAGATTTGAAACGAACTCGTTGAGTTCGATCGCATAAATATGACTTGATCCACTTGAGGAGGAATGGAGGGAAGCCGAGCAAACTCAATTTATGTACTTAAAGCTCATGATTTACGGATATACAAAAAGACAATACATTAGGTAGTAGATTATAGTAGATTTTAATTGACGTGAGATTGGCGCTCGTTTGCTTGATATGGACCTTTGACTTCTTTTGAAGGTGCTGCATTAAATTTACTGCATGCCCGTCGGTCATATTTAGTTTACATACGTGACGTTCTGATTTATCAGTGCTTACATTGTATGTATATTAAATTTGTCGTCATTGCTTCACATCTTCTCAGTCAAAACTTCTCAAACGAAATGAAATGCGCGTTTTTATTGTTCTGACTTGTGTGTTTTCTGTCTCTTTCTGTTTCGATTCTTCTTGGCGCGTGGCTAGTGTTGCCAATTTAGCTATTTTTCTCACCAAATATCGACTGTTAAACATGTTAAAACATAAAAGATATTCATGTAAATTAGCTAAACAATGTCAAATAATTAGCAAGAATTGAAGGCTCCGGCAAAACTGAATAGATTCTGGCTTTCGAGCTTACAAAATAGCTTTATTTGGTGGGGAAAAATAGCTAAATTGGCAAAGCTGCCTGTGGCACACACTTCTGTTTGTATTCCGCTGACATGTTTCTGCAGCAGCATGCACCGGGTTGGTTAGATTGGCGCATATGTATATGTATAAGATGAGAAATAAAACGATCAGTACATTGTGCAGTGTACATAGGTGTTAACATTGAATTTGTAGTAGATTACAAATTAATATCTCTGACTGGAAGTATTGTGGTCTGAGCATGTAATATAAATTACGTATACGTATTTTTTTTTTTTTTTTTTGTTATAGGGGGAAAGCATTGAAAGCCTAAAAGTGTGGGACTTGGAGTTCCTCACCCACTAAAACCACCCCTACTCTCCGCTTTCCTCTTGCGGAACCACCGCTAAGTATTACTTCACAAGTGGGAGATGGCACGAGAGAATGGCCACTAGATTCCTATCTAGGGGTTGAAGTCAAATTGCGCTGTCGTTCAGCACGACGCAAGAATTTTAGAACCTCTGCAGCCATGGTGCATATTGTATTCCAATTGTTTTGCGAGCTGAGTAGGATGTCCATCAAGTCAGTGACTGTGAATGGCCTCCCAATACCTAGGCATAGCTCTTCCCGTTCGGCAGCGAATCTCGGACAGACAAAGAATATATAATATGTTCTGCGTCTTCTATGGTCCGCGCACTGTGTGTACAAAACGGATCTGTCTCATGCTTAAATCTATAGAGATAAGATTTGAAGCATCCATGTCCGGTCAGTAGCTGTGATAGGAAAAAGTCGGTTTGTCCCTGCTGCCTACCCAACCACGGCTTTATGTCCACAATTAGTCTTCTTGTCCAGCTGCCGTTGGTGGTAGTACTCCACCTCGCCTGACATTGCGTCATCGTCGTCTCTCGTCGATGCTCATCTGCTTCACTGCTTTCCATCGCTAACAGGTCAGGCGGCACCATTCCCGCTAAGACTAGCGCCGCATCCTCCGACACAGTCCGGAAACTGTAGGTGACTCGGAGGGCACACCTCCTCTACGCGCTTTTGCATCCGCAGCTGGATGATGGCACGGTCATTGCAGGGGCCATTATCGGTGCTGCGTACATTATGATCGACCTGATTACATTGCAGATCAGCAATACGTATGAATGTATACATATGTACATAGAAAGGCAAAGAAGTACTACATACAATAGCACGCTCTGATTCTTCGGTTCGGCTGAAAGCCGGTTTGCAGCCCTGTAAGAAACATCATAAAATGTTTGCAGGGAGGTATACAACATAATTTTGTGTTAAGCCAACATTAAAATACATATTAATATCAATTATTCCGTTCCAGAAGCATAGCATACTTTTAAGGGCATTTAGCGCGATAAGTATCTGTATAGTATATGATGACTATATATATGTAAGAGTCAGAGTCCTTGTGTCCCCTTTTTGGATAGTTCAATGGAGTAGCTAGCATTCCTTAGTTGCTTCTATAACAGCAAGAAGCTGTCTCTAAAGAACAAGTTTTACCACCTAAATCTTGTTAAGGATCACCAGAGTCCTTCAATCCTGGATTTTGAGCAAAGCATCAGTAGCGCAACAACTGGAGAGTGTCCAAAGAGTAGCTTAAATTGAAAATGCCAGAAAATATCAGGCAGTTGTCTACATGGAGCGTCTTAAAACTTGACTGGACGCCTGCTTAGAAGTCAAAGAAAAGTAGTTGTTAGCATCTGAAGACGTCTTCAAGGGATCATGGGAACATTCGAATATTATCAAGGGATCTCCCTTCACGATCTCTTTCACTACTTTCATGTTCCACTCTTACTGTTACTCAGCGGAAGGAAGAAGCGCTCAAGTCGAATCTTTAAGAAGAGGTGCAAAGTATCGCAATGCATCCTCCCCAGGAATAGTCCAGTGCTGGCCTGGTAAAAAGATTAAAATACTTTCAATTACAACCTCTCCAGTGATCAGCTAAGGGCCTATTTGACCCCATAAAGGCCACTTAAAGTGCGAATTCCTTCAAGGGTCACCGTTAAACCAAAAGTATGCAACAGCTTTCTCCAACTTCACATTCAATATGACCAATTTGCGGCCGCCCAAAAGTATGCAACAAGATGTTCGCCTCAATTGGCAGGGTGTGTGTTAAGTAAACTGTCAATATTTGATGTATGTTAACGCCCACACACACACACACACACACACGCACACTCTAGCACAGAGGCAGTGCCGTGTCAACACAAACATGGCTCTTGCTCTTGGTCTAGGAGTGCCGCCGCTGTCGCTGCCGTTGTCGCCTGTTAGCTGGCTTGTTAAACCGATTTGGCATATTTTTGCATGTGTGTGTGTGTGTGTGAGTAAGTGTCTCCTCATTCTCATCCATATGCACCATTTGGCAGCCAAATGCCAAAAGGCAGCCACAAACATGCGCCACAGCCGCAGCAGCCACATCCCGGATCGAGGCAGCCAGACGTCTGCCATGTCATCCTCGTCCTCGTCGTCGTCGTCTGGCAACATTTTACTGTTATTCAATATGTCAAAATCGTGTCGATAACGTTCAAACAAGCAACGGCAGCAGGAGCTGAGCTCTGGGCCGGGTTAAGGCCGGCCGAGAGAAATATTCGTCTGCGTTTTGTGGGCAAACTTAATTAATCAATTTCAAATCAATTACCACAAATTTGTTACCAATATGCAAAGACATGAATCAGACTCAGACATCTCCGACTCCAGCGCCGACTCCGGCCGCAGCTACGACAAAGATAAGGCTTCCCCCCATAAACAAATCTTGGCTGTCAAAAGTGCTCAAAGCCATTGTGCTAATCTCAGCCAGGGCAGGCAACAGCAACAGCTCTAACGGCATTCAATAAATCACTAAACACTTGAATGACGCTGCCAATGCAACTTGCAACACATTGCACACACACGCACACAGGCACACACGCACACACACACACATTAAACATCAGAGAACGGAAACGGATGCCAGGATGCCCAGCCATAGGCCTTGGGCTCATAATTCAAAATTGAAATTGCAACAATCAATTGCAACAACATGCAACAAATCGTTTGTAGCCGCTCGCCTGTCCTAATCACTGCACGTGCAGTTGGAGGGGCAGCCTCCGCCTGGTGACATATAAATCTCAGCTGGAGTCGCAGTTGGCCAAAGACATGGGTTTGTTCAATTGTTCAACTGTTTTTGGAGTATGTAAAGTGATTGAGCAGCATTTTGCGGGGAGGACGGGTGGGCGCGATGACCTGATGATGTGGCTCTGGCTAAAACTGAAGAAGCAGAGATAGAGAGAGAGAGAGAGCAGTAGGCAGCTAAAGGCTTCAGTTTTGGTAGACTTCAAGGACTCTACAATCAAGGAGGCAAGTGTTTTGGTGCTTTGAGGGATCAAGCATGCTTGATCAATGGAGATTTGGTTGAATTACAATGTTTGATCAAAGATTTTGGATTGAAGTTTGATTGAATTAATGCTTGATTGATGATTGATGAAGATGATGGAAAAAAATTTGATTAAAATGATTGAAATTTGATGAATGCCACGTTTTTAAAAATAGATTCCATAAGACTGAAGGTAAGTACTGCATTTCAATCAAAAAGATGGAAACATATTTGATTGAAATGATTAAAGACTGAACAGCCAATTATGATTGATGAAAAGTAAGTTTTGCATTTCGTTCTAAATTGATCAACTTGAAGCGTATTAAATAATAAATCTTGAATTGCACTGATCAACCAAGTATGATTGACAAAAGTCTTTCAAGATAGATTCCTAAAGATTGAGGGACAAAGATTATACAAAAATTTGATTGTAATGATTTAAGTTTGATAAATGTTAATCGTGTGGAATTGAATTAATGGAATTGATGCTTGACCATTTGTGATTGGTAAAGAGTGAGTTTTGAATTTCATCTAAAATGATGGTCAAGAAATTGAATGAACTAAATTGGAGTGTAAAATATCTTAAGTCTTGAATTACACCGATTGATCAACCATACATATATGATTGATGAAAGTGTTTACAAGTTCTGATGATTCCTGAAATGATTCCTAAAGATTGAGGGTAAAATTTGCATTTCAATTAAAAACGATGGACACAAAAGTGATTGAAATGATCGATGTTTGATAAATGTCAATCGCTGGCGATTGATCCAATTGAATTCAAACTTAAATTTTACTGATTAATCAACCAAATACGATTGATCGAAGGGTTTTAAGTCAGATTCGTTAAGATAAAAGGTAAGTTCTACATTTCAATCTACAAAAATGTAAGAAAATTTGATTAAACTGATTGAAGTTGGATAAATGTCAATCACTGATGATTGAAATGATAGAATTAATGCTCTAGTTGTTACGATTGATGAACAAATATGATGATTGATGAGATTAAGATTGGATCCAAATTGGTACAGTACCAATGTCCTAGCACCAGTTTAGGATTCAAGAGTTCCTAATTTTTCGGATTTCGTACCTCCAGATCGAACCTTCTACAGAATATCAGGTGTTTGCAGCCTTGAATTGAACTGTTTAAATGAACAAATAAACTTATTGATCAATCCAATTTGGTTGATGAATGTTTCTTTATGCTTAAAAGATTGATAAAGTTTCAATGGTTGGGGGGATAGATAAGATCTATGAAAAAAATTTTCAACATTTGATTGAAATGCCTGATAATGTAGAACAAATTACACAAGAGCTGTAAATTTATGAATGATCTATGGCGTGCCCAACAAAATAGTAAAAGAGAGCATAAACATTCAATATCAATTATTGCTAAGCATTAGATTGAGACAAATAAAGATTGAAGTTGGATTTCTTTGACTAAATATGCTCTCTTAAACCAGATTAAGTATTCTATTCTATTCTGTCCAAAAGCCTCTACCTCAATTCTCTCTAAGAATAAATTTAAAAATATTTTACTCCAACTAAATTGTGCCCTCTACTTACTTACTTTTTACTTGTAACGCCTTCTCTTTCTGCCTGGCATCTGCAATTAAATCCCAGCTAAAGCGTTCCTCTCGATTTACATGACAAAGTTCAACTTGAAAGTCACCCAAAAAGCTGCATACCTGGGCCAATGAGACGTAGGGTGTAATTAGTGCTGTTCACGAAGCTCTTTGGGCCTTTGGGCTGTGCTGCTAATCTGTGATTTTCCAAATTGTTTCACAAGTGTCATAAATCAATGAAATACCAATAAGTCGTTGTCGTTGTTGTCCTGCTGCTGCTGCTGCTGCTGCCGTGTGCAATTGTTGGAAAATGCAAATTTCGCAAAAGGATATGCCCATGCATAAATGCCAGGACAAGGCGCTGGCGGGGCAAAAGCGGGTGCTTAGTGCGGAGGGGGCCGGGGGGGCAGGTAGAGGTCGACAGCAGGCAGAAGCCAGACATGAGACAAACATATTTCATGCAGTCTCAATTGGAATTCTAAATCAATCAGATTGAGACGAGCAAACCGGCTGCTGAACGGAACACAAAACTGAACTGAGTATACACTGAGCGAAAGCAAACTAAAGCAAGAAAAAGGGTACAATTTCTGAGCTAAGCAGCATGAAAGCATTAGGTATTTTTCAGATGCCGAAGTTATTACGCTTAATGAGACAGCAATGTGGGATGGCAGTATCTTATCGGAGTGGTTTGAAACCCACCTGGCAGTAAAACAAATCTGTTTACTAAGTCCATTGCATTTTGCGATATTTGTGAATGATATATCGACAGATCTACCGGGCGGAGTACAGATTGGACAGATGAACCCAAAGATATATATTGTCAAAAGTAAAGCCTTAGGATCAACACAACGAAGTCAAAAGTATTGGTAGTTCGAGCACGCAGAGGACGTTTTGCGAAAATGAAAGAGTGGTCAAAGAGTACAAGTATCTAGGAATAATATTAACCTCAAATATGTCTTTTACCAAGCACCTTGAACAAAAGCTGAGAGACTTGAAAACAGCAATAAGCAGCACCTTTCGATCACATTACTGTAAAAAATAATGTAAACTCGAGTACCAAATAAAGGGTAGTTTTATACCAACTTTCATTTTGGTCACACTGTTTTTGGCAGCTCAGCTGCTTTCGTGTCACATGTTACTGTCAAACATGTTCAGTTTGGTCTATAATATCACTATTGCAGATTTCACTAGTTTACAGCCAAAAGACCCATTTCTATTAAAACTATTTTTAAGTGTAGTTTGGATTGGTGATATCTAAAATCGATTTCAAAAAAGTTTTCATTGTAACGTTTTTTAAATATGAGTTTTTAACATTTTTTCGGTAGGTGCACTTACATTTTATGCCATATCTCAATTCTTAATGTGCAGATGGAGTCAAACCAGATATGAATCGAAAGATAATTGAATGGTCCATAATCGCTCAGAAAACTTTTTTAAAATCGGTTCAACAGTTTGAATCCGTTTCCAAACGCCTAGGAAAAATATTTAAAAATTCAAAAAAACTATTTTTATTTTTTCTATTTAAGAACCGCACTTCTTCGCAGAAAATAAGATATCGATGAACAAAATCTATAAATAAATACAGGAGCTGTGAGCAATTGAGTGCTGAAAAAAATGGTATTTTTGTCACTTAAATTGATCCAGCTACAATATTTATTCATAGATTTTCTTCATCAATACCTTATTATGTTTGTAGAAGTGCGATTCTTAAGTCAAAAGAATAAAAATATTTCTTTTTAAATTTTTTTATATTTTTCCCAGGCGACTAAAAATGAATTTTCTTGCATTTTCGAGCAAAAAATTCGATTTTTTTGAAATATTTTTGGTCATTGTATTCAAACTTCTAAACCAAATTGGAAACAATGTTCTACGTTATTATTGAAAATCTAATGACATTTTGATTTATATCTAGTTTGACACCATCTGACGATTATGAATAGAGATATGGCATAAAATATAAGTGCACCTTCCGAAAAAACTCATATTTAAAAAACGTTGATATGTAAACATTTTTAAAATTGATTTTTGAGATCATCAATCCAAACTACACTTAAAAATGGTTTCAGTAGATATGGGTCATTTAATGCTTTTTTTTTGTTACCTAGTGATTGAATTTCATCGTCAAAACCATGCGTATGAACCATTTGAGGCGCAGCCGCGGTCAATATTTACATGAAAACTTCCTTAAACATTAAATTATATAGATCATTCATATCGACTCAAATAAAGATTTCAAAAATTTTTCTTAATTTTATGTATTGTTTTTAATCTCTGTGCCAAAGGTACACAGAGTATATTGAGTTTGTGAAAAGTATGTAACAGCCAGAAGGAATCATCTCCGACCAGAGTTCGCCAAAAACTAACACTATCAGCGTGTCTGTGTAAAACTGTTTTGTTACAGACACAACGAAAAGATGTTGCAAAAGAGTCTTTTGTGTGTGAGTGAGTGTGTTTGTCCCAGTCAACGATCTTTGTACATACATATATGTATAAGATGAAAAATAAAACGTTCAATACATTGTGCAGTGTACATAGGTGTTTACATTGAATTTTTAGTATATTACAAGTTAATATCTCTGACTGGAAGTATTGTGGTCTATGTGTATGTAATATAAATTACGCATAGGTATGAAAGTAAACATATGTACATAGGTAGGCAAAGAAGTACTACATATAATAGCACGCTCTGATTCTTCACGTATTTAAATTGTTTTACATATGTACAATGTACATTGTACATATGTACATATATGTATGTAAGTATGTTAATAACCATTTTTGAACCGAACCCTTTCCACGACCACTTTTTTTTGAATTCCTTAAATTTCCAAATTATATTGAATATATATTTCAAATTGCAAGCCTATATCTTTTATTGTCAAAAAGTTATAGACTTTTGCTTTTCACTTCATCAGTGTATGGCGTGTTTTCGTTATTTTTGTTAAAAAAAATTTAATTAAAAAAAAAACTGTTGGTTAATTTAAAAACAAAAATATTTATAAATTATATTATAAAAAAATGAATCAGAAAAAAATATAATATCTTTACGAAATGTATTATTTTTAAAAAAAAAACGTACAAACCTTAATATACCAAAATATACTTCAACCTTAAATTTTCATGCTTTGCAGCGGGGG
This sequence comes from Lordiphosa magnipectinata, assembly GCA_037044535.1. Classification (NCBI taxonomy): domain Eukaryota; kingdom Metazoa; phylum Arthropoda; class Insecta; order Diptera; family Drosophilidae; genus Lordiphosa; species Lordiphosa magnipectinata. Next base: position 400,852 of record JBAMBO010001346.1, read on the forward strand.
CTAGGAATTCATTTTAGACATGGGGTTCTTCGTGAAATTTTCTTAGAATTCATCGCAGATTCCGAATCTGCTATACGCTTACCACGTTTTTTTAGCTCCATACAAATTGACCCGCCCTATTGTACATATTGTACATAAGCCCACCGCCTACCACACGAACAAAACAAATAACACTTTTTGCTGAGTTTTGCTCATTTGAAGACAGTTTTTCGTGAGCGGTCGCTCCCTCTCAGTTGTTATTGAGAGGCCGTCTCGTTTGTTTTGATCAACCGAAACTGCTCAACAGAAAACACATGAGGAGGGGAAAAAAGTGGTTTGCTCAGTGAGAGACCGAGTGCGCTTTGTTTTTTTTTTTGTTTTGTCAGTGGGCTGATCGAACTGAAAAAAGTGTTGAGGGTCGGAGACCAATAAAGTGTATATATTCTTGATCAGCATCTGTCTGTATCAACGCACAGATCCCAGAGATGTGAAGAGATAGAGGTTTGACATGTATGGGACATATACTTCTTATACTTGCAGGCAGATCAATTGGAAAAATCGGCATATCTCCCACAGTATTGGAGATAGATGGTTTAGATAGAGATAGATGGATATCTAGTAATCAAAATTATTTATTGATTTGCTGAAGGAATGATACAGATCGGATGAACGATACTCAAGTTATGAGCAAAAAACGGCCAGTTAGCATCCCCCACCCATAACCTCAACATTCCATTCAAGAGAGGTAATCCTAGTGAGAGAGAGAGGGAGAAACTTAGAGAACGCACCGAGTTGCGCAGAGTATGTTATAGTCGAGCTTGACCAACTTTCTTTCTTGTTTGATTTGCAAAAGGAATGATAAAGATCGGATGAACGATACTCAAATTATGAACAATAGAAAGTTACTTCCCCCTCCCAGGCAGAAGTGGCGTCCTCTATTGGTCAGTTTTGAAAATCCCTCATTGTTCAATGCAAGTAGTGGCGCCATCTATTGTTCAGCAGCGCTGCTTTCAGCTGTTACTTCAGGTACAGAGTATATTTGCTGAATCTTAACAGGTTCATAGCTAGATTATAATGAGCTTATAACTGGTTCATAATATTATAACAAATGGTTCAGAGCTTGTCAAAACCGGTTTGAAACCGGATTTTTCGTAGTTCTTAATAGGTTCAAGGCTAAGTCAAAATATGATTTTAACGGATTTGTAACTGTTTCTGATTTGGTTAAAATTCGATTGATTAAATATACAAAAATTATTAAAAACTGATTCCTAGCTGTTTCCTAACTAGTTCATCGCTGAATCATATCAGGTTTACAGCTGCATTGAAACAAGTTCTTTGCTGGCTTATAAGAGATTCATTCCCGACTGGTTCACGTTCGATTCAAAATTGATTCGGAATCAGATTTTTGCCAAAATCTCATAGCAGATTTAACTGGTTCATAAAAGACTTAAAAAAGATTCATTCAGAACTTTTCAAAACAGGTTCGGAAACGAGCATTTGACAACTCTTGGGGCCGTTTTCTCATGTTGGTGTTTTTGCAAATCTAGGTGGATTTGCTGCATTTGCTTTGCTCATGTTCAATGCTAACCATCTAGATGAATTTCGGAGCAATCTACTTCAACCTTATTGATTTCAAAACCATGTACATGCTAATGCAAATTAAGTATTTTTATGTATCCGCGCATATGGTCACACTGAAATATATTTGATAACAAAAAACAACTGCTGCTAAAAACAGTAAAGTCTGAATTATTATTAAGTAAACCATAAATGGAAAAATCTGGATAAGCCTTTAATATACAACACCAGCAGACATTGCTGAAATTACAGATGCACATTCTGATTACCCTAGTTCATTGCTTAAGCTAAGTTTACACATCCAAATAATTTGGCTAAATTTTGATAAAAATAGCCATGATTAAAGATTTTACAGGATTTAAAACTTAAACTATGGTTCCACGCAATAAATACGCAAATAATTTGATCAAATATGGCCGGAAAGTTCCACAATTTGGCATTTATAGTCCAATTTTCATTAAAATTTGTCCAAATTATTTGCCTGTGCAAACATAGCTTTCGACCTACTGCTTAATCTCCCATCATAGTAACAAGTCGTTCCAAAAGAAAAACCTTCTCCTTCTCTGTAAAATTCTTGATTTAATTTTTAAAATTGGCGCGCAATAAAAAAAATCAATACTCTGCCGAGTGCAAAGGTGCTGCCAACCTAGCATTATACCATTCCAGCCCACCCGGTGTGACCGTGGCGCAAATGCCCGAATTTACAATCAACCTACATGATACAACCAATTGGACAAAAACCATCTAGTTGCCAAATCTAGATGGATTTCGATTTGAGCAAAAACATGAACATGAGAAAACGGCCCTTAATAATTTCATAACTCAATTCATTAGAAGTTTACAATTTGTTCACAGTTGCATCTTTGCTGGTTCATAACAAATACATTAAAGGTTCAGAACTGGTTCATGGTTGATTCAACACTAGTTTAAAACTGGGTTTTTGCTGATTCTTAACAGCTTGAAAGCTGTATCAAAATATGTTAACTGCAGGTTTATATAAGGTTCATGAGAGATTCATAGCAGATTTATAACATGCTCATGGTAGGTTCCTTACCTTTTTGAAAACAGATTCGGTACAGGCTCATTACAGGTTGAAAGTGGATTTCTAATTGGTTAACATTCGGTTCATTTGAGGTTCACAACTTGTTAAAGAGCGGTTCGTAGCTGATTCATGCTTTCTGCATAACGGGTTCATTAGTGATTTAGAACTGATTTGCTATATAGCTGACACCAGTTCCACTTGATATCCCTCACCCAAAATGTTTCTCACAGTGTATCTAAACCCAAAACGTCTGTGCATTAAGTAAGACACAAATCATAATCGTATGCGTATGCTTCTGCGAATGGTGTGGGGGGTGTACCGAGGGCGGGGGTCAAACTGGACAAGGATCTCTGGTGCTGGAGTTGCATTTGAATCTGTTAGGAAATGCAAAATTTCAAATATGAATTGAACTGATATATTAATGGCCACTTGAGTTGCACTCTGGTGCCAGGTCTTCAGGTTTTGGGTGAGGGACAAACGTCAGCAAAAGTAACTGCAACTTCCGGGGGCCCAACGAGACGGAGACGGAGACGTAGCAGGAGGAGTCCGGAGTCTGGTTCGGTGTTGGCATTTATAAATCAAAATTTTGGGCCAACAACCTTGGCAGGCCAACTGCACACAGCACAACAAAAGGACACAGTGTTCTCTCAATGTGTGTGTGTGTGTTTGTATAATTGCCAGGACCTGGACTGCATCCTTGGGTACAAATGCAGCAAACTTATCTCTCGCCTGCCCATATAAATAATGACAAGCACGACGACAAATAATAATGCACACACACACACACACACAGACACACGCACAGGACATGCAGGACAATGGGCCTACAGAAAAATGGGGAGTGAGTGAGGAAAGCATAATATGAAAATTTATGTGCGGAAAGGATTGAAAATAAATTTATGAATTATATTGGTTAGAAAATTGCATCTACTCAAGGATATCCTTAATGTTCATAGGATATGCATGCGTTTTGCTTGGCGGTGTATGTCCTGCTATCTGTTACACACAACAATGTGCTGGTTCAATTTATTGTTTGTTTGCTTTTCCCTTAAATCAGCGATAACAACCTGCAATTTGCCCATCTAAGTGCTGCTCGAGAACCACCACAGTCGCCGGGAGCTTATCATAAAAATCCAATAAAAAGAAAAAAAGAGAAGACGAGCACATTTTACGATACGATATAATGTAGTTTACGACTCCCGCCCTCTCTCTGCCCGTTGCAAATCTGTCAAAGTTCGGTTACATGATTCCAACCTAAAAGGAACTTGTCATAAAAGTTGCCCGACACGTTTATGCTTATCTCTCAATCTCTCACATGGCAGTTGATCAAAATGGCAGGCGACAAGTCACGACTGCTTCAAAAAGGACCAAGGACATGAGAGAGGCATCAATTCGGTGGATACATTTCATTAGTTTGGCCTTACCACAAAGCATTATTGGAAGTGCGGGGGCCAAGAAAGGTGGAGGGAGGCAAGGTGGCTATCATTTGCTTTGGTTGTAACAATTTTTCAATGTCTTTAAGCGGTTGCTTTATGAATCAAGCATTTTCAATTACTGTTCGAAAACAAGAAATGATTTTTAAACCACTTTAAGACCTTTGAAAAGCGTGCACTACACTGAGGGATAAATGCTTTGAAATTGTAATATTTACACTTTGATTTTAACGTTTTCATTTTTGAGGAAAGCCAAGTATGCGGAAAACGGTATATCGTCTATATCTATAACTATATAATTTGGTGGCCCCATCCTGAAAGCATGTAAAAGCCCGACTATTCCGAATTGTGATACAAATGTAAGCCTTTATTGCTAGCCTTTAAAGTTAAAATACATATGTAAACCCATTTACTACTCTAGCATATTCTCAAAATCATCAAGCTCAAGCTCACGTTCCAGCATTTGGGCATACAGATCATCCAGCGTCTTCTGCATACGTTTTTTGAGTGTGGCATTATGTAGATGATCAATTTTGGTGGTCATGTGTGCTTGTTTTGCCTTCATATCCTTTATTTCCCTGGTCAATTGAAGAATCTTGTCTTTGATCTGTTGCTGTGTGTATTGTGGCTCAGATTCATCCTTAAATTCCATGTTTTGGAATTTGGCAATCATTTGCTGCTGCTCATAGAAGCCGCTGGTTGCGGCCAGATTGGGGCTTGAACCAGCTGCACTCAACTTGGAAGTGCTGGCATAGACGATGGATTTGTTAAATTCATTTGGTCCCTGCTTGGCGGCACCAAAGAAATCAAAATCAGCAGCGAAATCATCTTCATCATCGGCGGAGGAGTTCTCTTCGCCGAATATGTCACGAACGGACAGACGCCTTTTGGATGCCCCTTGGGCAGAGGCCAAGTTACTAGTATCCGACTGATCCAGATCATCGCCGGGATTATCCTCCTCATAGATAAGCTCGTATGCCGAACGCACCGCATCCTTGTCCATGCGCAGCAGACGCTTCACCTCCTTATCAATATCAATATCCGCATCTTCCTCAAGTGTTTTCTTCTCCGTCTTGCGGAAGCGACGTTGGCGCACATTCTTACAGGGAGGCGTAAGGCCGTGTGGCCACAAGTACTTTTCGTCCACCTTATTGGGATCCTTATTCTTACTCTTGTTGGACGATTCCGGTTTCTCATCCTCATCCTCAGTCTTCTCCTTGCAGATGAGTATTTGGGAAATGTCAGCGGATTTGTAGAAATTCTTCCTATCATCCGTTTTGTAGCTTTCCACTACAGTGGGCAAGTCCATGAGCTTGGCATCCAACAATTTGTCATTAAGGCGTACTTCGCCATTACGCATATCCTGATCCAGTTTTATCTTTAAGCAATTTTGGACAGTGCCCGCTTGAATGGCCTTGTGAACCGTGTCGGCGAGTTCCTGGGAGAAGGTGCAGTGTAAGAAATGTTAACAAGTCCAATTTGAAGTGCACTTACCTTGGGCAAGCGCAAGATGAACTGACTCTCCACCTCAACGCCATCGAAAGGCGGTTCGTCTTCGTCCTGATTTGCCTTATTGATTTTCCTTTTAGACATTTTAAATGAATTTGTCTCTTCGAAATGACGCTTAATTAATGGGCCGTAATTTGGGATTAGTGAGACCCTGTTTGACTTATTTGAGATTTTAAAACGATAAACGATAACCGCTGACATGGTCGAGTAATGAATTTTAAGGTGGGGTCACCTTAATGGTTGTCGTTGTTCAACACTTAAACCTTAGGGCATCCACACACGAATTTGTTCGACGAACAAGAATTCATTTGCCCACGAACATCATTTGCTTGAAAATCTCAACGAGTAAACATGAAAATATGGCAGCGAAAACTAACACAATCATGACCTAGATGGCGATACAAATTAGCTTAAAGCCTTATTTTATCATTTTGGGGGCATTCAATAAATTGCAGCCACAATTCGTTGCTCATTTGGGCCCGTGTTCACTCTACAAATATTTTTGACAAATAATGTTCGTGCACTTGTTCCCATCCATTGACGAACATGTTCGCACGAACACACGCAAGATAGAAACGTTTCTATTCTCTGCGAACAAAAAGTCGAACACAAAAATCTGTCACGAACACCTCCACTAACGATGAACATTTCGTCGAGCACAACAAATTCGTCAAACAAATTCGTGTGTGGATGCCCTGCTTTACCTGTGCTCTAATTTCCACTTCTCATCCCATTTGACAGAAAATCGCGAATTAATGCGGATTTTAATTCATTTTATAACATAAACTTTGCTTACCTACGGCCTTAAGCTTGCTATTGCCAATTGAGCTTACGAATAAACACAAAATTCTTTCAACCGGCACTGAGGCTCCCTATGAGTATCAGACAAAGAAATTTGATTGATAAGTTTAGAGTTGGCCCACATAAATAAAAAGCCAATTGACTCCACTTGCAGGCGCGCCGTAAATGTGAGTGCCCTGAAGCAGACCCACATCGAATTGAATCACTTTCAGCCACCTTTGTTACTCAGCACCGAGAGAGCAAGTGCCCCAAGGCCGGTGAAATAGTTGGGCGTCAGGTGCAGGAACAGCAGCCACGCGGTGATCTCAAATTGCTGCAAGTGAGCGGCTTTTTAAATGATTCCAGCGAGTAATTGATTTATACGCTTTTGTTTTGCTTATTTTGAGAAATATAAGTAAGTATTTGTGGTTTCAGTGGCCAAGTTGTGTTTCATATTCCACTCGTTTCTCTGAAAAAATAAAATTTCTGAAGTTATTCAAGTCAAATTTTCAGTACGTGATCTGTGGTCGCATATTTTAGCCTACAACTACTCGGTGATTCATTTCCATTCGCTTCTCTGCTGAGGCTATCACTTTTATAAGTAAAATTTTACTTATCAAACGGATTTTTTAGCGTTTCATTGGCCTCATATTTTGGTCTTGTATAAATATTTACTATACGTTTCATTTTCAATTCGTTCCTCTGGCGTTGATTTCACTGTAATTAGTCCAATTTTGAAATTAAACTAACGTTCAGCCCACGTATGCCGAATTAATTTTGCAAGAAACTAACATTGATGTCATGTTCCGTTTCCCACTCGCTTCTTTTGAGCTGTTAAAAAATTTCAGCTATTATATGGCCGCACCATTTAGCCTTACATAAAGATTTACGCAGTTTCATTTCTTATTCGTTTCTCTGAAGCTGTTTTCACATTAATGAGTAACATTTTTAATTGCAACCAATATTCGATAAACATAGGATGAGTTAACATCAAAATTTGCAATATGTTCCATCCCCATTCGTTTCTTTGAAGCTGTTTGTACTTTTAAAAGTCAAACTTTACTTTCTAAGCAAATATGCAGCTTTTTTATGACCACGTAAAGTGCTTTTCACCAATTTTCACCGTGTGTTCCATTTCCCATCTGTTTCTCTGATACGACTTTTACTTTAATGAGTAACATTTTCAATTGCAAACAATATTCATCTTTCCTAAAGAAACATAGGGTGTAATCACATCAATATTTACTAATATGTCTTAATTCCCATTCGTTCTCTTAAGCTGCTTATACATTTAAAAGTCAAAGTTTACTTTTTAAGCAAATATGCAGCTTTTTTATGACCACGTAAAGTGGCATTTCACCAATTTTCACCGAGTGTTCCATTTCCCATCTGTTTCACTGATACGACTTTTACTTTAATGAGTAACATTTTCAATTGCAACAAACACTCAGCTTTCCTAATACGCTGTTTACACTGCGGTCGTACGACATTTTTTTGGTATTTTTTGCCTGAGACTGGTCGTCCGGCCATACAAAATTATGGCAGTTGACTTTGAATTTGGGACGGTTGTAGACTCTCCGACCGGAAAAAAGCAGTGCTGCCAGACCGAATTTAACACAAAAATGTGGCAGCCTTGTGCAATTTTTATCAATAGCTATCGGAATAAGTACCCGCGAGAATTCGAAAAAATTCTTTAAATTGGACAGGAGTTACCTTGGGGACGGCAGCTTTCCAAAAACACACGAAACATTGGCATAGCGACATAATCCCGACGACATAATTTCGCCCAGTACATTTGGAATCGAAATTATGTCGTTTTGAAACGACATTATTCCGACAAAACAAAACGACATTATTTCGCTCGAATGAAGTTATTGTTCCGACAGACAAAAGCGCCATTATTTCGCCTCGAAATTATGTCGTCTAAAGACGACATTATTCCGACAAAACAAAACGACATTATCTCGACTAAAAACTCTAATTGGAACGTCGAAACTATCTCGTTCTAAAACGCCATAATAAGACGCTGTCATGAAAATCAAAATATATTTAAAGAAAGGGTTCTTGTCTCGCACTGTTGCACTGAATGATCGCTTCAATAAACAAGATTGATTTACCTGTGTCGATAACGATGACGATGTTGAGGAACTAAAACATTTGGAGGATATGGCGTGGTTAAGCATATCAGCATCATCCCTGACCTCGACTCATTCAAATTTAAGCGCACTGACTGAGCCTTCATTTGTTCATGAAAACCCATGCAACATTTGTTTTGTGAAACCAAAATCTGTCCTTTTGAGGCCTTGCTATCACATTAATGTGTGCGAATCGTGTTGGGATATAGTAGTTGAGGAAAATCTTTTGGAAAACGAAAATTCCCGGCGTATTGCTGAATTCGATGGCGAATTTCATGAAGAACAAAAAGCAAAGTGTCCGGTTTGCAATCAAATTGTAAACAAAGCCATAAAAAATGTTTGTATTTATACATAGTAAGCATTCCAATTGGTTACAAGCTTTTGAAATAGAGAATATGTATTTTTGGTCGCTGAATTCAAATCAATTGTCCCTTTTCCCCCACCACGTCTGGTTTACAGAGATATTTGCATAAACGTGTGTTGTTTACATTTATAGGTGCTGTGACCGCATTAATTAACCTTTTCCAACCAAATTTGTTTTAATGTAAGCTGTATTGAATGATCTTACAGAAAAACCACACACGTTTTGATTTTGTTCATGAGCTACAACTTTAATGGATTTTAAAATGGAAAATATGGTTATTTTATGACAAAATAATTTTTTTTTCCATGTTTAAAAAATTCTGAAAAATGGTCTAATGACAAAAAATAATCTTAGGAATGATGTAACAGCTCTTTTTAAAGTTATAGCCCAAAAACTATTAAAAGTTTCCTTTTTTTTGCGTAATTTTGGAATTTCTTGTAGTTTGATAATAACAAGATAGTTATTGGAAAACAAAAGCGTGGCTATTAAAAAATTATTTGAAAGTAATTTTTGTTAATTTAAAGACATTTTTGGAGTTAATATTATTTTAAAAATGTAAAAAAACAGTCGTAATTTTTTATAGTATTTGGTCCATAGCTTTAAAAAGAGTTATTATATCAAAATACTAAAAATGCGGTAATAATTATTTAAAATAAATGGACAATTGATTTGAATTCATCGACCAATTATACATATGGAAAGTTGGCTATCTTCTCTATTGTAAACCTGTGTTATCATTAGATCTTAAAAAATTTCTAACATGTTAAGAAACTACATACTGGATTTATGTACTATTATTTTCAGACAATAATAACCTTCATTTACGAAATTTAATGTTGGAAGATTATCTTACTGTGTTAGGGGGCGGAAAATAAACATTTTTTGTTTTCATAAATTGATTTTATTGGCAAAACGTAGCGTCGAAATTATGTCGTTTTAAAACGGTACAATTTCGACAGCAAAAAATTCTAGTTGGAACGTCGAAATTATGTCGTTTTAGAACGAACGACAAAATTTCGAAAGAAAAAAGAGACACAATTTCGATCGAAACTATGTCGTTTCAAAACGACATTGTTCCGACAAAGCAAAACGACATTATTTCGCTCGAAATTGTGTCGTTTTTTTCTGTCGAAATTATGTCGTCACCCCGAAACGTTTCTTCAAATGAAAAATACAGTAGATTAGCTAATGATTCATTAAAATGGGAATTATTGTTGTTATATGCAGCCACAAAGCTCTTAGAATTGGCTCACATAGCTGGTGGCTTATGTGATGCAGTGCCAGATTTCGGTTCGCCGCCCTGGATACTCGTCGTAGCCGTGACCGTGGCCGTTGTCACCGCCTTCGGCTTAATCTGGCTGGATTTGGCTGTGGCCTGCACAGGCTGATGCTCACGGATTAGCTGCAGAGGCGTCAATAGCTGGCGTAGATATCACAGGTCTCATTATAGGCATAAACATGATGGCCAACTCCTGTAACGATTTTAATGTCCACCGTTTTTCTGACCCTTTGGAATTTAATCATCTCGTCCGAAGAAGAGTGATACGGCGAAAGCCGTATATGTAAAGTGATGGGTCTATCTCTACGCACATCTTGGTTGCGATTGATTATAGGGTGCTTGGTCCAGTATAAGGATTGCATCATGGTGTGGAATGCGGATTCGCCGGTGGGGTGCTGTGAATAGCATTGATGGATATACTGTGGCAGCAGATTGATGTCCCCCTCAACTGTGCTGTGGAATTCACGCATTATGGCTCTGATTAGATGACCCTTTAAATGGGGATTTATCAGATTTTCCAAAAGCATTTCATCCTCACAAGTCAAGCTTTCAATTATATCCATTATTATTTTCCATTTTAACACCGAAATTCCAATTCAATTAAAAGTAAACAAAAATCAGCTGATTGACGTTTGCGACTATTTGCGACTGTTCGCTCAATGTAAACTACTAAAAGGTCGTAGCCCTAGAAAGTCGTACGACCGCAGTGTAATTTCGGTATAAGGAAACATAGGGTGTAATCACATCAATATGTACAAAATTTGCCATTTCCCATTCGTTTCTATGAAGCTTTAAATCACGGTTACCACACTTGGTGTTTTTGCACCACAAATGGTGTTTTTTTTTCCTGTTGGTGCACTGGCACTTTTTTATTGGAATTGGCTCTTTTGCATGGAGCCCAAAAAAGACGCAGAAATTAAAAGAGTTTTAAAAATTCTGCGAAGTAAGACCACACATAATTTTGCTTGAGCAGTGGGATGTTCCCTAAATATTTTCCTTGGCTCAGACTCTAGAAGTCTACAATTTAAGCCAAAAGAAATAGTAAATTTTAGTAATAAACCTGAAATTAAAAGTTATTTAAATTGTATTCTTGAAATTAAAGATTATTAAAGATTTGAATACGGAATTTCAATCAGATCGGGACTAGAATCTACTTTAAAATCAACACAAGACACCAAAAATTGACTTTATTCAGAAAATTGAAGGGCAGATTATTTACTTCTGCTAAACACGAATCTGTTTTCGGAAATGGTCCATCACGTCTAGATCTTTAATAACTTTAGTTTAAGGCGCGTTAGCTGTTTAGGCGCGTTTAGTTTGGAGTCCGATATTTTATTTTGACTCCCTGTGATATTATCGGAAAGTATAACTCTTCAACTTTCAAATAAAGTATCTCAAACAATTCTACGACTTTTTTAAGCAAAGATATACCATTTTGATTACATGTCTGTCTAGCAAGCTACAAAGTAAATTCAATGTTTATCTGGCAAATAGCAGCTATGTATGTATATAGGAGATGAGAAATCGTCCCTCAATGAATATGTGAAAAAAGTATTTGGTCGTAAAGTGGAAAATTTATACAGATTGGAAGCGGTATTTCTTTAAGTGTAACGGTATAAGTCATTGTGATAATATCAAGTTGTTATTTTAGTATTTTGACTTACAGAACAATACTTATTCAGACTTCTAAAGAATTCCGATGTTTTGTTTTACCGTTTTATCTTCGTAACCACTCATCCGATTGTTTTGAAATTTGCCACAATTTTAACTAATTACAGTACAGTAACAAACAGTAACTAATTAATACATGAAATATTTTTTGGGTTTTTTTGGACGTTTAATAATACTCAAGAAATTAAATAAATGTATAATTTAACGATTTTTTGAAAGAGATATATTTTATTTCATTAAATAAAAACATAACATGAATAAAGGGAAGAAAATTTTTTTGGTGTAATTTAATTTTTTCAAGTGGCAACCTTGCTTTTAATACTTTCATAAGTCAAAATTCACTTTTTAAGAAGATATTCGGCCTTTCTATGGTCACTTAATTAGTTTTTTCAACAATTTTTATAATGTGTTTCACTTCCCATCCGTTTCTTTTAAGTTATTACCACTTTCTTAAGTCACGTATAAATAATATCTACCTTGTTCTTCAATGACAATTTGATTCTGCTGTTTAGACGCCATCCCAATTGAGCAGCTCTTCTATAAAGCGTTTATGTGCAAGCCAAAAGTCAGCTACCTGTGTCCTTGATCTTGATCTTCCAAGAAAACTCCGTGGCAGTCGTCTCTCCTCAACGAGTAGGTTACACTGGCACACTTCGCTTGATTGATACCAATAGTCCAGCGCCTTGCCCATCTGCAAAACCGTGACGCTGTAGACACAGGGATGTCTGGCCAAAATGGCTGTGTCTTCAGTAAAGGTGTCAAGGAAAAGATCCAGTGGGTCATTCCTTTGAATGTTGGCATACCCATGGTTGAAAGTATGTAAAGCGTGGGGCCGAGGACGTTCCCCTGTGGCACGTATGTATAGTTTTTGTACACGATTCAGCTCCATCAAGGACTACAGAAAACGCCCTGTCAGTAAGGAAAGATCTGTGGTGGGAGAAGACTCTTTATCTTGCACAGCAATCCTGCATGCCACACACGATCGAACGTTTGCTCCCTTGGCATGGTACCCTTTAAGCATAAATTTAGTTACCCTGTATAACTGTTCTGTCGTTCTCTGCAACCTCTAAACCCAAATTGAAAGGGCGGAATGCGTTGCCTTAGCTCATCCATAGCAAGTATTCTGCTTAGCAGGCACTTCTCAAATAATATCGACACCGACGAAAGCAAACTGATTGGCCGGTTCGATTTGACATCTGAAGTAGATCAATACTAGAAAGAGTATGGCTTTGTCTTCAGCGTCTTGTTGTCATTCCCATCTTCTCCAGGAATCTTTTTGGGCATAAGCTCTTTGAATTTTTCTTTCACCTCCGTAAAAGTGTTTGGAGAAATTGGCAGTTCGAGCTGACCAGGGGTGTCAAGGAGATTGTTTTTGCAATAAGATAAAAGCTTATATGAGATTCTTAATGTAGCAGCATTCATTAGCCAAGCTGTACGAATGCTGCTGAGCTGCTGCTGCCTCGATTAGTTAGAGCATCGAAGCAGTGTTGGATTTTAAGTAAGAAAATTCAGATGTCTTGTTGAGAAAATCCCCATTGAGAGCCTTTCAAGCAGATTCCAACTTGAATTGCAAATTTGTAAAATGTTTTTGTAGTAAAACAACAATAAATTTTTTGCTTATATAATGGAGCAACAGTTTCATCCATAATAGACTCATTTATTTCCCCTCATTTATGCCCAAAAAAAAAGGTAGCTTCACTGCACCACTTAATTGTAGTCAAACAACTCTATGGTATTTTATTACAACAAAATCAACGCCTCAATTAATTTTTAATGTGACACTCTAATTGTATGGTTAGTGGAGCAATTACACCTGAACCCACCAAATGTCGAACGTTTATAAGTCACAGCCTCGACACCGATTGCCCTCATTGAACCAACAAGATGCGTTTCTATCTAATGTTTGTGCTAGCGCTGGCCCTGCTGCTGGTAAGTGTGATTAATCCAGAAAGGAAGCCCAAATCATTCCACCTCTTCTCAACCATTTTCAGCAAATGTCCTCGGCAGCCAGATTTGGACCGGAAAGTGTGGGTCATCGTAACTCAACTGGTAGGGGATCACCATCGGGACGATCTCCACCACCGGCAAGCACCACTGCCGCAACAGGCTAGCAACTGGCACAAACGAGAATTCTATATGGAACTAACGACTATGAGACCACTTTAATATCATTTTATCACTTTGAAAATAAAGAGTTTTTATGAGAAAAGCAAATTTCGGCAACGAGCTTGTAATTTGACAGTTCCTTTTGGGAAGCATAGTCCAAAATAGTGAGTGATCAAGCCCTTACAGAAGTCTGCGCAAACAAATTGCGTAGTTCATGCAAATCTAGTCACATAAGTCGCATAAACTTACAAATAGCAGAGTAAATTGTGAGCCTATCTGACACATAGCAGCTATCTGGAAGAAGAGAAATCGGCCCTAAATACGTAAAGTGCCATACATAAACCCAGAAAACAATTTTCAGTCATGCTCTCACATTCACTAAGGCCGCACGCACACATGCGACTGAAAGATGAACTGACGACTGACCATGATATTTTACTATATCTGCAAGCAGAAATAAACATTGATTGATACCGAAAAGCTGAGCTTACAACTGAGTTTTAAAGATCAATCCAGCGTCTGGGCGTTATTGGTGTACGAGTCAAGGGGCCTTAGAGCTGCTTGACTATCTGAGTAAATGTATATGTTCCCCTTCTTCGATCATGAGTGTGAAAAGGTATTTGGCGGCCTCCTGGATGGCCACCAATTCAGCTAGGTACACTCTGCAATGATCAGGGAGCTTGATCAGGCTTGATCAGGGATGAGAAAACTCCCCCTCCTACTTTGTCATCTAGCTTAGGTCCATCTGTGTAGATATTGATGATTGAAAACGCACTCGGAGTTCGCAACCACTAAACTTAAGATACCGCTCCGTGGACACCGTTTTTAATCGATAGAAGATATAGAAAAAGAAACGAAGAAGGAATTGAAGGCTATACTAGAAGAGGTCTTTGCAGCATGCTTTGATAATTGAATAAAATAATGTTGTAATTGTAATAATGCATCCTTTAAGGGGAATGAAATGAATTTGCAAGAATTAAGGAAGTGGTTTGGAAAGTGGGAGGGGAAGTGGTAGGGAAGTGTTGGGGATATGATGGGGAATTGGGTGGAAGTGTTGGGGAAGTGGGGGGAAGGGACTTGACAGTGAATTGAAAGTGCTTAACATTGATGGAAGTGGGGGAGACAGTGACTTGACAGTGACTTGATAGTGACTTTACTGTGACTTTACTGTGACTTTACAGTGACTTTACAGTGACTTGACAGTGACTTGACAGTGACTTGGCAGTGACTTGATAGTGACTTGACAATGATTTGTCAGTGATTTGACAGTGACTTAACAGTGACTTGACAGTGACTTGACAGTGAATTGACAGTGACTTGACAGTGACTTGACAGTGACTTGACAGTGACTTGACAGTGACTTGACAGTGACTTGACAGTGACTTAACAGTGACTTGACAGTGACTTGACAGTGACTTAACCTTGCCTTCACACTAACTTGACAGTGACTTGACAGTGACTTGACAGTGACTTGACAGTGACTTGACAGTGACTTGACAGTGACTTGACAGTGACTTAACAGTGACTTGACAGTGACTTGACAGTGACTTAACCTTGCCTTAACACTAACTTGACAGTGACTTGACAGTGACTTAACAGTGAGTTGATCGTGACTTGACAGTAACTTGACAGTGACTTGACAGTGACTTAACATTGCCTTAGCACTGACTTGACAGTGACTTGACAGTGAATTGACAGTGACTTAACATTGCCTTAGCACTGACTTGACAGTGACTTAACAGTGACTTGACAGTGACTTGACAGTGACTTGACAGTGAATTGACAGTGACTTGACAGCGACTTGACAGTAACTTAACAGTGACTTAACCTTGACTTAACACTGAGCTACCAGTTAAATTCACAATCAGACTTCTCGTAAAGGGCTGCTCTAGTACCGGGCGACCCATGACACCCACTCTTTTTTGATTTATCAACCAATTACCGGTATTTGTTGCCCACAGTACACGTATAGCAATCATTTACATATGGTTATTTTTTTGCTTTGCTCGCTGATTAACAAGATTTCTCTGCTGACTTACCAACGCTTCTGCTACCATTGCCGACCCCTGCTTTAGGCTGAGCCTCTGTCAGTTAGAGCGTCGAACTATCAACTAGCACAACTCCTGGAAGTTTTTTGTTTACAGAGCTCGGCGCGTCGCTATCTACTGAGCATACAAAAGTGCACATAGGCAGCAACGTCGACACACTGACAGTATAAGCTCGTCGCTGTGCTACTTTACCAATAATGCAGCTGAGCAAGCTGAACTGTGTGCCAGTGGCTACAAGCACATACCGAATTGGCATAATGTGATTGTGTTTTTTGCCGATCCCTGCCCTTGGCCAGAAGAACCAGTCTATAGAAAAGGTAGTGATGATTCTTGATAGTGTTTGTGTGCTGAAATAGTTGATCACTTTTGTGCTGATATGTTGACCCTATTAAGGAGCGTGTTATGGTAACCTGTTACATTGGTTTTTCATCTCTTTGACATCATCGCAAAAATCGTAAATTATCCCAAGAAATTCTAAAATTTTTTAAGCAAAGATTTGCCTTTTGGAATACACAAAGAAATTTTAAAGTTTGTATCTTTACCTAGGTCTGATAAATCACAAGAATTGATAAAACCAAATAGATCGGACATGGATGCAAGACATAAAATCAAGGGTACAGACCATTTGGTCTTCGCAGCTCTTACTTGTTGTGAAACATTATTTTACACTGAGCCACCCTCTACTCCGGAACGCTTTCGCTTCAAATCATTAAAACTAACATAGACCGAAGGTCTGCCATGATTATGATGCCTATCATCCAGCTCAAATGAGTCACTTGAACCGCATTTCCGTCAATTAATGCAATTCATACATATGTCAACTCTTTTGTCGTCAACTAAAGAAATTAACCCTATCGACAGTCAAATCGAATGCGAGTGCGAGTGCAAAAAAAAAACCATGTGACACACTGCAATTGTGAATCTCAATTGTGTGGTTTTTCCAGCGAGAGAGAGCATAGTTTTTAGATTGTATAAAGGCAGTGGCCGTAGCCACATAGTTCATCAGTTGGCTGGTGTGAATCTAGCAAAGAAGACAATGAAGCGAATCTCTGTGCTCCTACTCTGCCTCAGTCTAGCCATGTTGGTGGTGTCTCTGAAGGGTGCCACAATTGGAGCAATTGGTGAGCTTGCGGATCCGGCTGGTTGTGTCAGCATAACGATCATCAAGCGACCCTTGGCGACTACAACAACAACAACGGTTGCGCCACCAACTAACACAACAGTGGCACCCCTACCTGGCTGAGGTCTGGACATTCTTATTTTAGAAATTGTTTGGTTTTTTGTGTACTCTACATGTAATAAACGAGCCAACGGCTGGAGATGGAAATCACAGCATACTTTTGGGCAGACGCTCGAAATGCAATTTCAGGTCTCCCCAAGGTAATGTTGGACGAAAAACCGCACAATGCACAAACGAAAACTACTGCCAAATATAATTAAATATTTTATCGCATAAAAGTGCCGAAAATGAAACGACAACAAGAAGAAAATGAGCAGCCGGCATGCGTTTTGGCCTGACCAAGAGTGCCAGGTGGAGAGGCCGGCTCCCTAATGCTCACATGTTCCCCACAAAACAATACGCCCGCAGCTTAGCTTTGCCCCCCCCACCGCTCCGACCGCTTTAGTGCATTTCTTTGGTCCCTTTTCCAGATGGAAATCTTTTTGGCCACCACCAACAACAACAACAGCAACAGCAAGCACAACTAATGCCCATTGTTGTGGACTCACTCCTCCCTCTTCTAGTTTTTTCGACAATTTTCATATGAATTTTAATTATAATTTTTCTATGTTCATTTTTATGAAAACAATCAAAAATGACTTTTGTGCCTGTTTGCCGGCCCGCCTGGGCCAAACCCTTTTGAATGCGTGGAGAAGGGGCTAAGGAGTATGGGCGGGGGGCGGGGGACTGGGCAGGTTAACTCGTTGCAAATTGTCACAGGCATTTATATAGCCGCCAGGCTGCAATACAATTTTTGGTTTGAAGTGCAAAAGAACTGAAAATTTGGTGCTAGTCTTTAGAAGAATACTCTAACCGAAAGGTACAGTTGCGCTTGTAAGAAGCGGTGGTAGGAGGAGAGAAGAAGATGGGAAGGAGGAAGAAGAGAAAGTTGGATGGAGAAGGGAACAAAGGAAAGATGAAGGAAGAATGGAAGGAAGAGGGAAGGAATAAGGAAAGGAGGATGAAGGAAGGAAAGGAGGGAAGGAAGGAAGCAATGGAAGAAAGGAGGAGGGAAGGAGACGGAAAGGAGAAAGAAAGGAAGAAGGATGGAGAAGACAAAAACAAAAGAAGAAGGAAGAGGAGGATGAAGGAAGAAAGAAGGAAAGGAAGCGTGGAAGAGTTAAGGAGATGGAAAGAAAGCAAAAAGGAACGAAGAAGGAAGAATGGAAGGAGAAGGAAGAAGGAATTAAGGAAGGAATAAGGAAAGGAGGATGAGGAGGAAAGAAGGAAAGGAAGAAAGGAGGAGGGAATTAGATGAAAATTAGGCAAAACGGAGAAAAAGAAGAAGTTAGATTGGAAGGAAGATGGAAGGACGAAAGAAGGAAGGAATAAGAAAGGAAGAAGGTTGAAGAAGGCAAAAAGAAAAGAAGAAGGAAGAGAATAAGGAAAGAAGGAGGATGAAGGAGGAAAGAAGGAATGGAAGCGTGGAAGAGGGAAGGAAATGGAAAGAAAGGAATAAGGATGGAGAAGGGAAGAGAAACTAAGGAAGGAATAAGGAAAGGAGGATGAAGGAGGAAAGAAGGAAAGGAAGAAAGGAGGAGGGAAGGAGATGGAAATTAGGCAAAACGGAGAAAAAGAAGAAGTTAAATTGGAAGGAAGATGGAAGGACAAAAGAAGGAAGGAATAAGAAAGGAAGAAGGATGAAGAAAGAAAGAAGAAAAGAAAAGAAGGAGGAGGGAAACAGATGGAAAGGAGGAAAAAAGGAAGAAGGATGTAGATGGCAAAAAGGAAAGAAGAAGGAAGAATGGGAGGAAGAAGGAAGTACGAAGGAAGGTAGGAATAAGTGAAGAATTAGGATAAACGAAGGAAGAAGGAAAGGAAGGAAGGAAGGAGAAGGAAGCAAAAAGGAAGGATGGAAGCAAGATAGAATGAAAGAAGGAAGAAAAAAGAAGGCAGTGTGGAAAGAAGAAGGAAGGAAGAAGATAGAAGGAAGAAGGAAAGGAAGAAGAAAGGAATGTAAACGTTGGTATTTTCTTTAGTTTTAGTAATATCGGGGTTTCGGCATAATGGACTGATCAAGCGACTTGGTATTTTACCGCACACCTGATTAGTAAAACGTGGGTTTTTCTTCGGTTTTACAGATTGATCAAGCAACTTGGGATTTACCCCACACCTGATTTGTAAAACGAGAATTTGCTGGATTTTTATTTACACGTTTTTACTTACTGCGCGATCTGTCTATACTATATATACAAGGTCTCTCTATACTGTCTTCTATAGTCTGTGTACAGCTCGCTCTCTCGTCGTCGTTATGAATGAAATACCTTTACACTAAAATATCGCTATATTTGTACATCTTCACTAAAGACTACAGGAAGGAAGAAGGATGGAAAAAAGGTTAAATGTAGAATGTAAGAATGGAGATCAACTCGCTCGCATTTCTTCATAAGGAACTATCAAAAAACTTTAGACTTTAGACTTCATGCTATCCCCCCAACCTCTATCGATCATGATTTCTCTATGAAAGTCCTTTCAGGTCTGGTATTCACTCTTTCGCTCTCACACAGCTCATATGCCCACTCACCGACTCTGGCAAACTCTGTTAAAAAAGCAAATTATATGCCAACATAGAAAAGGTAACACAAAAGCAACACAGCGACACATAAACAAGTTAACAGAGCTGCCTCTGCCGCTGCTGCTGCTGGCACATTGGCGAAGCAGCTTCCGTTTCCTGCCTTGGCCACAGAAAAAAAAATAGAATAGAAAAACTAAAAACAGCAAACAATCCACCCATATGACAACTGTCGCTGTCGCTGGCCATGCATACATATGTAGTAGTTCTATGAATATGCCGCTAGGTGGCGCACATGTGCCCGGACATTGTCATTATGCATTCTGATGACATTTTAGCCCTTGTTGTCTTTTGTGTGGAACGCGGCTAATTAAGAAAGAGACGGAAAGAGGGAGGAAGAGAGAGAGAGGTAATCCAAAACTGGGCAAATTCTAGATGCCGCTCCAAGCCAGGGTGTGTGTGTGTGATACACTGCCTCATCGAAGTGTGGCAGGAGTGGAAACTAATTTTGCAAACATTTGTCAGCTCATTAACAATTCAATTTGCTGCATAAACGACCTAAACACACAAGCGAAATGACGCAGGGGGGCGGGCGATAGTTTGGACACACAGACCACACACATGCAAAAAACCGTAAATATTCAATTAACGACCCTTGAACCCTTTCGGACCTTACGTTTTTACTTTGATTTGCCAGCTCCCGTCCAAGCTGCGGGCATTTTTCTAATTACACAAAAAAGCAGCTGGCACTTTGAACCCATTTTGCCCCCAAAGTGCACAAAATTATGAGTTGTATTTTATTTTAAATATTTGCTAAAAACTAAATGAAAAGGAACATGTATGTGTCTTTTTTTTATGTGTTTTGTTGATTTGAACTTTCCCTTAGGTGGCCGTCTCCTGGATGACTTTGAGTGAAGCGGGGGGCACTGGCGATTGTTTCTGTCGACGTCGTTCCAGCCATCGTCGCACAAAAGGCGTCAGCAGGCGTGTATCCAATGAATCCAAATTGGATTCGCCTAGCACTAGACTAGTTATCAGAGCCACCACAATGGCCAATAGAGAACCAAAGAGTGTGAAATAGAGATAGGAAATGCGATAAAGCTGGAAGGGAGCCGCTGTAGCGGGACTGTAAATAGAGAGTTGAAAATGGAAAAAAATTAGATAAAAGTAGATAAAAGTAAAAATGTCGAGGAATAATATTTAAACCTTATGAGCAGACGGTATTAAGGTAGTAAAAGTATTTGAATAGAAGTAAAACTATTATAAGTGCACTGATAACAATGTTTTTTGAGAGATGAAAGTGGGCACACTTACATACGAATCCATAAATGGGCACTCTTATAAAAGCATGTAAAGATGGCGCCGCTTAGCAAACAGCAAATAAAAGCCACACTTTTAAGTAAAGACAGTGGCCGTGTTCAGCAGAACAACTTACTCCCTGATCAAGTATAAAATTGCAATAATCTTAATACTGAACTCGAGAGATGCGGCATCATAATAGCCAATTTGAGGTATCATGATACAGGAGCATGTATCAAAGAAATAGTACGCTACTTTAAAGTGATACTGCTCCCTCCAACAGCAGAAACTATTCGATACAACATTTTTTTCTGATACCTGCTCAGGGATCAATTATTCTGCTGAACACGCCCAATGATATTAACACGAAAACGTCAGATGCCATTTTGAACCATTTCATGAAAAGAAAAGCTCCACCTAAAGTCATTGAAAATCTAACTCGACTGCAGCTATTCTTTGTGACAAAGGATTTGTGGCCACTTTCCACAACCGAAGGTATGTTTTCTGATGAAAACTTAGTTTCTTATAATTTTGTATCAAATAACTGTCTTCAATTCCTAAAAAAATATTTAAGGTCTAAATCGGGACGGGTTGGGATAGACTTGGGTAGGGATGGGGACGGGACGGGACGGAAAAGACGTGGTCGGGTATGGGACATTAACAAATTTTCCTTCCCGCTCCCATCTCTATTCCATACTATCAAAACTTGTAAGGAAACAAGGAAAACCAAAAAACAATGGAACTCTATACTTTTTTCTCAAAAAGTGTCAAGGAATAATTAACAAACTTTAAAAGTAGTCGCCGATACTGAAGTTAGGTTAGGTTGCAATGGTTGAATTGGAAAGATGAAATGTTCTCTCTTTGCTGACAGAGTAACGCCCTAGATCTGTTAATATTGAGAATAGGCCATGTAAGCCTAGATACTTCACATGTGTGAATCGTTTGCCATCAATTTATGGTTATTCGACAAGTTGTTTCTTTTGTTTGTAGCTTAAAGGTCGCAAGTGGCAACCCTATGTTGCTCTTATCTGGTAGGAGCTGATTGGTGGTGCCAAGTCTAGCGAGGTGGTCAGCCATCTCGTTGCCTTCAATGTTGATACTGAAGTTAGAACTCTTAAATTATTGAGATTCCATACTAGACCAACTTATAATGATATTTTTTTAGAAAACTTTCAAGAAAACCAAAAAAAAAAGGACTGTAAACAATATTTTTCTCAAAAAATTTTATGAAATAGTTAGCCGATAGCCGATACTGAACTTAGAACACTTAAATTGAAATAGGCCTATTCTAGAGCAACTGAAAATGACTTATTTCATGAAAAATGATATTGAAAATCATTAAAATTACGGAATACGATATTTTTCTTAAAGAATATTGAAAAATAACTAAAGAACTTTACAACAAGTCAATGATATTGTAGTAAGAATGGTTAAATTGGAATAAGTTTATTCTAGACCAACTAATAACTATATTACTAACCCAAAATCCACTAAATTCGATATATTTCTCAACAGCTGTCGAGGATTAATTAACTAACTTTATAAGCAGTATCAGATACTTAAGTTGGAAATCTAAATTGAATCTAGTTTCATACTGGACCAACTAATAACTATATTTTTCTAGAAAAATATCAAGGAAAACCAAAAAACAACTGAACACTATACTTTTTCTCAAAAAGTGTCAAGGAATAATAAACAAACTTTATAAGCAGTCGTCGATACTGAAGTTAGAACTCTAAATTAAATGAGGTTCCATACTAGACCAACTTATAACGATATTTCTCTAGAAAATTATCGAGAAAAACAAAAAAATTCGTCGAAAAATGACGATGAAAATCACTAAAATGACGGAAAATTACGTTTTGCTTGAAATATATTGAAGAATAACCAAAAAACTTTACAAGAAGTCGATAATATTGTGGAAAAAATAGTTAAATTGGAATAAGTTTAGTTTGGACCAACCATTAACCATATTTTTCTACAAAACTGTCAAGGAAAGACCAAAAATCCACTGAAAACGATATTTTTCTCAACAACTGTCGAGGAATAATTAACTAACTTTATAAGCAGTAACAGATACTTAAGTTGGAACACTAAATTGAATGGGGTTCCACACTGGACCAACTAATAACCATATTTTTCTAGAAAAATATCAAGAAATTACCAAAAAATACTATTTTCTCAATATATGTCGAGGATTTATGCCTTTAGTAAAGTATAAGAACTTAAATTAAAGTAAAATTAATTTTTAGTTAATTAAACAAATTCGGCGTTATTCCAAAATCAACCCAAATCGTATGAAAATTGGGTCGATTTTGGATCGGCAATAATAAATACTTTTTACTCACCTAATAGCTGGTTCCACAGTTAAACTGCTAAAGTTATTGGGCTCCCCATCATATGTATAATTACAGCCCATTGTTGAGTAGGGTTTTCGTATAAACACCAAATCGCCAGTGACCAGATCTTTTTGAGCACTTACACACATCCAGGCCATGACCACCAAAGAACTTAATCCCCCCAGCAATGCTCCCTTCGAGTTCACCCAGGGCAGTAATACACCAGCCGTAAAAATTCCCAGCAATGGTCCATTCGCCATCGAGGAGAGCGTAATGGTCAATGGAAGTACAGCGCCCAGTTTCTCCACAGCAAATACCAGAGCCACGAAAATAACACCAAATACAACCACCACACTACGCATCACAAAGGCCGTCTGACACTCGGTCAAGGGTTTACGTCGATAGGCTTTAACAAAGTCTTCCAATACCACCGCAGAGAGGGAATTGAGTCCTGTGGAGAGTGACGAAAGGGCCGCACTGAAAACACCCGCCACAAATACACCGGGCAAACCGGGATATGAGCCTAATGTTTCCATGACCAGCAAAGGTAGCAGCTGATCATTACGCTGAGCTAGCTTCGTTTCCAGAGGATCGCACTGTGAATAGGTGGCATAGATAAGCAGTCCGGTATAGCCACAAATTAGCAGAAATGTCAAAACTCCGCCTATAAAGGTCCAAATGGCTATGCGGGCATCCTTTAGAGTGGGCAACGATAGATAACGCTGAATCATGTTCTGACTGATGGCATTCGACTTCAACCAATGAGCCACTCCACCCAATACCAGGGAATAAAAGGTATAGCGTTCGCTTAAATCCGGATTAAAGTTGGGTGCCTCTAGACGGGAGCTTTCATGTGCACGCTGCCATACCACACCGGGTCCACCAATATCAGCGGTGCCCTAGGTGAAAAGAGCAGAACAGAGTTGAACTCAGTAGAAAGAAATAAAAACAAGGGCACAGATGGGGGATGGAGTTTAAGGTATGTACATACGTGCGTAAAGTGAGCCTTCAAATGTTCGAAAACGCCTTTTTTATTTAAGTACAACAAATATAAAAAGAAATGCAAACGGAAATTGCGATTTATTTTAAATGAAATATGCTCTTAAAATTCTCAACTGGATCTAGCACTTTGCTTGGTTTCCTTGCAACCTAATATAATGGGAAATATGTAGCTTTAGAATTCTATTTGCTTAAAGCAGGAACATTTTGCACATATTTTATGTATTTCTATTCTGATTCAAGACTTTAGAATTTATTAGTATTCAACGAACAATATTTTGTACTTATTGAATGGGAATAACTGTCAAATTTAATTGGCTTAAGTCAAGAACATTTTGTTCTTTCAAGACATTCACGAATGTACCTATATTAAGGCTGACTTAAGAATTTATTAGACTTCAATTTAAAATATTTTGTACTTTGAGTATTGTAATCCTAATTGGGTTTGACTTGAGTCTATAACAACTTGAAAGTATGATTAAAAAAAGGGTGTGAGTGTCTTTAACACTCCCTAGGCATTGATGTGACACATTATGATGCTTAATTTAAGGGCTTAATTCAAAAATCACAAGCTCTCTTAATGGTATATAAATCAGCAATGGCAATCTTTCAAAAGAAGAAAACTAACAGGGGGTAGAAATACTCAAAAATTCTTTTTTTCTGAAAGTCTTGTTTATTGTGCTGCTCCATAGATAAATGACTTCAACAACAGTCGCAAAGGAATAACAGTCAGAAATAATAATTTCAATCTTGAAATAGCAAACAATGAAAATAATTTAAAATCCTCTCTCCCCCCTTGGTCACCCACTGTACCTCCACTGTCACTATTAAGTCACTGCTGAGTCACTGTCAAATCACTGTTTAGTCAATGTTAAGTCACTGTCGTGTTACTGTTTAGTCACTGTTTAGTCACTGTCAAATCGCTGTTAAGTCACTGTAAAGTCACTGTTTAGTCACTGTCGTGTCACTGTTTAGTCAGTGTTAAGTCACTGTCAAATTGCTGTTGAGTCACTTTCAAGTCACTGCTTAGTCACTGTTAAGTCACTGTCATGTCACTGTTTAGTCACTGTTTAGTCACTGTTAAGTCACTGTCAAGTCGCTATTCCCCCGCTTTCACCCCTCTTTCCACACCTTTAAGCCTTTAACCCACCTAACTACATGCATTCTTGTAAACTCACCTTAATCAGCACCAAGGCCATGGCACCAAACATGATCAAAGTCTGTATAACATCCGTCCAAACCACCGCCTTGAGGCCTCCAATACAGGTATAGAATATGCACACCACACACACAATGGGCGTGACTATATGTATATTGACGCCAGTGGCCTGATTGAACGCTATTGCCGGCACATAGATCACTATGGGTAGCCACAGCATCTAAGAAAAGCATACTTTAATATTAAACTTAAGACTCAAATTCGTTAACTTACCGAAGCCACAATAAACATGACCGAACCAAATAGACGCAAACTGCGATCAAACCGCTGCTCCAGATACTATTTGAAAAAGATTCATTCATTAGTCTGTACACCCCCATTTGATGGCACTACCCTTCACTCACCTTATAAGTGGAAATCAAATTGAGTTCATGAAAGACGGGCAGAAAGATGTAGTACATCAAGAAACCCATTAGGACCAGCGATCCCATGATATACATATACTGAACTCCATATAAATAAATCTCCGTGGGTGTGCCCAGTAAAGTGATGCCCGAAATGAAACTAAGGAGAAGAGAGAGAGAGAGAGCGATCTTTACAATTGCCTTGACCTTCCCATTCCTCCAATGATCTATGTGAGCTGTCATCTCTTGGAAGATCAAAGTGCGTTTTATACAATTCAATTAGCACCAATGTCGCCGTTGACAATTGCGCCTGGCAATTTGAATCCCCCCTCGCCGGCGACTTGTACGACATACGTTGGGCAATAAACAAGTCCGAGAGCTCTTTCAAGCCAATTTAATAATTATGAAACATTTTGATTTGGTACGTTGATAAGATGCTAAAAATACAAGCAGACTTGATGAAACTAGCTGCTAAGTAGAAAACTAGTTGAAACGAGATTTGAGTGAAGAGAAAGACTTTAATTTTACGTTTGACTTTTATAAAATAAGTCCACAAGCGTTGAGAACGGTGGTGAGCATGCTTTTGATAGTGTGTGTAAAGCTACAAGTGCAAAGGGTTACCCGTTAGGTGCGTTAATTATGCTCTAAGCGTTTTCTAAGCGACAATCGCTTAGCACAGAGGAGTGCATGCCTTCAAAAGTGTGCGTAAAGCTATGAATTAGCATGTTTCATCCTCTGGGAACGATAAGCAATACCTTTTGAGTGAAGTGTAATCGAGTAATGGAATGTCGAAAAACGAAAAGTTTAAAGCGAGTTTCATTCTTAAGCGACTTCCTAAGCGATCCCTAAGCTTTTCTTTAGCGTCTTTTAGTAACCGAGTGACTTTTAGGCATCTTCTGAATGTCTTTTAAGTGATACCTTAGCGTCACAGACTGTTAAGAGTATGTTTCATGAGTCAGATTAGTTGAGCCACAACTAAGCTACATCTAAGCGATTTCTATGAGACTTTAAGCGGTTAACTGGAATTTTAGAGGTTTTAAGAGACTAATTGAGTACTTCCTTGGCTCACAATTTACAGTCATGAGAAGTACAAGAAATTTGAATTCAAAGTGTACTTTCTTAAGCAATCCCCAAGTTCCTCTAAATCCAAACTGACTTTTAAACATCTCCTGTCTTCCAGGCTAAGCTTCATAGACTGAAAAGACTTTTCTTCTTTAGCTGCTTCTGAGTGATCTTTCATATGCTGACTAACTTATAAACATCTTCCTTCCTTCTATCCTAATCACAGTTTCTTTCACGAATTTGCATAGTTGAGCGACTGTTGAGCTGCTTCTGGGCGATTTCTGGGAGACGATTAGAGATTAGAGACTATTAGAGGTTTGGTAGCGTCTCTAGAAAACCAACAGAGGTTAAAGCGAGCATTTCTTATGCGATTCCCCAGCTGTAAATTGACTGTCAATTGAGCGACAATTGAATTTATTAGCAAATCTAAACGAGCTTTATGTAGCAAGGTTCACTTACAAAATGAAATAAGTAAGGTAAATGCTTCGTTAAGTAACGATCGGAAGCAAGGTACCTTATTTGTTTTGTGTACAGCAAGTGTGTGAGCAAAGTACAATTGAGGACAGTTAAGTAAAAAATGACTTAACTTACGAACTTATTTCCTTTCTTTATAAAACCAGCAAGTTTTAGCCGGCTCGAGGTCGCGTTATGTTTGCACATAACTTTAAATAGGAACACACAACACTACAAAGGAGGCTGGTTCACCGAACAGTTGTTTCATGATCTTCCCAGTTCAATCTTCAGTGGCCTTTGACTGTCTACTGCAAGCCAGCAGCTGCCTTATAATCGCTTGGGGATTCCAAGGCGACTTAACAGCAAAAACCGGGCACTAAGAGATAGCGCCAAGTTTCCAGTAGCCTTTGTGTGTGTGTCTCCAAATGGCCTTACTTTGTTAGTGAGAGAGATTTTCTCCCCACTGCTAAAACAGTGACCTATAAGACTGAGTGCAGAATTGCATTCAAACCAGTGTTTTTGTTGCTATAAATGAAACTATTTTTGTTTAGTTTCAACAACAACGCCATGCCTATCGTTTTTGTACTTATGTGACTGTTTTTACAAACTGTATGATATTCTTTAATAGTTTCTATGCATTTGTATTGTGAAAGTGGTCAGTGATTTAATGATTCATCAGTCACGGTAAATTTGATTTGATAAACCAAACCTATCAAATAGTGCTAAGTAACTAAAATGTTGCAGCACTTCGGTTATATTCAAAACTGTCAAACTGTTAGAAAAGCAAGCATTTAGCGAACATTTAACGATTATTCGGCAAATGTTCGCAAATTCTTAAAAAAAAATTAAGTTTTAATTAAAGATGCGCTAAGATTCGACTTAAAATCCAAGAAAAACTCGCGAAATGTGTGACCACAGTTTGTGAAACGATCGTTTGGTGGAGAAACTAACGAAAATTATGCTCTTACTCAAAATGTAACCGTTTAAATTTCGTAAACTCACCTCGATATCAGCGACATGGAAATCGGAAATACTTTCATTTGTCTGCCACCCACCAAATATGAAGCCGCACTCGTCGCTGCCTCCTCTCCGCCGATAGCCTTCTGATTCTTTGATTCTCGTCTCAGCTGTAGGCAAAAATATACCCCAATTACCGCACAAATGGCCAACATCAGGCAAAAGACCAAGTAATCTAGCCATCCGAAGCTTTGTAAGCTGGCCCGCAGCTCATCCACGTGCATTTTCTTTGTGTTATGCTATGATCTGAGTTAACAAAAACCAACAAAAAAAAAAAATATACAAAAAAATCACCGTCAGCTCTGCCCGGTGGCACGCATCAGAAGTAACTAACCGCATTTTAGTGTAGTTTAGCCGCAGTTCGTCTTCGGTTGGCGATCGCTTGGGACGTTGATTTAGATTTGTCGCTCACACAAACTGCGATGATTATTAATGATACTTACATACTTTAGTTTGCCGTACAAGCAAACTCGTCTACGGTGGCGGCAACAGCTGATTGTCCAGCTGTTTGGCTCCTCCTACTTCAACACCAACACTAATTGAAACCTAAATTGAATGTCGTCGCTTTTTTTTCTCGCTTTTTGTTTTTCCCAGCGCGAAAAAGGTAGTTTTTGGGGGTGCCAAAGCGAGAGTTGTTGGCGACTGCGCGTAAATTAACTTGATTAGATTTAGTGAGCAATTTGTGTGGATTTAGAATTAGATTTGGGTTATGTGGGCCGTTATGAACCGAACGTGCCATATTTAGAATGTGTAATTTGCCAGCGTTGATTAAGGAGGAGTTTGTATTTGAAATTTTTAGAATGTAATGTGAAGCGTCGCTTAAATCTACAAAGTTTCTACCAGTGTGAGCAAATGATTTTGCCAACCATTTCGCGTTGTCTGCACAACAAAAACGATTCAGTTGCTGGCTCTGATTCTCTTTGGTCATCACAGGAGAGAAACCACATGTTATGTGCAGACTAATTCGGCAAAAGTGAACTCTAAAAGTGTCTTGTTTGTGTGTGCGACTCTGATTAGGCACTCTCGCCACACCACAACAATAAAAATTTATCACATACGCCTTCCTGTTCATGCATTTTGGGCTTTGAAAGCCCTTATCTGGTACTGTTTTAGGTATACTGTCAGATAGATCAGTGCTGTTAACAGGCAGCGAGACCGGGATCGGTTCTGCTTCATTTTTTTCGGTCTTTGATGTGTGCTGACTGAACTGAAAATACGTTTGTATGGTGGGCTATGGTTGAATTAGTGGCTACTAAGCAGGCATCAATACCCCCATTGAGCTTAAAAATCTGAATAACCGAGCAAAGTATCTAAGAATCTTCTCTTCATTTTGTGAATGAAATAAGTCACTGTTTAGTCACTATTTAGTCACTGATAAGTCACTGTTAAGTCGATGTTTAGTCACTGTTTGGTCACTGTTAATTCACTGTTAAGTCATTGTAAAGTCACTGTTTAGTCACTACTTAGTCACTGTTAAGTCACCGTTCAGTCACTGTTTAGGCACTGTTTGATCACTGTTAAGTCGCTGCTAAGACACTGTTTAGTCACTGTTTAATCACTGTTAAGTCACTGTTAAGTCACTGTTTAATCACTGTCAAGTCACTGGTAAGTCAATGTTCAGTCACTGTTAAGTCACTGTTCTGCCTCTTTCCCCCTCTTCTCCCATTTTCCACCCATTTTTCCCCCCTCTTTTCCCGTGGCGCAAGCGAAAGGACACTTAAGTGGCGCTACCTCTAGTTATGTCAACCCTGGTTTTTGTGTGTTTTCAGCCCCGGGGCTATCAAACACCGCACTTCTAAGCTTAATTGAGGAAACCTGTTAAAAATAATAAACTAGCTCAGTTAAACGGGACTGTACTTTCTTTTTATTGCATTAAAAGAGTATGAAAAAAATTGGAAAAAAAAAATATATATAAATCGACCAACATTCGACACTGATAGCTTTACTAAACACTATTTAGTATACCCAGTTAAAGCTTTCCCATTTCAAATGCTCAAAACTGAAAGTCGTTCATTTCATGCGAAATTCCTGCTGAATCGCTGCCCACCACCTCAGCAGCATTGCCTTCCACATGACCTGTGTGAACAGACAATAAGTAATTATCCACAATGAAACTTTATCAAATTTTTGGTACACTCACCTGATCCTGCGCCAGTCAGTGCCAAAATGGAGGTGGTAAGATCCTTAAGGGTATGCTCCAATTCACCAAATTTGGACAAGTCCTCCATTGAAGGTGCTGCCCAGCCATTCTGACAGAGGCTAAGGACCAATAACAGGGCCAGCGTAAGTTGAGCGGTATAAGCCATGTTCTTAATTCTGGCTCAATTGATGCTATAGTTAGGGCTTTTATAGGCCGAAATTTTATGGTCATGGATCATTAAGAGTCTTAACTGGTGTAGGTTTTTACACGCTTCAATGAACTGTAAATGAACTGTAACAGTCTAGCTCATGGTCACTCCCGATGGATGGCTGTTTTTTGGGCTGCCGCCTGCAAGTATGCTACACAATTTTTTGAGCTTTGATTCAATCCCACCTTTCGCTTGGGTATGTTTTATTTAATATTGCATTTCGAGTGTTTTTTTTTTTGCTTTTTTCTGCACGCAGCTTTGGCAGCTGCATTAAAAAGCGTCTGCACTTTTGTGGCGATCGAAGCATAAAATGAGCAGCAAGTGGCACTACACACACACACGCACACGCACACACACACACACACATGCAGAGCCACCGAATCAAATATTCTATGCTTTGCACCTTGAACAAGCGTTGTAAACACGCCTCCCTCCAAATGAATACTACAAATACTTACACCAAAAGCTCTACAACCAACAGGCATATGCATTTCGAAATGTTATTCAACAAAATGAGTAAAATAACATTTTCATTTTTAAAAATAGTCAAATTAACTGATGTTTTTAGATAATCAATGCGATTTAAATATACTAAGCTTTATTTCACCAATATTTTGCGAAATTTTTCATGAAATAGCTAAAGGTACGTAAAGAGCCTTGAACAAGAACTGTCGCATGAGAAGCTTGGGGTACAAAATAGTTCGATGGAGAGGATGCTCTATGTCCGTTAAGGCAATAAGGATCCACAGTGAAGAAGAACAACATCGGATGATAACTTTTGCTTCACATGAAATGCGTTTCAATCATGTTATTTACCTATTTTAACGCCTTTCGCAAAATAAAATATGGAAATTTGAGTATTGCCGGCTCTAGGTCAAGTGAAACACACAAAAATGTATGATGTTTTCCAATATATTTCGGTTGCTCCTCGGCAACCATCTTCAGGGAAAACAAAATAAAAACCGAAATATCAAGGTCAAGTGACCTAGAGCCGGCAATACTCAAATTTCTACAATTTAGAAAGGTCGCTAACTATCAACTTTAAAATATGTTGAGCTCTTCAAGATAGATTCAAGTTTCACAGGTGATTTCAACATTTTACTTAACATATTTTTTGCTCTACTTGCAGCTTTAATAATTTATATAAACTAAGGTTTTTAATTATTTGCATCGAACATTCTTAGCGGAGATTTTTTCAAGACTCAGTAATAGATGGCGCCACTACTTTGACCATTAGCTTGCCAGTTTGTTATATGGCAGCTATACGATACATTCGTCCGATTTTGATCAAACTCCCCAAAATGATGTGGAAACTGATAATATTCATAGCTGGAAAGAAGTTTTCCCACAAGAACTACTTTTTCGACAGATCGTTTCCATGGCAGCTATATGCTATAGTCATCCGATTTGGATTGAACTAGGCAGAATTGTGTGGTAGCACATAATAATGAGCAATAACAAGTTTGGGAGCGATAGCATTGAAAACCAAAAAGTTTTTCCTACTAAGACTGTTTTTCAAAACTATCCTTTGTATGGCAGCTATACTATATAGTTGTCCGATTTTCATAAAACTCGGTGGAATCATGTGAAAGCATAGAAAACTTATAAATACGAGGTTTGGGGACGTTTGCGTTGAACATAAAAAAGTTTTTCCAACTAAAACTACTTTTTCGACCGATAGTTCCTATGCCAGCTATATGCTATAGTTATCCGATTTGGATTAAACTTGGCATAGTTGTGTGGTAGCATATAATATTGATCAGTAACAAGTTTGGGAGCGATACCATTGAAAACAAACCAATTTATCCTACTAAGACTGTTTTTTAGAACTATATTTTGTATGGCAACTATACCATATAGTTGGCCGATTTTCATACAGCTTGGTGGAATCATGTGAAAGCATAGAAAACTTATAAATACGAGGCTTAAGGACGTTTCCGTTGAAGACAAGAAAGTTTTTCTAGCTAAAACTACTTTTTCGACCGATGGTTCCTATGGCAGCTATATGCTATAGTCATCCGATCCGGCCGGTTCCGACAAATGTGCAGCGTATTTGTACCAAATGACTTCGTGTAAAGTTTGGTTACGATGGCTTCAAAACTGACGGAGGAGATAGCATAGAAACAGAAGGACTCGGCTATATCAACTCAGCTCGTACTTTATGTGTTCGGAGATGCTTCCTTCTATGCGTTACAAACATCTGGACAATATTATGTACCCACTACAAGGGTATACAAATATCAACAAGTTACAAGTTAGTATCAATTTAATATTCTCGAAATATCATTTTAGAACTTTCAAAAATATCATCATCAATAGTAATTGATACTCACTAGTTTTTAATTGATGACTTAAGTCAACTTGATGATATCTTTGTTTTTTGGGTGTTGGCATTACAATTATGAAGTGAATACTCAATTACTATTACAATTACTTCAATAATTGTATGGGTAAAGTGTGATTATTAAGTAATTAGTTTGTAATTACTGATTTTTTTGTGGGTGAACATATTGATTGGATTCATGTTTCGATTGCTTAAAATTGCAAAATGGTTTCGATCAAGACTTCTCTTATCGTTTCTGAGATCGACGCGCTTATACTATAAGACGGGCAGACGGGCATTTCGATTCGTCACAAGAACCCCCTGGGTGGAGAAGACATTTCGCTATTAACACGTATACGAGCCGAACGCATGCCGAAGCTGAGGAAAAGAGAGCAAAAAGCCTTTCAGTCGCTGGCTAGCCTTTGATGCTGTCAGATCGGAGCAAACTCACGGCGCATTTTTTCACACTCTCACTTTTTGGCCTGGCTCTCGTTGACCAACGCTGATATAGAAAAGATATCCTATACAGATAATGTCTGCTTCAACGGCATGATACCTTTTTAAAACCCGAATTTTGAAATTGAAATTTCAAGCACGAGTCATACTAGATTCTACTTGAATCAAGTACGAAAGGATTGGAAGCATCCATAAAGGCTTGTATCAATCCGAAAATGCTCATTTCAACTACGGAACCTACTTGAAAATCAAATGGTCCTGACGCGAGATATAAGTAAGTACGGAATCCCACTATCAATGCGAAAGAGCGAAAAGAAACCGAGAGCAAGTTCGAAACTGAAAGAGAAAAGCTCTCTCTCGCCTAAATGTGTACACACACATACACAACATTTTTCTGACAGTTCCCAGCAAACCAAGATCGGAGCGCTCCAAATTATGTGTCTGAAAAGAGCCGAGCTAAAGAGCGTTTTTGGAGTAAACACATAGATTTGAGTATTCGGAGCATATTCAGTGCTATCTAAGGACGGGCTCATAAAAAGCACTTATGTCTGAGCATTTTCAGATCTGCACTTCAATATGCGTCTGAAAAGAGCCTTTCAGTACTCCTTCAAGTGCCTAGCAAAGTAACTTTAATGTGTATTTTATGAGGTTTTCCTATGCTTCATTGGGAGGGTGAAAGCCCTTATATCTGTGTCAGAAAAGAGTCAGATTGGACTCAGAAATCTTCCACATTAAGTGTGACCGGTTTCATAGAAAAAAACGCTCATTCCGGACTCATTTTTGTGAACATTATGACGGTGAATGCACATAAAAAAGTGTCCGAAAAAGCACATATTGTTTGCAGGGCTTAGAAGTTATGTTGCCTGGCAATTCCCTATCAGTTATAGCACTTCCAGCATGAAAAGGTAGCTGCTGAATCGATGGGTCAAGTCTATTGAAGAGAATTCAGTAGCGACCACCCTCCATTGTAATGTTGTTTGTGTCCTGTTCTTACAGTATGCAATCTAATGACCTCGAGCCGGCTAGATTTGGGTGGTTTGATAATGAAAATGGTTGTCAATAAAGTAGCAGGGAGTTCTTGGGAGATGCTTTTTTTTGGGGTCAAAACGAGTTTAAAGATGGAGCTAAAGTCAATCTCATTCATTTTTGCGGATTGCATGTAGTTCGAGTATCGAGCTCAATTTAACCTCGGGTATGCTTGCACCAAGCCGACTTTGAGATCAACTCAAGTACGAATATCGAGCACAAGTCAATATCGAACCTTCTTGATTGAATCCGAGCTCGAATAACAAACAAAAGTCAAGATCTCCCGTGCTAAAGTCGGGATCATGACAAGAATTCCGGGATTGAAAAATCCGTACTCTAATCTTACTTGGTTTGAGAAAATCCGACATTGACCGACTACTGACATCGTTTGGGATGGATTTTAGCCCGGATATCTCGGATTAGTTTTTATGTGTAGACTTGGTAAATGGGCAAAATTCTCGACTTGTGATTGTTGTCTTGTTCCAACGACGAATGTTCATCACGGTTACATGCGAATGGTCAAAGTAACACTAGCTTAAACAAAGAACAGCTGCTTGGATGGTTTTCATTTCAAATTGTTAATCGAAGTTCTTGTTAGTTCCGCACGTTTTATAGCCATATTTATGTATATTCTAATTTCTCCCTCAGTTCTCTAGCACACTTAGCTGTTCCTATCGCTTAAAATGTGTAACATTTTATAAATACTTATGTATTTCGTATGGTTAAAAGTTCTCTCAGCTTCGACTTTTGCATTTTCTTCGAGGCTGCGAAAAAAGTCCATTACTTTGAATATTTCTTGGTTAATTAATGCATATACGTTTTATCTACAGCAGGGGTCGGTGCGTTGCTATCTACTGTGTACACAAAAGAACTAAGCAACAGCGCAGTCGAAACACCGACAGCATAAGTTTGTCGCTGCGCAAACAATAACGCAGTGCGAAATGAACTTCGCCAAAATGTGCATGTGTTTTTTGGCGAGCCCTGATCTAAAAGTCCTTATCATTGTGGATGTTTATGGCAAAATACTATTTGGAAATTGTTTCAGGTAGCGTCTCTTGGCATTCGTCTATACCTTCGCAAAAAAAAAAAATAGAGAAAACAAAAAACATAGAGGTGAAACCCTTTCAATTTGTATATATCTTTTTGATTTTTTTCCACTGCTGGCAGCGTCAACGGCAAATTAATTAATTCCAGTGGAGCGATTTTTCAAGAAAAAGCCCTTTTACATGGCATTCCCCCAGTGCTATGGCCCTGCACTCGTACTCGGAACGTTTTTGCAGGTGTTGTAATATTATTTGGAATTATGTTGGAATTCGCTCTGCGTGTGTGTGTATGTGCGTTTTTTTCACAGCGCCGACGTGCCACGAAAATTATTTGCTTTTTAATTTTGTTTCAAGTTGTTGCATATGTCTCCGGCTCTTCACACATTTGTAGCTAACTTTCCAGTTGAGAAAGCATTTGCCGAGTGCTTTTAATTAGTTGGCTCTCTCACTCTCTTCGCTCTCTCTCTATCTCTAATTCTTTGACTGTACCAACAAAATGCATTGCTAAAGGACAAATTTATTGTGAGACATGCCTGAATTAGTGTATGAAATTGGAAACAAAGATTTAAGCACCTGGTCCTGCTGTCGTTGTTGTTGTGCTGGTTGAACTTGAAGTAGTTGTTGATGATGAGCCAGTTGTGGTCGACTTGTTGACTATTTTATGCTTGCAAATGGCACAGAAAATGTTTATAATCGGCAACTGGCAGACGGGCGATTTCAAAATTTCATCGATTTGGGCTTCAAAGCCATCCAGGCCCTGTTCACATAAAATTGGGTGAATTAATATGATAGATTAACCAAGCTTTACTTACATTGTCAACGCTGTCACAAATATCGTATCGACCGCCTGTACAAGCACCTTGTACCAGACGGAAAAGCTTTTTGGTCTGGCAAGTCTAGGGGGAAATTATTTGATATAACATTTTATTGTTTTTAACTCCCAGAAACTTACTTCTGCCGACTGAGCAACGAATAACACAGCCAGTAGAGCTAGGCTTAGCTTGGTCATTATCATTTTGCTGGTTGTCTTGAAACTAATGAATTGAGAACCTCAAGAAGTTTATTTTATACTTTACGTTTCGCTTTGCACTTGGTTAGATAAGAGTCTGAAACTCAAGTATTTCGTGCAAAGCGTGAATTTTTAGCCGTTATCAAATGGTTATTAGTTCATCACGATGAAAGTTAGACCAAAAAACCCATAAAAATTAATGAGAAATACAATACAATACAAAGTGATTTATTTTGAGTTTTAGCTAACTTGTTTCGGAATCGCTTCAACAAACTATCCAACTACTTGACGTGACTCAATTCATCTACACTCAAAAAACCACTTGCCCTAAAAAGCAATTTTTGACCTCATTTTTAGAAAATCGATCGAGATTCGATTGATCCGCCATTCTTGTTCTTTGTGGGAGGACTCAAGGCAAATTCGTGTAAAGCCCCCCGGCCAAAAGTAACGTTACAAGGGCCAAAGGTGACTCGCCTTATTATACCCTTGTAGAGGGTATATTAAAATTGTCCAGATGTTTGTAACGCATAGAAGGAAGCATCTTCGACCACACAAAGTATATATATTCTTGATTAGCATGACGAGCTGAGTTGATATAGCCATGTCCGTCTGTCCGTCCGTCTGTTTCTATGCTATCTCCCCGGTCAGTCTTAAAGCTATCTTAACCAAACTTTGCACGAAGCTTCTTGGTACATATACGCTGCACATTTGTCGGAACCGGCCGGAAAAAGTAGTTTTAGTGAGAAAAACTTTTTTCCCTTCAAAGCAAACGTCCCCACCCCACTGTATAGCAGATTCGGAATCTGCGATGAATTCTAAGAAAATTTCACGAAGAAACCCCATGTCTGAAATGAGTTCCTAGCCCCCGCTGCGAAGCATGAAAATTTAAGGTTCCAGTATATTTTGGTATATTGGAGGTTTGTACGGTTTTTTTTTTTAAAAATAATACATTTTGTAAAGATATTATATTTTATTCTGATTCAGTTTTTTATAATATAATTTATAAATGTTTTTGATTTTAAATTAACCATCAAATTTTTTTTTAATTTAATTTTTTTAATAAAAACAACGAAAACACGCCATACACTGATGAAGTGGAAACCAAAAGTCTATAGCTTTTTGACAATAAAAGATATAGGTTTGCAATTTGAAATATATATTCAATATAATTTGGAAATTTAAGGTATTAAAAAAAAATTGGGCGTGGCACGAAAGGGAGCGTAAAATACATTAGATGCCGTTTTTCTTTATATCTAAAAATTAACCAAATTAATGAAAACAATGTTAAGTCACAATACAAAACGCTTATGTAATTGTTTAATTTTCACTAATTTCATACATTTATTCAACTTAATATTAAATATAAATAAAGTAAATTTTTAAAGTCTTGCTTCGACTCGATTTGTAGATATTTTAAACGACTTTCTAAATTTACTGACATAACGTCATCTACATTGTGCGGCATTACGCGTCGTGCGACATGTGCCAACAATTGCACACATCGTTCGGTTCCCTGAATGTGGGATGGAATTTCTGGATCTGCCAGTGGTATTTCCTCAGAATTTTAATACTCCAATAAGTGTTCATGTGGAATGTTAAAAGTTAACGGAGGTTCAAATAAGATGTCGTCGTTATCTAAGTCAACTAAATTCATATAATCTGTGCAGTCGAAATTAATTATATTCTTTTTATAAGACTGGAGCTTATAATTTTTCGTATCTTGTAATTTTTCGCGATAGTAAATAATTTTGTTAATAGCATTTTCTCGAACAGATTTTCTTTCATCGAAAAGCATTGCTAACAAAATATTTTCTGTATGGGAAAAAAATGAATTGTTTTGTATTGCTTTGTTCACAATTTCTTGAAGATTTTTCGGCAAGGACTGAGCTGACCGAATAAAATTAAATGAAAGTTTACTGCCGTATACCACAGAGTTATAAAATTAGACATTAAAATACATACATTGGTATGTAAACTTTCATAATGAAATTAGTTAAAATTTTTAAATTGTTTGATGGTAAACTACTAGCGACATAAAGGTGTAAAATTCTGCTTGCTTTTGTCAACCAGCGCGAATGAACAATTTTTCCCGGCTTCATGTTGAACACGAACCTTCCGATACAGCTTTGGCTATTCTATATAGATAAAAAACGTCAGTGGAAAGATTTTTTCATCTTTACTTTCAATAGTTGGAGGCATATTCCCAAATGAAATGGGTTCAAAATGAGGTATAGTCTGCAAGAAAATGTTTGTATTAAAATTTGGTGCTTACCGGAAGTTGTTCACATGTCTCAAGTAACTTCGCCAAAGTGCCACAAGCAGTGGATGGTCAACTTGTCTTAGAATTTTCTAAGGCATTGTACAAATGGTGTAGTGGAAGTTCGTTGAAATGTAGCAAACAAACAAACCAATGTAATGGTTTACTTAAGGAAACTTCAAACTTTCGAATTATTCCATTTTCAATTCCAGTATTGGTATGTTCTCCATCACAGCAAATTCCTATTAAGCCTGCTAGACTTAATTTTTTTTCCTCGAAGAATTCGGAAAGCTTTTTTTGCTTCGTATTGGAGTCTTCAGCGTCAACTTTTATGTGATCCAATAACTTGCTTTGCGGTTCCTTAAGAATCACAATATGCGACTCCTTTTGAACCCTCGGGTGGTATTTTCCATCGATTTCTCTTCGGGTCAAAGCATCATTTTTTCTTCCATCGAATGAAAAAGCTTGTAAAGCTAAATAAATTTTCTTCATGCGACGAATATATTCTCAGAATTTTATTTTTTCTCGACCCACTTTGAATTTATCCATAATAATTTCTTCGCCATTTTCATCGGTTAACCCAATGTCTTTAAAAAGAGCTGTAGCCAACAGGAGGTAAATTTTTAAATATAACGAAAAACGGCATCTAATGTAGCATGAAGTTGAGAGCTAAATATTTTGGACCCTATAAAATAATTGAAAAGTTAAGCCATGAAAGATATGTTGTTGAAAAAGTTGGGGAACATGAAGGACCAAATAAGACTAATACTGTAGTTAAGTTCATGAAGAGATGGTAAAAGGTCATTCGATTGTAGGAATAGGAATATAGGTGCTAAGGGCTATGTTCATTTAAGTTAAGTTTGCATCCCTGTGTTCCATTTTACATTTCATTTGCTATTTGTATGTACACTTAAGTGAGAGAGTCGAAAGTCGGACGTACATTCTAAGCTCAACTTATGTAATTCACTTTTTAAGTTTAAAATTCGTTAAAATAAACAATCATATTATTATTTGTGAAATCTGGAGAGTGTCTAAATGGAATAACATCCCCCATCATATTCCCCATCCCACATACATATATCTGATTTTAATCACCACCCTCTCTTCAATATACTGGACCTTGTTGTTTAGTGTAGTTCTCAAAACCTTTGTTACACACTCATAGATACAATTTGCAACTTAGTTGCTTGGACTAACAACATATGGATATCAAGTGTATAGGGAAATCCAACATTTTAAAGGTAAAGGAAACGGTGCGTGAGTTTTACTTGGAGCTGGTTCGGCAACTCGAATTTGATTCAGTTTCAAAATTACGCTTTGCAAGGAGCTGTATACGAGTACAGAGCCCCATTATGTGTGGTCTGTTGAATACTTTGAAATATGGAGAAGTAACAGATCTTAGAGTGCGATTTATGTATGTAAACAATAAAAATATTGAATGTTTAGTTTTTATAATGTAAAGAAATCTGTGGCAATAAAAAATAAAAGCAGAAGTGTGTTTTCCGCATTTTTCAGGAAGCAATTATTACCTTTAAGGGCCGATTTCACAGCTTCTACAAAGCACTAACTATCACATACACTAACAAGTAACAGAGTTAATTCTAAGGTTATCTGGCAAATATCAGCTATATAGGAGATGAGAAATCGGCCCTTAATAAGTATGTGTGAAAAAGTTTGGAAGAGTTATTCTTTGGGTATACAGTTGTTTTACTTATTCAGACTTTTGAAGAAATGAAATGGATGTATAATTTAACGAATTTGTGAAAGAGATATTGTTTATTTTATTAAACATAGCATAACATAGTATTAAGTAAAATGCTATGAGCTGCTTAGGGCTCTCAAACTTCGGTTCTCAGTTTAGAGCTATGAATCTTGAGCTAAGAGCCTGCTGCTAGCTTAGAGTCAAAGGTTGAGAGCTCGCTTGAAGCTTCCGGCTGTCAACTCTGGGCAGAGTTGAAAAGCATTTTGTTGTCGTGACTCCCTTTGTATTTAATCTGAGCACGAAACACAAACCTCAAGCTAAATCTGATTCCCCCGTTTTGGAGTGGCAGTACCAAAATTGTACCTAAATGAATCCATTTCCTTATCTCACCGCATTTATCCAATTCAAGGCTCATATGCAAATGGCACTGTCATCTTCTACCGGCTGCCTCCCCTGTGGTTTGGTTCGCTGTCATTCACACTAGCCCAAATCATCAGTAGCTGAACCACCCATACATAATATTTATCAAGTGCCGAACACACCCAGCTAGAGCTAGAGCTAGAGCCTGCTATATATTAAGGGCTTTGGGTCGGGTCGGGACGGGTCATCAGAGTCATCAACTTTGTGGCTGCCTATGCGTGGCCTCTAATTACATCGCATTGTCATAACAAAATTGAGCGCATTTGACACGCAATTGCCCCACAGTGGGCAGCGATGACGATGACATGTGAGAAATGTGAGTTGGGTGGGGGGTAAGTAGGTGCAAGGACTGTTGCATCAGCCGCCCCCGCCGGCTAAGTAGATAAGAATTAATTGTTCAATGGCACGCATTGCACTCTCCCTCACTCTCGCCTCACTTGGTGACTTACGCACCTTTCGCTCCGCTTGTTAATCGGATAAAATTCATAATTATCGTTATTACTGTCATTTTTCTAATGACCTGCTCCACCACACACACAAATTGCGTGTACTTTTCTATTAAGATGAGCTATCAAACGCACTTTTGACTGCGCTCGTTGATTTCAGGTTTTCTTCCTTTTTTTTTTGGGTTGTTTGTTTTTCGACAGGACAACGGAGGGAGGGAGGCAGCCCCTCGATTTCCACGCAACTCAAGCGTAAATTATGTAATTAAAATTCCGCACCTTAATTCGGGCAATTTATTACACGAGCATTTGACTAATTGGATAACGATCTTTAACTATGCGTAGTTGGCAAGTTGGTTGTGCTTATGAGTTCATAAGCGATTGCATT
The DNA here is from genome assembly GCA_037044535.1 of Lordiphosa magnipectinata. Lineage (NCBI taxonomy): Eukaryota > Metazoa > Arthropoda > Insecta > Diptera > Drosophilidae > Lordiphosa > Lordiphosa magnipectinata. The sequence goes on from JBAMBO010001346.1 coordinate 442,654, forward strand.
TTCTGATAAGCTCACAATTAATTGAATTTTTACTCGGCCTGTGACCCAAAAGGTGTGTGGAATTAATGCCAAGTGATTAGCCAAGTATGTGTGGATGACATAAGAACGAAAAGTTGGTCAATATTTGCTTTGCCAACAGTTGAAAGTTTCCATTAACATCACATTTTGGGTAAAGTATTGTAAAATTGAAGTATTTTCAATGGAATGCAAAATTTAGCAGGCTCGAGGTCAAGCTATGTTTGCACATAACTTTAAAACATGAAAACACACCACACCACAGAGGAAGCTGGTGGACTGAATAGCTGTTTTAGGAATCTCCCGGTCCCATCATCAGCTGTCTTTGTCTGACTGCAGGTCAGCAGCTGCCTCCTCATGCCAGAGTCTATAAAATGCGTCCTAGGATTCCAATTTGTTGGAAAGTCTAAGGTTCAGTTCTCGGACCGGCTTATCATTCATAAGTTTTCAACTACGTCTTTCAATAATGCCTGGACTTTAAAATTAAAAGCTTGACTCACCTTTTACGTACATAAACATAAGAATTGGTTTTGCCATTTAACTAATTGATTTATGCCATCTTTCCTTCTCAACGTCGCAAAATTCCGAATTTGGATATGATTTTGAAATGTTAATGCTATGATTCCGATACTGTGCTCGGCTGTCTTCACACTGTTTGATACTTCAGACATGATAATCTAGTACGCTTGCATTTCCCCATGAAATTCTATGAATTTGACAAGATATTCAAATTTAAAACCTAACAAAAAGCAGAACTACTGGACTATCAGGTCTCATGTGTCGAACAGTGCGAAGGCAGCCTTAAGCTGCCTTTACACTTGTCATATATCTCTAAATAGTCGGTTGTCAAACTTCTCAAAGAGAAACTATTATCAAATAGAACCTGTTCTATTTCATCAAAGAAGGCTAAATTTTCTAAATATTTAGAGATATTTGATTGGCTATTACACTATAGTCACAGAGTCCCTTTAGAGATATATGACAAGTGTAAAGGCAGCTTAAGTTTTATAAGTTCTGAAAAAATGTCAATAGTTATTCTGCGAACTGACCCTTTTTTTCAAGCAGAAAGGCTCTGGTTCGGATCCAGATTCAAGAGGATACTAAGAGGACCCAACAACGCCAACCGAACCGGTTGTCCGGGAGTTCGATTTGGAACCGATCTGCAGCCTTGAATCATAGAACTTTTAGCAGGCTCCAAGGCTCAAGAAGTTATGTTTGTTCATAGCTTTTAAGAACAAGACACACACACACTTCAAAGGAGGCTGGTCGACTGTACAGCTGTTTCGCGAATGTCCCGATTCAATCATTAGCAATCTTTACCTGTCTTCTGCGAGTCAGCAGAGGCCATCTAATGCCAGCATTGCTATAACCGCTTGGGAGTTCCAAAGGCTGGTTTATAGCAAACACTCGATACCAACAGACAACGCCAAGTGACAGAGCTTTGTGTATGTATATACCACATATTGGCCCTTCTGTGTTAATGGGGGAAAATTCTCTCTCCTCAGCTAACACAGAGACCAATTTGTTTGAATTTGAACAGGTGTTTTTGTTGTTTTTTAAAGAAACAATTTTTGGTCAAATTTCTTAAATATTCTTTCATAGTGCGCTCCTACTTAACTAAGCCAAGGTATATGTGAAATCTTAGAACTCGTCGATAAGCGGTCTTGACTGTGGGATGATCATCAATCAGTCAGTCAGTCGGGCCAAGAGATTTAGTATGAATCACCGAATCAAAACAGCGCTTGAATTCGATTCAAAGCCCATATTGTCAACCGCTCTACTGGCTTAATACCTCTTTGAAGCACTGAACCATTGCTATACTAATTCCGGTTTGCATCCCTGGCTACTATAAAAATCACAATATAAATAACTTTTTTTCTTAAACAGTTTAAAATAAAATAACATTTTGTTACAATGTTAAAAGAGTTATAGTACAAGGCAAGGTTTTTCCATTGCTCATTAAAAGGATCAAAAAATGTAGAGCCCTCTCTGGAAGTTTGAAATCTCTCATTTATCACAGTGAAGCATGAGCCATGACAATGACCATTCACTTTTGTTTTTGTGGCCCAGACACATATAATATGTTTTTTTTAATACCCTGCACCCATTGAAAATGGGTAAAAGGGGATATGGAAATTGTGCAAAAGTATGTAAAAGGGAGAAGGAAACATTTTCGAATCTATTAAGTATATATATTCTTGATCAGCTTCCACAGAGAGACTATAAGAAATATAGCCACAAGTCTTGGCTTGTAGATAGGTGTAGGCCGTACCCAGATCAATTTTGTTTCAGGTTAGCAAATTTTTTTCCCGCCTCCCCCCTTAACACACAAAAAGCTGTCAGAGCCACAAAATGAAAGTTAAAACCTCGTGATTAAATATATAATATCTAAGGCCTAATATCATAAGTAGACATCGGATTTTGCATATTTGCATATTTTAAACCGCATATCCAACTTAAGTTCTGATTGCACACATCTTATTTTTATTGATCAATGAGCTAAAAACAATTTTGCATATAGAAATATGCAAAAAAACCTTTTTTTTATGAAATTACATAATGATTCTGTGCTCACCATTTTCTGATTTTGTTGCAAATATGTTTCAAATTGTAAATAAACTTTATCAATTCAACTTGTAATCAATTAAAATGCCTAAAATTAGTAATAAAAAAACACGTTTGATTCAAAATTGGCTAAAAGATTTGCCATCAAATTGATTTGAAATACATTCATATTTACATAGCAGGCACCCGGCGTGTGTTGCTACGCCCCCTTTAGAATTTTAAACACAAAACGAACAAGTAAAGCTTAATAGACAATTGCCATCTATCAAATTTCAAAAAAGATCATTAAAATTTTATTAAAATTTCCCGAGTTTTTGGTTCGTATGATATTCACCTCCTATTAATCCGTTGATATACCAGTCAGTTAGTGTCAATCTAAACTCATATAAGAATTTCGAAAATGTTTAAATTTCTTTAAACCGATTGACCCGACACCGCCTATTTACCCGTCTTTAACTGGCAACTATTAAATCTTCATGATAATCTGAACTAATCATAAAATTTTGTATATATCCGTATTTTTGGTCCGCTTGATCTTGACCCGTCAATTTACCTGTCTACATTATAATCTAACTTATGCAAAAGTTTTGTAAATTTCGCTACTTTTTGGACCGTTGGATTTAACCATTTACGCGTCCAAAATTGTTATTTATCACATCTTAATGATTCCCAAAACTCATAAAGTTTCGTAAATTTCGCGAAAAATCAAAACTCAAATAATAATTTTGAAAATTTCGCGATTTTTTTAACAGTTCGATCTGCACTTCCTATATTTACCCGTCTACTATTGCCGTCTATTAAGTCTTCAAATAATCTTTGGTCATATGAAAAATTGGCAAATTTTGACCAGTTCAATCCACGCGTCTTATTTACCAACGCCTGCGCTTTCGTAAATATTCAAATTAAAATTTGACAAATAACGCGGTTTTTGGGATCTATGCAAACTTCATAGTTATCTTAGGTCCTTTGAACCTCCAATCCATTTGATCTACTCCTCCTATTTACCCGCCGGTTTACCCTTCTTTATGATAATCTAAACTCAAATGAGAATTTTTGAAATTTTGCGATTTTTTTGACCATTTGTTTCACATTCCAAATTTCATATGCAAAATATGCAAAATTAGCATATATTAAATATGCAGTTTTCAATGTAAAGTGGGTTATTTAATTAGTATAATTCCACATTTTCACCTCAATCTACCTACATTTAAAAAAGTGCATAAAATCCTATGTCTAATCGTAAAATCTGAGCTTAAACACCAAAGTTATAAACGAAACAATTGTGCTTATGGGAGCGAGGGGGTACATACTCGTCAACAGCAAAACCTCGCTGTGCGTACTGCTTTTTTGGGGTATACTTCGACGCACCGCAGAAAGGCTGACTTCAAAATTGGCAATGAAATGGAGAGAAAACCATTATGACATTAATAAATTTGAGAAAAACAAGAAAGACTGGTTAGATAGTGAACTGATTTTGATAAATTCAAGTTCAAAGACTGGGAGACTGTCAAGAAACCACAAAGAAATAGAAAATATCTGACATCGCCACAGAAATTCCGTGCCAAGAGCTCATGTCAGCGGCCAGCACTTGCTAATACAAGGCTGGCAAAAGAAATGCATCAATGGTGGTATCTTCGAGGAACAGATGAATGCAAACATATTTCCCACATATAATGTTCTACGGTCTGCAATGAAACTGTGCTACCCCAATGGGCTAGAACTTACCAACCATTCTTTTGAGGTACCTTTGCAATGCCTAATTGATCACACAGTTTCCAGAATTTTTGGTGCACATAGCCAATAATTTTGATGATATTGACGCTTGCATGATCGACCAACACTATACTCTGGAAAAATATGAAACCTTTAACTACTCGTTATTGCAGGCCATTAAAACTACTTCGTCAAAAGGAAACAGCAGACTTGGTACGTGATGAAGTGCCCAAATACAGTCAACCAGATTAGCAAACTTCACAGTTCATCATCAATTTCATATGACTATGATCGATGGGAAGGTGTTTAGTGTTGTCGCGGAATCATCATCCCAAAAATGTGGTATTTGCGTTATATCACCCAAAAATATAATAAAAACGACTTAAAAATTATAAATAATTTACCTTGCAAAGAGAATTTATATGAATGTGGACTATCAAAACTATACGCGTGGATTCGCTTCTTTGAATGCATTCTGCATATCGCCTACAGAATTCCAATTCAAATATGGCAAGTCCGCAGTTCGGATAAAGCGATTTTTAATGAAAAAAACAGAAATACAAAACAAACTGAGACAGAAAATGTCTATATTGGTTGATATCCCTATGCCTGGATCAGGTTCAACCAATAACGGAAATACAGCTAGAAAATTTTTCCAGCAACCTGAATTAGCTGCGCAAATAACTGGTGAAAGCTATTGATTAATTCATAGATTTGGTTCTGGCCATGAAGTAAATACAGATGCCTTTCACCTTTATGCATATGGAACAGCAACTGTATTTGTAGATGTGTATCCTTGGTTCTATATGCATGCATCTGTGCATAAAATTTTGATACATGGTGCAGATATAATCTAACATTTTTCTCTTCCAATTGGTATGTTTTCTGAAGAAGCTCTCGAAGCCAGAAATAAAGACCTTAGAAAATTTCGCTCACATAACTGCCGAAAAAAGTCTCGCAAAAATACAATGGAGGACTTGGCGCATTCCCTTTTTATACCCTTGTAGAGGGTAAATTAAAATTGTACAGATGTTTGTAACGCACAGAAGGGAGCATCTCCGACCACACAAAGTATATATATTCTTGATCAGCATGACGAGCTGAGTTGATATAGCCATGTCCGTCTGTCCGTCTGTTTCTATGCTATCTCCTCCGTCAGTTTTAAAGCTTTCTTAACCAAACTTTACACGAAGCCTTTTGGTACAAATACGCTGCACATTTGTCGGAATAGGCCGGATCGGATGACTATATCATATAGCTGCCATAGGAATAATCGGTCGAAAATGTAGTTTTAGTGAGAAAAACTTTTTTGTCTTCAACGCAAACGTCCCCAATCCTCGTATTTCTAAGTTTTCTATGCTTTTACATAATTCCACCAAGTTTTATGAAAATCGGCCAACTATATAGTATAGCTGCTATACAAAAGATATGTCTGAGAAAAAGTCTTAGTATGAAAAACTGTTTTGTTTTCAATGCTATCGCTCCCAAACTTGTCACTAATTTATATTTTATGCTACTTCACAATTCTACAAAGTTTGATCCAAATCGGATGACTATAGCATATAGCTGCCATAGGAACTATCGGTCGAAAAAGAATTTCTAGTGAGAAAAACTTTTTTGTTTTCAATGGTAGCGTCTTTATACCTTCCAGTTGTGAGTATTATCAGTTTCCACACAATTTTGGGGAGTTCGGTCAAAATCTGATGAATATATCGTATAGCTGCCATATAACAAGCTGGGAAGCAAATGCTCAAGTCATCAAGCTACAAGAGTATATAAACTTTGGTCGAGCCGAAGTTAGCTTTCCTCTATTTTTATTTCTTCTGATCCTTTCATTACAAGGATTTAAAGGTTCAGCGAAGTCTACAAGAAACTACGAACTTTTAAATAATGATGTAATAAGTCTTCTTTTCATAAGCAATGAGCATTATATGTCAGATGATAGTTGTTCAGATGCTGAATAAGTTCAATAAATTAAAAATTTAAAATTTAAAATTTGTAGCTTATAAAAAAAATATTTTTTTATTTGTTTATATTAATTGTGTTTTTATCTGTAAAAAAAAATTAACCCTACAAAAATTGGATAATTTTTCAAGGAGTTATTAATAACCACTGTGCATCGGCGGAGTTTGCAATGACCTGTTTCCAAGCAATGAACCGCTCTCTCTTGATGTCTCCTGAATACCGATTTCATGTACACTTGGCCCTCGCACGGACTCTTTAAGCACGAACTCGGTCACAAATTTGCCCCCTTCCCCCTTTTAACACGCTGAAAACCTCGTTCTTACACGATGGCAAAATATCGATATTTATTTTTTTTTGCTGTCAATTGATGCGTTATTGCCTTTGTGCTTGCGTTAGTGCTTACAGCTTGATTAAATCAAAAAGTTAATAAATAAAATATAGTATATAAATTTCGGCTTTTACAATGGCAGAAAGAAAAAACAGAGCTCCCTTTAAAGTTTACTCGAAAAGTCATTTCTATAGAAACAAAAATACAAAGTCTGAACCGCTTAGACAATGGGCAAAACTGTCAAGGAAATTGCAAGAAGCCTTGACTTGAATGAGGCAATAGTTCGCGCTATCAAGAAAAATGAAACTGAAATACGATGTGCAGGAAGTATTGGGTCATCTAGTAGAGCAGAGTTCCCCAGCGATAGCCCCTGGGGCACGAACATCCTCGCCAATTCACACCGAATGCTTGCCGAAGTCATGCATCACTGTGTGTTAGAGAGAGACACAGTCACATTTTCGCGCTCTCTGCTTGGGGAACCCTGTAGTAGAGTACGTGCACCTATTTTGGAGAAAATGGAAAGAGCACTTAGTTTTTGGATTAACGAGAGCTACAAAAAAAAGATCCCTTTAAGCCAGCGGATCATTCAGGAAAAGGCACTCAGGATTTATGAACTGCTCAAGCAAAATGGAGAGCCCTCTTCCAGCATAGATTTCGTTGTTAGTAATGAATGGTTCGAGAAATTTCAAAAACGGTTCTCCATTCTAGCATCAAATTTAAAGGCGTAGCGGAACTAGAAGAAATTCAGTGGTTCATTGAAGAAGAAAAATTCTTGCCTGACCAAGTTTTCAATGCTGTTGAAACTGGACTTTGCTGGAAAAAAAAATGCCAAATCGAACTTTTTTTTATCAAAGAATGGAAAAGTAGCTCCGTTTTACACTTTTGCTATGTAGTAATGCATCAGGCGACTTTCAAGTAAAGCCAATGCTTGTTTATAAGTCTTTGAATCCCCGTGCGCAAATTGCCCGTTTACTGGAAAGCAAATTCCAAAGCTTGGGTAACTGCTGCATGATTTAATCGAGAGCAAATGCGAGCGGCGGTCTGAACTAGTACAGAGTATATTATAGTCGGGTTTGACCGACTTTCTTACATGTTTTTTTTTTTGATGTTGAGCTCGCGTTCTGGTCAATAATTTGCTTTTCGCATTGATGGAAATTAAAACAGAAATCAAATGAATATGCCCAGCAAAAAGAAAAAAAAAACGGGTCAGTCATAACAGTTAGCCTCAGCGACGATTGTTTGTTTGCCTTTTGTTGCCTTTTTTTTTTTTTGCAGGCAATTTTCATCATTAAAGTGGGCAATTGTATGAGTCAACAACAACTACATCATCGGCAGGTGGGGGTGGGCTTAGGTGTGCAAATGACGCTCTACTCTAAAAATAAAAACGTCCGACTGGGTCTGGTAGGGTCGAAGCGAAGCTTTTTCAGTATGCGGCACACGTGGAGCCGATTGGGGGCCGGTTGGCCATGTCATTGTCGCGCGTTCCACTGTCAGTTAAGTTTCACTGGTCAACGCAAAATGTTGTGAGGCATTTTGTTTGAGTTCTACGTAGTTGCTAGCTAATAACGTTCTATTGGTCATGGCCTCACGCTGGCTAACTTTGGTTTTTGTACTACTCAGCTGTCTCCAATTGGTAGGTGTTTGGGTTACTTCTATGAAATGCTTAAGCATTAATCTGTACATCTTTCTATTTAGGCCTTAGCCTTGGAGTTCATGGAGGAGATGGGGAATGAGGATCACGAACAGGACTCTGATGAGTTGCCGGCTTTAATGAACAGCTACACGGGGGATACAATTGCTCATTTCAATCCACGTAAAGCGGATGCTGGATTTCGACAATTGTGGGAGAGAATACCACTGCAGAAAGCTGAAGTGATTAAGCGTTAGTTCTTTAAGTCATACAAAATCAGTGGAAATTAACTATATACCTATACCTATATATAATATAAACAACACAATAAACAATACTCAATTCTATGTGATCAGAGAGAAGCATTTTGGCTGTGAGTCAGTCATTAAGTAATTGCCTTTAAAACTAGCTGGCGGTGTCGAGGGGTACTTTCAATCCCCCGAGTTTCAGCAGTTGTTTCAAATATTCCTTGAAGTGTGACTAGATAATGTAAAGAAACCCCAAAAATGTCTTTGTACTTCGACTTCAAAGTTCTGTCCTGAGAATGACATCTGAGCTGCTTAGCCCATAGATAACGCAATGATATAAAAAACTAAATGTAGTCAGGAAAGGAGACTGATGTTTAAGTACAAATTGCCGTCTTTTAGACGAACATATATGTGAAGGTAATTAAACATTTCTTTCCCTGAGTAACGGGTATATCTAAGTAAGTCGGGCAGGGCCGTTTTTAACATTCGCTCTCGTTTGGCATTAACTATCTGGTAGCGAAAACTCACTCCAAGTGCTCTTACACTCGTTTGCTAGAAGAATTATAAGCTGTTCAATACAATTCTCTCAATCTATCAACATTGAATATCCTTCAATCTCCAACCCCATCTATACTTTTTAATCTGTAGGACCGACTGACTGACGAATGATTACACTGTGACAAATTTTTGAACTCAAAAAAGTTGATAGCGTCGAGAACAAAAATTTCTGAAAGGGTATGAATGGTAGTCTAAAAACCTTATCTGGGTTTGATCTGATTAGCTGCCGTTTTCTTTTTATTGCACTTTGAACTTTTCAGCTTCAGAGTAGGACTAACGATTCCATATCTCGCAAACTATTTTGAATTTCGCTTTTGAGTCTTCAACAAAGCTGTTGCTCTTGGTTTGACCTACAAAACATTTCTTATAAGCAAATCAAAAAAATTACATCTTCATACTCAAAAATTAGAAAAGTTGGCCAAAAATGTCAAGTTTCGACCACATTTTTACAGTTTTTCAACTTCATCTTGAAGCCCGTTACAAATACAGACAAGTTATACATCACAAAGTTGTAGCTTAGACCAAAATAAACAAACCGTAAGAACGAACCAACTTCATTTAGTTACTCTTTCGTATAGTTTATTTATTTATTTATTTAATATGACTAGCTTAAAGTTATAAACTTAAGAGCTAGTAGGGGGTAGCATGGCTGCTAGGGCCTTCAGCTTATTCGATAGTGTTTTTATAGATACGTATAAATATATATTTTTTGTTATTTCTATATACAGAGTGTATGTGTGTGTGTTTAAGTAGATGTTTAAATTGTTGTGTTTAAGTGTCTGGTGAAAAGTTTTCTATGGAATATACGTGTACACTGCTCGCCACTTGAATAGGACACCTCTAAAGTCGATTTTCTATAGTTAATTGCTGCTAAACTAAGCCATCTCGGAAAATAACTTTTGTTTTCTTATAAAGTTTATTTAAATGTAGTAACTATACGAAAATTACAAAATTATTCAAAAGTTGTAAGTATACAAAAACAAATTGTTAACCAATAGGTAACAAATTTTGGAGTCTTCATTTTGCACCACTTGAATAGGACACTTTATCTAAAAACCATTTAAGAATAGTTCAATCCTTTTCGAATAACAATATTACTTAAATAAGAAATTACTAACATGTTTTTAAACCAACAAAAATTTTTAATAGTGTGTTGAGCCTCCTTTTTTCTCCAAAACCTCACACATTCGGTCTGGAAGGGATGCATACAATTTCCCCAACCAAATAATTCAACGATATCGAGCCCCATGCTAATTTGATAGCTGCAATTAGTTCGGGAACGCTCGAATATTGCTGACCTGATCCATATACTTCACGTGTTAGCCATCCCCACACATTCTCAATGATATTCAAGTCCGGTGAATAGGGTGGCCAGTTTAATAACTCCACGTTTTGGCTCGCTATATACGATTTAACAATCCGGGCCATTCCATTTTAGATTTGCAAAAAAGAGTTTGGAAGTGTGGAAAGGCCTCTTTCAATATACCATTATAACACAACGCATTCATGGTGGTTGGAATAAATTTAAGCTCACAGGTGCCTTAATAGGAAATGGCCCCCCATACCATAATACCACCAGCACTGCTGTGCAACTTATCAAGATGGTGTGGTTCTTTTCGAAGATCATGAAAATAGTAGCTGTAGCCATCGGGGCCCTCCAAATTAAATTTTTTTTCGTCCGAAAAGACAACACGTTGCCACTCCGAAGTCCAGGTGACATGTGCGCGCGCGAAATCTCAAGGCGTTGTAACTTCCGAGCCGGGTTAAGAGGTGGCTTCTTCTTGATTTTTAGTCTCTTCAGGTGTGTAGCATTATTAATAACACGACGCATGGTTGTCAAACTTGCTTTAACGTTGCATTTTTCCCTTATCTTGGCCAAAGAGTCGTGCGAATTGGAAGCTTCTCTTAATATAAGTCGCTTGTCCGCGATGGTAAGCACACTGTGGGTGCGGCCCTTCATGTTTTTACCATAATTAGCCTCATTATTTAAAAAATTTGTTATGGCGTGACGGCTCCTGTTGACTTTTTTTTTTCTATTTTGGCAAGAGAAAGGCCAAAATCCTTGTAAGCTTGGATTTTTCCTTTCTCCGACTCAAATAATGAAGTCCCACGCCCCATTTTAATTTTTTTAAATTTTATATACACTTTAATTAATGCAAAAAGTTTAAGTAAACCAAAATTTGTGTGCACGTGTCAACGATACCGACCAAATAAAATGCATGTTCTATTCAGGTGGCGCAAAAATTCCATTGAATATTTTTGCGAATGCTCACATAAAGTGCAAACAACTTTATAACGGTTCTATTCCAAAACTTGGAATATACCAGAAAGAGCGAAGAATGCTGGCACAAAGATAATATGAAAAAAATACCGTTATTCTACCATTTCGTTTTCGAGTTACGAGCAGTTTTAAAGAGAGCATACAGGGTGTCCTATTCAAGTGACGAGCAGTGTATGTTTGCTTGATATTTTAATAAATATATTTTTATAATTTGTGGTATAGGTTGGTGTGTTTAAGGAAGTATTATTATATAAGGTTGTCTGATGATTTGTTTATTAGGAAGTCTATTGGATTTTTATTTTGGAGGCATTGGATCCGGGCTGTTCTTGAGGATGGACATTGGGTTAAAATGTGTTTGACGTTTAAAATGGTGTCGTTTTGGCAGAGGGGCAGAATTTAGAAAATTTTTTATCATTGTAGTGTTGATTTGTGATTTTTGTGTGTCCTAGTCGTAGTCTTATAAGTTTTATTTGGTCCAGTCTAGATATTTCGTCTTGTTTTGTAGATTTCAGGAAGTGTGAGATATTTATGTTATTGGGGCTTATATCTTTGTACCAGTTTGAGCAGGATTGGTAGTGTTCCTGCATTATGGTTACTTGCTGGTTTTTGAAGTAACAATTTATGTTCATTATGTTGTTATTGATGGTGGTGATAAGTGGGAATTTGCAGTTTTAGAGTTTAAATCTGCGAAGTCATTGCCCCTTATGTTGATGTGGCTTGGGATCCACATTAGATTGATTTTGTTTTGGTGTCTTGTTAGTAGTGTTCGTATGGTTCTTGGGTAGTAACTGTGATTTTCGATGTTTTGTATTGATTTGAGTGAGGATAGAGAGTCGGAGCATATGATAAATTTATCTTTTTTTGATTTTATTTTGTTTATAGCTTCAAGGACGGAAGGAAGGATGAGTAGGTAGGGAGGATGCCTCTTTTAAGAACAGTATCTTCTGTTGTAATGGTGAATGAAGTAGAATGAATGGATTTTGAACCGTCTATGTAAATAAACTGGTGTTGGGTGTGGTTGTTTTGAAAGTGTAGAAAATGTTGTTGAAATATTGCTGGATTTGTCGAGTTCTTTGTGTATTGGTGTAAGCTTGTGTCTATTGTGTTGGGTTTAAGGTGCCAGGGCGGTTTGTTGGGCTTAGTTAACTTTTGTGGTTTGAATGGTATGTTGTTAGCTGAGCAGATTTTTATAACCCTAGATATTGTTGAGTCTACTTTTAGTATTGTCCTGCTTAATTATAGTGTGTACTGGTGAGTGGTTGGAGAAAATTAGATTTTTGGCTGTTTTGCCGGTTAGAAAATTTAGTCTGTGTGTAATATGACTGATGTTGGCTTCTGCCAGTAAGTTGTTTACAGGTGTGGTTCTAAAGGCTCCTAGTGTCATTCTGATTCCGCTGTTTATTGTTTGTATTTCTTTAATATGTGTTTTGGGTGCATTTCCGTAAAATATTAGACCGTAGTAAATCTTTGAAATAATTAGTGATTTAAGAATTGAAATTAGGGTAGCTGTATTGCAATTGAATCTTGCAGACGCCTAGTCTTTTGTAAAGTGCTGATATTATCGCTTCAATATGTGGGTTCCATCTATATTTATGGTTTATTGTCAGTCCTAGGATTTTTATGTTTGGCACCTTGGGTATCGTATATTTGTATGTTGTTACTTGGGCGTTGCAATTGCGTTTCTTGCAGATGTGGATGTGCTTGCATTTAGTTGGTGGGAGAACAGCTCCGGATTGGAGACACCAGCCTTCGATGTTAGAGAAGAGCTTTCATATAGTTATAGGCCCACAAGCATGTACAACTGTCATAAAAACTCGAAAAATCGAACATTTTCGATAAAAAAGTAAAAAACTACATTTTTATACTCTGTACCGAAGGTACATAGAGTATATTAAGTTTGTGCAAAAGTATATAACAGGGAGAAGGAATCATTTCCGACCCTATAAAGTATATATATTCTTGATCAGCATCAACAGCCGAGTCGATATAGCCATGTCCGTCTGTCCGTCTGTCTGTCTGTCTGTCTGTCTGTCTGTCTGTCCGTCCGTCCGTATGAACGAAGAGATCTCAGAGATGGTAAGAGATAGAGGTTTGACATGTATGGGACATATATTTCTTATACTTGCAGGCAGATCAAGTTTATTTTCAATTTTTGCCACGCCCCCTCGCGCCCCCGCAATTTGGAACAAACGTCATATCTCCTACAGTTTTGATGATAGATGGTTCGTACTTTCTAAAGACGTATAGTACTCAAAATTATTTATCGATTTGCTGAAGGAATGATAAAGATCGGATGAACGATACTCAAGTTATGAGCAAAAAACGGTCAGTTAACACCCACCACCCACCCCACCCATAACCTAAGCATTGCGTTCAGCAGAAGCAATCTTAGTGAGAGAGAGAGAGAGAGAGACTTAGAGAGCGCACTGCGTTGTGCGTTGTGTGTTAACTGGCCGTTTGACTCGTGACCAAATGCGAGCTGCGACATTAAGGGTGCAGAGTATGTTATAGTCGGGCTTGACCGACTTTCTTTCTTGTTTTATTTACAGTTTTTAAGTTATGTTTTCTTACTCTTTTCTTGATTTAATACAAAACAATCGAAATTTTTGACTGTGTTGGCCAATTGGTGCCAAAAATTGCAATTTTTCGAGTTTTGTTTCCAATTCTACATGCTTAAGGGCCCGTAACTATACGAAGAACCAATCGAATGAAGTTTATATGTTCCAACCGTTTGTTTATTTAAGTCCAAGCTACGTTTTTGTCCTGCATTGCTTAGTCAAATTCTTTACAGTTTTCAAGACAAAGTTAATAAATAGTACAAAATGAGGGGAAAACATGATGATTTTAAGACATTTTTGTAATTTTCAGTATAAAGATGTAACTTTTTTGACTTGCTACTTAAGAATGTTTTGTAAGCTTAGTCAAGAGCAACAACTTCCTCTAAGACGTCAAAGCGAAATTCCAAATAGTTTACGAGATATGGAGTTGCGAGTCCCAATCAGAAGCTGAAAACTTCAAAATGCATTCAAAAGAAAACGGCAGCTAACCAGGCCAAACCTAGCGAAGGTTTTTGTACTACCATCATAACCTTTCAGAATTTTTTGGTCTCGACTCTATCAACTTTATCAAGCACAGTGTTATCAACCCACAGCCAATACCGCATACCCTAGAGATCTAAGATTTGGCATAGGCATTCGTTTAGTTATGCAGGCAAAATTTTGAAAATGGCAAAAATAAGTTTGTTTGGGGTACATAAATGAGAAATGGGAATTTGTCAAAAGAAGAAAATGAACAGCGAGTACAAATACTAACAACAATTTACAATCGCTTCTCTATTTGCTCTGTAACTGTAACAATTGCGCTCTGAACTGTTCTCACTTCTGCTCTCATACTCTCATGATCAATGTGCGTGGCATGATAAGGTACAACGAATAAGGTATGGCGCTCAGACAACATTGAAAATTGGGGAGTCGATTTGCTTCATTATTTAATATTATTTCGAACAAATGGACTACACAGATTTAACAAATGTTGCCCCCTCTTTGATTTGTGGTCAACATTTTTAGGTTCAATTTTAACTAGCCATAAATTCACTGAAGACGCTTTTGCTGCTTACGGCGAAATCGTAACCTTCCCGTTTAGCTCAATACTGAAAGTAACCAATAGAGATTCTGTATTTAGGCTGTTTGCTGACCAAATTTTAATTATTATTGTAGTCTTAACTCCTTGAATAGTTTGTGTTTGTGTAATTTTTGTTAGATTTTAGTTCTAAAATGAATATTTTTTTTAAGTTTTGACTTTAAGCATCTTTTTAAGACACTTCTTTTGTACTTTTAGCTATTTTTAGCAATTATATTTTGCACATTTAGCATCTTTCGGTCCTCATATTCTGGCAACACTGGACAGGATGGGATTAATATATAATTCTGGAGTTTGCGAACGCTTAGAAAATTTAGTTGGTTCCCTAAGGACGGAATGGGATCAAACTTAACATGTGTACAGAGGAAGTCATTTACCATGCACAATTTGCATTTTTTTTTACCAGCTGTGAACTCGAAACTGTCTACAAGATAAAATGAAGACAAGCATATTAATATCCAGCAACACAATTTCTATAAATACTTTAAATCTTGGACGCGGACAAAGTCGCGACGGGTTCAGCTAGTAAAGTAACTATATATTCTTGATCAGCATGACGAGTTGGTATAGCCATATCCGTCTGACTCTCCGTGTGAACAAAGTGACATGTATGGGACATATATAAGTACTTTTAGTACTTGCAGGCAGATCAAGCAAGATCAGGCCCCCTGCCGCCCCAGAAATTTGGAAAAAACGTTATATCAACCACAGATTTGTAGATAGATGGTTCATACCTTCTAGAGATATTTAGTAATCAAGATTAGTTATCGATTTGCCGAAGGTATACAAAAGATCGAATAAACTTTACTCAAGTTATGACCAAAAGAAAGTTCGCTGCCGCAGCGTTAGCTTGCTGGGTTGCCAAATGGTCACTGTAATGGAGCCATCTATTGGTCTGTTTTGAAAACCCTTCAACCAGTATTGTTCAAAGCAAGTAGTGAAGCCATCTATTGGTTAAGTAATGACCAAAAGAAAGTTCAGAGCCGCAGCGTAGCAGCGGCTCAGAGTATATTACAGTCTAGTTAGTTAGTTCATGAGAGAGTGAACAAAATTGAGTTGTTCACTAAACTGAACAAGTAAACACGTTCTTCTTCAAGGGTTCATATTTGTTCAGTAAGAGTTTTTCAGACCATCTTGCTCTGTGAGTTGTTCTGTAAGCTGTTCAGTAATATGTTCAGTAACTAGTTTAGTAACAAGTTCAGTGTGACCTATTCAGTGACTGTTCACTTAGTTTGGTGACTGTTTGGCTGTTATAGGCTTTGTTTCGTTTCTGTTTGTTGTCAATGTATGGCTCTGTATTAAGAAACTTTCTGGTGTGCCAATCGCACCCTTTTTTTTTATTCCGAATGTCTTTATTAGAAAGTACAGCGATATTTGAAACCATTTCACGAAATGTAAATTTTCTAGCGTTGTTTTAAGTTGCAACTCACAAAGGAATCTTAGCCCTTACCTCAAAAGCAAGCACTGCAGCGGAACTAATTGTCGGACAGAACAAAAACATTAAAAATTCTGCCCTTGCCAACAAAGGGTTACAAGCGATGACAATAGTCAAAGTAGGCTTTACTTTGTATTTTTTTTTGTAAATTATTTTCTTACATTCACATAATTTTAGTCATAGTAGGCTTTAATTTTGTACCTGGTTATGAAAGTTGCTTAATATTTCAAATCCAGTTGGTCTTTCAAACCAAATGGATCTCCCTTTTCTTCTATAAATTTTCATCTTTTATTTTATTTCCTCCCCGTTGACCAGTTCATGTGCCTCGATTACATTCTCGTCACATGCCTCGCAATACTCACGCAAGAAATTAAAATGAGATGTTTTTCTATTTTTTCTAACGAATCAATTACTTTGTGTGTTGACCTCACATGGAGACTGTGAAAATAATAATGAAAAATCATTTGGATTTTCAAAAGCCGATTAAAACAAAAACTAACTTCTTTGATCAGCATGAGCACTTGAAAACTTCTTCTACCTTCAAGCTCGACCTTTGGCACTCATTGTGTATACGTCTTAGCAGTTTCACATGTTAATGAAGGATGAATCCAAAAATTAAGATTTTTTTTTGGAGTTTTTAAGGTTTAATCTATTGTTATGGGTAATAGTCTAGTATTTCGGCCTTCTTAAAAAAAAAGAACATTTACAAAATTAAAAATTAATTAAAAAAGAATATTGTCTTTCGATGTAGTGCGAATTATAAAGAAAATTCATGCAAAAAAAATTGCGGGGGTCATCCATGGTATCACTGTCTATTCACAGCCACATGCCCTTGCCTTCAAGAGCCAGCAAATAGACCGTCAATTGGTTCGAATCAGAGATCTGCAAGAGTGACGGTTTTTTTGACTCCATTAATACTCGCTTAAAAAGCGCATGCAGTATGTCTGACACTTGAAGTTTTACAGTCTAGTCAAATGCACACTCTTTCTGTTATTGGTATTTTTTCGAATGAGTGTCTTGTTTGACGAGCGTTAAAGTGGTTGATTTTGTTTTGAGCGGCGGCACCGCAGTTTAATTTCGTCGCAGACTCACAGCACACACAAATAAAACATGGGTTTGCATAACTTTTATTGCTCTCGCTTTCTTCTCTCTTCTTTGAAAAAGCAACTGTAAACGCTGTTAAATCCGCCAGGTTTTCCCACTCTTGGAAGTGTTGTAATTTTTCACGCAGTAAATACGAAGACACAATCTTTGGGAGTCGGTGATCGGGCATACGCGTTACCTTTTGCATATACCTGAAATGGATGTCGGCTGTATATACGTGAAGAGGCGAAAGTCCAGTTTCCAGAAATATCATTCTGTTTCGCGAATACTGCGGCAGGCGGAACAATCTTTTAATGAAATACCTTTGTACGCATTCTACTTCGTCGAAGTGGTATAACCCCCAACACACTTAAGTTTTTGTTGTTATCTCAATGAAGGGAGAGACAAATACAAAGAGCGTTGGTAAAAATTTTTTGGGGTGATTCAATCAACACCCGCTCTCTGCTTGTGCAAGTACAATAATTGAGCCGCACGAGTGACAGCGGGTATTATTGGCAAATAATAAACAAAATATCAAGTACGAATGCAGTACACTTGTAGTTGCGGTGCACTCGTGCAGATCTCTGGTTCGAATGATCGCTAATTGTCACCATTCCTTGGGGTTAGTTGACCAGCAAGTTGAACAGCTGAACAACTTAGCAATTTAAGTCAATTGACTCACTTTGAAAAAAGGAGCAAGTGAACATGTTTAGTGATATGAACAACCTTTACCCAACACTATTACAGTCAGGCTTCACCGACTTTCTTACTTGGATTTTTTAATATATCGTTTATGAAAATACCGACAATCGCCTATATCGGAACAAAAAATATAAGTAAAAGAAGTAGTTTTTTATTTACAAGCAAATCTTAATATGTTTACAATTGTAAAAGGTAATTACTTAATATACATAAGGTCTAATTTATTCTTTCTTGTTTTCCACATGGTTATATAAAAACCGTCCGTTGAAATAAGCATAATGTAGCTGCTGAATGATACCAGTTATAGGCAGGTAGGGGCTAGAAGAATTCGGTTATGATGCTGTTGCGGTATTGCAAAGCTTCTTTGATGAAAGCTGCAAGGGCTATACAATTTTTTGCGTTGAGCAGATTGTGAAGTTCGTTTTCCCAAAGAGATAGACGCTGAAAGTGCAACATACGCAACTCCTTTAGGATGGGGCAGAGTACGACAAAGTGAGCCACATCTTTCTTGGCACACTTATTGCAGAGGGTACAGTACTGCCGAGTGAAAATTGAGGCTTAGATTTTCACATCTCGTCCTGAAGATAGCGGTTATTCTCTCCTCACCTAGACTGTCATCTTAGTAGTTGTTAGTTTCGAAGTTGAGATCCAGGGGTTTATAAAGAGTCCTTTCTGTTCTCCTTTTTGCTTGCGGAAACAAGCAAAACCTCAAACCTCACAGATTTAGGCAATGATTTGTGCTTGGGCTTGTTGCCACAGCAAATGGTTTTCAAAGTCGATACTGACGCAGCACTCGTTAGAGATGTTACACCATATTTTAAAGAACTGGAATCTATCGTCCTGAAGTTGCGTAAATATGATTGTTGCGGGTATGGGTATGCAGTGGGTACGTAAACAGCGAGGGCAGTGCAATTTCAATGAATATTGCGTAATTTGGGGAAGTTGAAGGAAGCCTAAATACTTTTTGGATGAATAAGGTTAAAAGACGCTCGACATATTCATAAGGCAAGCACAGGATTGAACGTACAGCCGCTTGGAAGACTGCGTATTTTGTGCTTGGTTTGACGTTATTTCTACTAAACAGAGTTTAAGGCCACTTTTGCAGAAAAATATAATATCGGAATAACCTTTATCGTCCAACAAAAATATCGATATATCGATCAAATATTGACAACCCTAGCTTGCAGACCAATGTGTGTTTCTTTTTAGAAGGGATGGGCTTTAGGTCTATTCTGTAGCATTCAATTTGGCCAGCTTGTTGATTTGACAATCAGATTTTGTATAATCCAAATATTGTTCTACAATTGTTGTCTATTCCACGGCTACCAAAAATACTGGAGTGTCGATGGCAAGTGAAAGGTGAATAGCTTGAAGTTCCATTTCAGCTCTTTTTGAATTCAAATATCGTTTTTGAAACGCGTCTTTACTGAAGGATGCTGCGGGCCAATGCTTTATATTGAAATTTTAAGAAGCAATATATTTATGTTCTTCTAAAGACGATTTAGTGTAAATTTTCGAACCGAACCATTTTCCAAGAAGAGAAGGTTAACAAAAAAAAACTAGACGGTATTGCAGAATGCTTTTATGGATTGTTTAGTTCAGGGGTGCCCAGAATGAACTTACGAGCGCGTGAAAGCCAATACAAATGCACAAAAAACAACTCAAGCAAGAACAACTACAAGAAATAGAAAGAGAAAACCGATTTTTGTTAGTTTGTGTGAGTGTGTGTGTGTGTGGTAATCCACCCGACCAAAAGTTCGCTCGCGAATTCGCGAAGCTCAAAGCGAATGAAAAACGAACAAAACCTTCGTTTACGAATTCGCCAAACATTCGTTTATTATACTTGTGTCGCTCAGTTTGTGGCAGGCGAACAATCGTACGCAAACATTCGCAGGCGAATTCGTGAGCGAATGTCGATGCGAATGTTTTACGAGTTCCATTTTCACTCGTTCCTGAAATTTCTTAATGAAAATGCTTTGTTTTACCTACAAAAAGTAGTTGCTTCCTTTTGTTTGGCATAATTTCAACACTAAAACAAGTAACAAATACACAATTACACTTAAGACAATACAATTATGAACCCTTAAACTACATAAAACAATAATTGCTTACCGATTAATTGATTGACGCTCGGCAGTTTGCTAAGCCAACTTAGAATGACGCCGACCTAAGTATAAGGCCTTCAAATACATACTGACAATGCAAAGTCAAATTCCAGCAAACGACGACAACGCGGCGTCATTTTCTACCTGCTGCAGAGAGAAGCAAGATAAAAGAGAACTCACAAAGAGTTTCGCTTAAACTAAACAAAATACGAATAATGTTCTTCGCGAAACTTTCGCTTGAAGCGAACCTTCGCTTGTGTGTCGGGTGGGCATTGCTGTCTCAAGCAACATTGGCAACATTGTTGCTGCTTTTTAATTTGCCAGGGACATAGGAGAGAGAGAGAAGAGAGTCACATATGATGTTGTTGTTGTAGGTCTGCACGCGCCAACAACAAAACCTTCGTTCGGAAAGAAAGAGAGGAAAGCACGCATATGAAATTGTTTTTTGTTTTGTATAATGCAGCGTTTGTGTATGGCCGCGTTTTTCGTATGCGCGCGGGCTATGCCTTAGCGCAAAGCAAAAACAAATGCGTGGCTTGCGGAATAGGCTTGGGCACCCCTGGTTTAGTTCATGGATTCTTAGATCTTTAAGAGAATATTTGTTGAGAAGGAACCGTTGAGCTTAGAAAGAAATTAAAACCTTTAAAGCTAGAACTTTTTCCACACAGAGCTTATCAATTTAGAAAGTTCGGAACCGGTTCTCCGGGGTTCGCCTTAAGACTGGTTTGCAGCTTTGATTTCGTTACTAAAACTTACCATTCTATCCGTAATGGAACCTGAATTTAAGATTCGGAGTTCAAAAATTGTACGGTTTCTCTCACAACTGTACACTTAGTATGGCCAGATCACTCAAATATGGCTTAGGGTGGCCAGATTGTTCAATCTGGGATTGGATTCCTTCAACCCCCTAAACACTAAACCTATTTTTAAATATTTTATGCTTTCAGCAATTGAAATCTGGCCAAGAGATAATTTTAAAGACCAAAACGGAATGCCAACTTTTGTGCCATAAAATTAACGCGTGAGCATCCCTTTTCCAAAAAGGGTGGGGCAAAGGGGTTGGCGCTGCCGGAGTCATGCGGAGAGTCGCACACTTAAAATAGTTTTATTTCAATTAACAACAGAAATTCGATGAGTTTATTTGTTGTTTCTGTAGCGTTTTATGCGAGACAAGATAAGAGCGATGGCGACGGGCAAGAATTTTATGCCCGGGTCCGGGTCCACTCCGTGTGTGTGCGTGTGTGTGTGTGTGCGATAATGTTGACAGATAATAAACTGGGAAAATTACAAAATTACAATCAAACACAGAGACACACACACACACACACAAACACACGACATTTGCAAAAATGTTGTAACATGGCAGGGTAGATGCTAATGGCGGACCATTGTCGTGGCACCCGGAGTCGCTTTTATGGCTGGGCGAGCGTAAATTTGCCACCACAAAACTATTCAATTGAAAGTTATTTACGTTTATTGTTTTATATATTTGCAGTTGGAGCAAACTTAAAGTGCGCGTTGGCCTTTAAGCTGCGCGGAATTTGATTTATGGGCAAATGCCATTAGGCGAGGGCAGCCCATCGATTAGCCAACTCAGCCAGGCACAGAGAGAGGGAATCTAAATCTATACTTCCGTTGTTAATCATTGGCATCACTTAATGGCCCCTTCCGTCTTCCGTTCGATGCAATGAACTAGACATCTTTTTCCTACGGCTCTGTGCACACGCCCTTCAATTACAAATCTATGCGAAACGACCGACTCCAGATAATCTGCTAAAGGACTTCCGCCCGGTGCGTGCGCTGCGTGCAAAAGGAAAAAATATATACCAAAGCCTGGAACTGAAAACGCCATGATATACGACCGTGAAATCGAAGCGCACACAAAAGGCTTTAAGTGCCCGACTGCCGGCTCCCGGCTCCAGTTCCAGCCAAAATCAACAGACTATGGCCAGACTTGGAGACTAGTGCCTTGGCGTCCTCGCTCTCTTGGAGTGTGCACTGCAGTCCACCAAAACAATTTATTGCGCCACTGTGCCGTGTAGCGTGTCCGTAGGACAAGGACTACAACTCAGCGGGTTGCATGTTGCTGCTGCCGCTGCTGCTGCTTGTCCTGGTCTTAGGCCTGCTCAGGCGTTGGCATTGCGTTTTCGGCGGCCGTGTTGAAATTGACAGCAAAATAATTGGTAGATTATTTATGAGTGAGACAAGCGGGCCGCCCTTCCAGACAATGCCCGACCAAGTTTGTTTAGGTCCGCATTCAAATGCGAGCAACAGGAATGCGATTCACCAGCCAGGACAGACACTTTGAAGTTAAGAATTGGGAAATTCTTGAGAAATGTTTGCATTAAATTTAGCTGCAGCATTGAAAAGTTGAGCGTTTTTTGAGGCAAGCATGCTCAGAACATTTTGTGAGCGAAGCTATTTCGACGGACCTTCGACTGGGTTAATGAAACTAGACAAATTTTGTATAGGCGATAGATTCTAAGTACGAGAAGTAAGTGAGTAAGTATTGAGTACTGAGTGCCGACTATGGAGTACCAAGTTCTGAGAATCGAGTATCGAGAATCGATTGTCGAGTATCGATTGTTGTGCATCGAGTAACAAGAATCGAGTATGGAGAATCGCGCATCGGAAGTGGAGTATCAAGAATCGAATATGGAGAATCGAGCATGCAGAATCGAGTATCAAGAATCGAGTTTCAAGTATCTATGTAGTATAGAGAATCGAGAATCAAGAATCCAGTATCGAGTATGGAGAATCGAGTATCGAGAATCAGGCATCGGGAAGGAAGTATCGAGAATCGAGTATCGAGAAGCGAGTATCGAGAATCGAGTATCGAGAATCGAGTATGGAGAATCGAGTATCGAGAATCAGGCATCGAAAATGAAGTATCGAGAAGCGAGTATCGAGAATCGAGTATCGAGAAGCGAGTATCGAGAATCGAGTATCGAGAATGAAGTATCGAGTCGAAGAATTGAGTATAGAGAATCGAGTATCGAGAATCGAGTATGGAGAACCGAGTATCGAGAATCAGGCATCGAGAATGAAGTGTCGAGAATCAAGTATCGAGAATCGAGTATCGAGAATCGAGTATCGAGAATCGAGTATCGAGAATGAAGTATCGAGTATCGAGAATCAAGAATCCAGTATCGAGAATCGAGTATGAAGAATCGAGTATCGAGAATCGAGTATCGAGAATCAAGCATCGAGAATGGAGTATTGAAAATCAAGTATCGAGAATCGAGAATAAAGTATCGAGAATCGAGTATTGAGAATCGAGTATCGAAAATTAGTATAGAGAATCGAGTATTGAGAATCGAGTATTGAGAATCGAGTATCGAGAATCGAGTTTCGAGAATCGAGTATCGAGAATCGAGAATTAAGCATCGAGGATAGAGTTTGGAGAATCTAGTATCGAGAATCGAGTATCGAGAATCGAGGATCGAGAATCGAGCATTGAGAATGAAGTATCAAAATCGAGAATCGAGCATCGAGAATCTATTATCGAGTATGGAGAATCGAGTATTGAGAATCGAGTATCGAGACTCGAGTTTCAAGTATCTATGTTGTATAGAGAATCGAGAATCAAGAATCCAGAATCGAGTATGAAGAATCGAGTATCGAGAAACAAGCATGGAGAATGGAGTATTGAAAATCAAGTATCGAGAATGAAGTATCGAGAATCGAGCATCGAGAATGAAGTATCGAAAATCGAGTATTGAGAATCGAGAATTGAGTATAGAGAATCGAGTATCATGAATCGAGTATCGAGAATCGAGTATCGAGAATCGACAATTAAGCATCGGGGATGGAGTATCGAGAATCTAGTTACGAGAATCTAGTATCGAGAATCAAGCATTGAGAATCGAGCATCGAGAATAGAGTATCGAGTATCGAGAATTGACTATCGAGTATGGAGAATTGAGTATCGAGAATGCATTATCGGAAATCGACCACTCTTCATTTTTACCTGCATGTGATTTGAGGGAAACCGCATAGCGAACTTCAGATGTAAATGTTCTGAATAAGATTATGCTAAAAAGTATCAAACTTTACAATGAATATCACCCATCGCAGCTGGTCACACTTAAAGTGGCGCTGTAAGAGGCACCATCTGAGGCATAGGAAATCATTTTTGGGTAGAACTATTTGCAGTGTGCTGCAACAGTTTCAGTTGGTCGGTTGGTCCGGTCATATGTCATGCTTGGGCAGGCGATTTATTCTCAAGGCAGAAAATACTTCTCAAAATGCAAAATGCAAAAAGACCAAACAGACAGCAAAAGCAAACAAAACAGGGAAGGGCGGTGGAAGCTGCTGTGTGTGTGTGTGTGTGTGTTGTTCTACTAAATATAAATTACACCCACACATATATAAATTACCTTTTGATAAATCTCAGCAACAAAACTACAAAACAAAACATATAGAAAAATGTAGAGAGTGGTGTTCCCTCTGCGAGAGAATCGTGGATAGAGTGGGGTAGTCTTGCACACTTGAGAAATCTTTTCGAACGTAAATCAATCCGTGCAGCTACATCATCCTGCTACCAGGGCCATGACGACGTATTCCGGAGCACAGCAGGAGTCCGCTCCCGCTTCCCCAAACTCTTTTACAGTGGCCGGCACCAATTGCTTTTCTTGATTGTTTTGTGGGCTGTGCACTCTCTGGCAGTGCCACATATCGAAATGTAAATTCAACTTGCAGTTAGAATATCCTCGAGTCCAGGCCAGGACAGGACGGGACTGAACAGGAAAGGACAAGGAGGCTTGAGGGTTGCCCACAAAACAAAACTCCGCAAAACGATAACGACACTCATCATCAACCAAAGTCAGATTTGCCTCGGATCTCATCTCTCTCTCTCTCTCTTACCATGCATTTCCAACGCAATTTTTGGTTGGTACCCACAATTTCGTCTACTTTTGTAGGTCCTAGACATTGCCAACGCCAAAGTCGTTGTCGTCGCACAGTGGGGCTAGAAGAAGAAGACAATACACAATTTTCTGGCTTAAAATGCATGGTCGAACATGGAGCTATGCATGCAGGCTAGATCCGGCTCGAAGGACCAGGTTGAAAATGTTGAAAGCAAAAAGTTTTCGTGTTAAAATGAATTAATAGATCGCTGCTCGATTTATATGCGAGCTGTGATTTCCAAGAAACTATAAGAAGTTCCAAGCAAAACAGAAGAGTGTGGAATGAAGATAAATGGAAATTTGAAGTCAAAAATCGGAAAACACTGTCGGTTTTTAGAAGGGGAAACACTTAACAAATACGATTCTGCTGAACAGACTTGTAAATGTAGGTGTGGTCTATGTGGATGTTTTCAGGAACATCGAGATTCCTTTGGGACCCCATTTTATAGAGTTTTTAAGTTTCACTCTTTTCTAGGCCCGTTAAAGACTTGAAAGGGTGTAGAGAGATGTGCTTGTGGGTAACAATAGTCAGTGATTGAAGGCATGTTTTCAGTTTTTAGCCTCTACTTTCGCTACGCATGTTTGGAATAGCATCTAGAGCAGGGGTGCCCAAAATGAGCTTACGGGCGCGTGAACACTAATACAAATGCAGCAAATACAATTCAAACCAGAACAACCACAAGAAATAGAAAGAGAAACCTGATTTTTGTTTGTGTGTGTGTGTGTGGTCGAGCGCGAGGCAAGCGCTGACCACGCACAAGCAACAATTTTGTTGCGACTTAGGAGAGAGAGAAGAGAGACACATATGAAAATGTTGTTGCAGACCTTCGCTCGGAAAGAAAGAGAGGTGCGCTGGTCCTTAAAGCCCGATGGTTTTTGTACAAGAATAAATGGCGACAGAAAGTTTACTGACCAACTCCTTGAAGTTGGGGTTCCAGTCAAGCCCTCTGTTGAATGTAAAGCCTAGATTGAGTCTCCCCCGTGAGCTTTGCAGAGTTAACAGTGGAAATCTTGTACATGTGAAGGGTTTGAAGGGCTTACTCTAATTCTCACCCAAGTGTTTAGGGCACTTCTTCTACTTCTTCTTCTTTTGATCACAATTTGGTATACCTTTATTGGTTTTTTGATACTCTTCTTAGCCTTTGACCCCACAGTGCATCGTCTGCTGTGCATTTTCCGTTTTCGTTTACGCATCGTTTGAAATTTCTATGAATTGTAGATGCAATCGTCCAGGCCATGCCCTGGCTAAGACTCATGTGTTACATGTGTGCTCTCCTCCTCATCCCTGGCCCTTACCGCCCTGGTCATGGTTCACAACCCAACCGACCCCAAAAGTCAGTGGAGTGCATTTCACTTGCAGTGCATTTGGTAAGCTTACGACGAAGGCAAAGTTGACGATTCTGTTTTTGCGGCCTGGCAAATTGAAAAAAAAAAAAAAAAAAATACTGAGCTGGCACCCGTGTAGGTGGGGCTGCTGGGATTAGAGACGAGGCCCAATCTTTCATGACGAAACAAATATCCTCATAATTCAACAGGAAAATTGCCTCGGAGTCCACAGCTCGGACGCACGCAACGGGTGCACACCGAGCTTAGGCCTATATGAGAATTTTTCCATTCTGCTTGGGAGCTGAAAGGACCTTTGTTGGTTTTCGGTGATTTGCTTTGTCAGTGACAAAAATAATAACAGCTAGCCGCAGGCGTACCCTTGCCCCTTACCCGTAACCCTAGCTCTTACATATGTCAAGTGCCGGCTGAGGCTTACCACCCACTGTGTGTGTGTGAGTGAGAGACCTAAGGGTAGGGGGTTGACCATTTTTAATTACCACAATTTGAATTGCTTAAATAACTATTTGGATAACAATCAGTTTGTATGCTTTTAAGCCAACTTCAAAGGACAGTTTCCTAGCCTGGGAGGGGCCAAAGCAACGTTTTTTTTGGTTGCTATTTTAAGAAGAATTTTCTGAATTAATTCTTTAAGTCAGGTTTAAAGTGGTTGGTTTCTGCATAGCTTATGGCTATTTCTTTTCTATTTCTCTTTTATGCCTCTTGCAAATTCGATATTTACAATATTGAGCGACTTTTTGTAAAATTAAACAAACCTCACTAGAGGACATGAGGCTCAACTTATGCTCACACTTGCAAATTTGCATGCAAATGTTGAAGATCCACCAATCCAATCCCTAAACCAAATCCTCGTTCATCCACTCCATATCAGTCGCCTGCATAAATTTAACCCAAAATAAAAGAAAAAGTTGCATAATTTAATGCCTGTCTATGCTGCATGTTCATGACCGATGGACGACGATGGTATCAATGGACCGACGAAAAGGTGGACCGTAAAAAATTGCAAATCGAATCGAGCAGCCAGCGAAATGCCACTTGAATGTTGTGGGTGTGGGAGAAAGGGGTAGTTGGTCTGCATACCGAAACGTCAAGAGCACACTCGGACGACAGTTACACACGCCTAAGCCCACCTCCGTCCCAGTGCCACCATTCGGCTCAGGCTCATCGTCGTGGCATGCCAATGTCCATGGTATAAACATTGTTGACATTTGCCAAACCTACTTTAATCACTTTTTAACCCCATTTGATACAGTGTCAACATGCATGGGGCGCTGGCGATGGCGACTCATAAAATGGACAGTCCATACTCGGCCAGGCCCCGTCTGCCTGCCTGCCTGCCTGCCTGCCTGACTGAATGCAGCTGGAAAACGGCAAAAAAGAAAACGAAACATTTACTGTGACAAAAAATGCCAATGACAAACGCAGAACAAACCAGAAAAAAAACAAAAAGAAACGAAGCAAACGAACGGAAAAAAGGCAGCCAAAGGACTCTGTCCTCGACTCTCATACTCGGTGGCCCATTACCATGCCCTGACCCGTTGGCTGAGCTGCCAAAGCAATTGATTTACTGCACTTTGTTTGCCAAAAATTAATTGAGTTGATGACAAGTGCAATTGATTTATGCGGGACTCAAATGAGTGTGGACAAACGCACGGCTGGGGAGAAGAGAGGGCATGAGATGGGAGACGGGACAGGCAGTCGCGGGATGGATGGAAAAGCAATGCATGCGGGCTGGGGTCATCCTAAAACCAGGACTAGATAATTCCGTTGCTGATCGGCAAAAAAGTAACCACGGATCACACTTCTGTAAAGGGGGTAAAGTGTCGAGAGAACTGTGTGCCCATTCCACCCTTAAAAATATGAATATATTGCGACATCGAACTTCATTTGAAAATGTAGCGGGTACATCTATATATATGATTTACTAAATATATACAAGTGACACTTCATCACATTTTATTATTCCATGAAATACATTTCAATTCAAACGCGCAAGACATCAGTTCTTATGTGAAATCTGAGATCTCTTGTTTATCACATAAAGTGAGTAGAGTAGACAAACTCTTTGTTCACTTTGTCAGCGCTCATATTTACGTACATATATATGCCTTCGCTTCAGTCTCAAGATAAAGCCCTTGGCCCATACATTTTCTGTGTAATAGTGAGAGTAAGAATTATCAAACAAAACTAACAAAGCGACAATCATATATTTACATAACGACAATATTACATGGCGACCGTGACATGGGACCTAGAGTACCTACCAACAATAACTCCATACAGTTCTTTTCACAGTTCCCATACAAATTTTCAAAGGGAATCTAGTTTTCCTCCCATAAAGTGATATATGTATTTTCGTTTTAAACAGGCTGTAACTTTGACAAATAAGCTGATAGAAATGCCATAAAAAATCACATAGTTAGATCATATATTTGGCTATGTGCTTAAATAGCTATTACAAAAAGCATTCTCATGGCTATCCACTTCACACCTGTCACCAATAGCTGGCAAAGGTGACTGGTTTTTGAATCGAAAACTTCTTTTATTATATGTTTCGAGGCAGGATCGCACTCAGGTCCCAGGTACCCACTGCATCACCACCGGCTGAAACAAAGCGCTTTTATTCTGCGCAAAAAGCTGTAAAAATGTACACAACATTTTACGTCTCAGCTTCCCATCACCTCTTGCAAGATTATTAAGCAAAAAAAGATTCAGCGAAGAACTATTTAAGACTAAGAATAGTTCAATCGAACTATAATCCATTAAGGCTGGAATGCTACTTTCAATTTTCAGGGACAATTATTGTCGCAATTTTTCATTAATAGACAAAAGTCGATGCTGTGTATCATCTCAGCCTCTTAAAGAACATTGTGCGGTCAATTCAAGCACACTTTGATTCGCTTACACCTACGTCTTTTCCTCATAGACTTAAAATTGTGACTAAAATTGTACCTAAAAATTGAAAGTGTTATTCCAGCCTTATGATCATCTATCGTCTCTTTCAGATCAAAGGTCATTCAACAGTTTTGGAAACCAGCTAGTATCCGAAATTTACCAGGCTTGGAACAAAAACAATGTCACTGGAGCTTGCTTGATAGACCGCGAAAAGGCTTTTGCATTTTTTTTGCATTTATATCACC
This sequence comes from Lordiphosa magnipectinata, assembly GCA_037044535.1. NCBI lineage: Eukaryota > Metazoa > Arthropoda > Insecta > Diptera > Drosophilidae > Lordiphosa > Lordiphosa magnipectinata. Next base: position 472,312 of record JBAMBO010001346.1, read on the forward strand.
TTGTTTGGCCCGTTTAAGCCGGATATGGGCGTTTCTAAACTGGCGTGACGTTACGTTCGTACGAAAAGATCTTATTGAAAAATATGAAAATCTTGGATTTTTAAAAAGATTGTTCTATATTTGGGTAGCACTTAAGTAGCACTATAATCAGCAAAAACAATGACATTAATCAATCATATGGAGTTAAAGATATAAGCAAACATATATGCTGGCGTGACGTTACTTAAAACAGAAGTGGGTTTTGACTTGTTTTAGAAAAATGCAAAACTCTGCAAAATAGGCAAAGTTTTGTGTATGACATTCTTTTAGTAGAATTTGAAATAATACAAGTTTATGTTCCAGGTTATCTTATTCAAAAATGTTGGCCCCCTTTTTTTTTTATTTGCATAAGTATCTGACGTGACGTTACCTGACGTTACGTTACTCAAATTTCCTCATTATATTTATGTTGTTTTTGTTATAATATAAAGCAGAAACTTACAGTTAATTGCAATCATATAATTTCTTATTGTGTCTTCTGCATTATTTTTTAACTCTTTGTACCCATAGAAATAAATTAGAGACCAAAAATCAATGCAATTTAAAGGCATTTTTATGACAACAAAACGTATCCAAATGAGAAAAATGGCGTTTGCGCAACTTTGCATTCGAAAATCTCGAAATGGGCTATGAATATATTTAAAATTGGCTCATATTAGCTCATTATGATTATTTCCCCATGAAAATATGATAAAAAATAGTGTTTTTAAGTACCTTTCATTTTTTGGTCTCGGTGAACTTTTCTGTGGAAATGCTCATATACATATATAAATTTATGGGAGGAAAACTAGATTGTCACTCTAAATCTGTATAGGAACTGTAAAGAGGCTACTTGATTCAGCATAAATTGTTATATGTTTACAAGTTGATGATAAATTCGACGCTTAATTAAGTAGCCTTTTCACAGTTCCCATACAAATTTTCAGAGGGAATCTAGTTCTCCTCCCATAAAGTGATATATGTACAGACTTAAACCTTGCCAAATAAACTGATATAAATGCCATAAAAATCGCATAATTAGATCATATACATCAGAGAACTGCAGCGAGCTTACACGTGTATGTTCAATCACCCATATGCAGTTCAAGTAAACTTAAAGCTCAAAGCTCGTTGACCATTTTCAAGTAGCATACACAAAACAAAATATTCAAAAGTGATCGTGTATTGACGAATCATTGTATTGGCGAGCTCGTATACTGCATAGTAGAAATACATAAGTTGACTCGAAGCTTCGGCTACAAGTCACTGCGAGTACTTGTTGCCGAAGTCAAAGATTTATTGCGGGCTGTTACGATCACAGCGCGTACACGAGTAACCCAAGCATGCAAAAACAACAACTTGTGAGAGCAAAAGAGATAGAACGATTTAGGCATCTATTCGACGGCAGCTGCTTTGTTTTTGTTTAAGAGTTCTTGCAAACACAACATCAAGGAGAGTAAGTCGCGTGTATTATAGTATGTAACTCGCATGATACCCGCCCGTGGCCGCCGTAAAGCTCGCTGTTAAACGTTTAGCCGACAGCTTTAACAAGCTTGTTCAATTATTACCCGTGTGTAAAAAAAGCTTACACGTTCTGACATAATGTGCTTACGATCATTTCCTGGGGGTGCACACCAAAGTGGCGTGCACAAACAAGCCGAGTAAATGAGCGAGTGTACACGAAAATTAAGTACTCGTTCGAGTATGCTTAAATAGCTAAAATATTTATGCCATTACCCCGATAGTTTAAAAGAAACGATTTATTATGAAAAAAATGCCATAAATCGAGAGTAGTCTGACTTTGGAGGCCCAACTGGGAAAACTTTCTGCTGTACTTGTACAGCGCCTTTGATTTTTAAAGATGCATTAATATTTTCGCTATCGAAAATAGCTCATAAATCTAGATATTTACAATATCTATCAATACAACTGCCTTTATACTCATACTTATACTTTCCGCTCACCTGTGGCTAATTGTAACTACAACATTAGGAAGAATTGAAAAACATTTAAAATCTCAACTTGTTCGAACTCTTGCATTCGACTTTCCGAAAAAGTCAAATATTTAGGTAAACATTCAAATCAAGAAGATGACTAATGATTATTATGCATACAAGACAATGTTCTGAAGTAAACTTATAGATAGCAGAATTGAGACCATAATATACCAATCTCTATGAAGACCTATTCTAATGTATGGATGTGCGAATTCGAAAGGAAAGTTCTAAGAGCTTGCACGGCAACGCACAGAGAGCCCAGATTCGATTTCAAACAAAAAGCTATATAAAGCCACAGAAATGATCAGAATTGATAACCACATCGTTTATTTAACCAGATGTCACATAATGAGATGTTTGGACGACAAACATTTTAATAAGAGCGCATTTCTATGATGCCTCAAAAATGGCTTTGAAACTCACTCAAAATGCAGACGACATACCTTTAATGTATCACATTTATAGAAGAGCCAATAAAAAGCCCATAATAGAGCAAGATCTATCAGAAACAAACAAAAGATTTGACATTTCAATTTCAGTTAGGGACAAAAGAATTAGCAACCTGATTGGGAACAAGTGCGGGTGAACTTTTAATTAGAGTCAATAGTTCTTTTATACCTTTCCACTTTTATCTTAACTCTAGAAAAGCTTCAGGCAATGTTTTTGGTGACTTTTCATTGCAACCCCACTACAAAATAGAATAAAAATTTATTTATAAGGAGAATGTTCTTAAAAAGAGAAAACAAATAATACAAATTGAAATGAGAGCTCGATTGGAGACAAGATTTAAGAATAAGATTAATGCTTCTTAATTTAGTTAGTATATATATAGAATAGAACTTGAAGCGAGTCTAGGTGGCACACACTGCACTTGTTGCGCCGTCTTCTTGTGCATTTCGGCGCCGTCACGCTTGGATTTAGTTGTTGTAACACATTTCGAAGTGAGGCAGTTTCTTATGAATTAGCAGCTCTCGTTTTTATTTCCCGAATTTCGAATTCCCATTGCGCCGAATACCAGTTTAAGTAGCTCCCCTTCTCCCACCTTATAAGCTAAAGAAAAAAAGAATAAGAAAAACGGGAATATAACTACTTTTCTTGGCTAAACTAAAGGGTACCAACTCTTTGCTGAGGGACCCGTCGTCAATACGAGATTGCACTGAAATCAGGGCCTGGATTCTGCCTTCCTGAGATGATGACAGATCATTGAATGTACTTCAAAGTTCAGGTGTACGAGGCTGTAACAAATTCTTACTTCTAGAGGCACTTTACCTACAGAAAAATTCACTTTAATATAGGAATAAAGCTAAAGGATAAAAGAGGCAGCAGCAGGGAAAACTAAAATTTTGTAAGATTTTGAAGCTGCACTCGAGTTTGCTTAAGAGCTAGTCGTAAGTCAGCGAGAGAGAGAAGAGAGACAGTTGAAAATGCTGCTGTATTGCTGCTGCCATGCTTAAAGCAGTGTTCCCCAGCCATTGCCCCGAACACACTCGGCAATTCACAACGAATGCCTGCTGAGTGTCAGGGAGAGAGAGAGACATTCATATTTTCCGTCCTCTCTTCTAGTGGGAACCCTGGTTTAAAGTTGTCTCTACCAGAACAAAAGTTTTTAACTCATTAAATTCTCTCCCAGTGTTCGCCCAGCATTCGTGGTTGTTATTGTTGTTGCTTTTTAATTGAAAAATGTTGCTCGGCGGCTTGTCAACATTTTGATTTCCAATATGTTGTCGCCGCCATCGTCGCCATCATCATGCATCCCCACATTATAAATGGGACCCGCAGTGGGCGCCAACATTTTTGGCTAACAATTTCACACGACAGATGTTGTACCCTGGCCTATGGCCGCTTTAACCACTTCCGCCAGAGACCACCGCCCCCTCTGACATTTACCGTTAGCATATCAATAACACACGCTGCGCCAAACAGACCACCCGGACACCCCGGCCTCGACCTCGGACTCATAAAATATGGCAACGGGCGTCCATCAACCTGCACTCTCTGAATTGGGGAACGTGACACCAGCACCAGCACCAGAACCAGCGACGCCTGCTGACTACATTCGCCGTTTGATTTCGCATTTCATGCAAATTTTTGGTGGATAGACGAACGAGGACCTGAACCTGGACGCCAAACGCGGACGCTGTCGCATCATCGGAAATGAATCATTTGCTTCGTTTGTTGGCATCCGCTTGGCGCTTATTTCCGTTGCGTCGCTCGTTTTTGGCCTAAAACCCGGACCCAGGCCCGGTACCGGTCCGACGACATGTGTGCGCGGCACGCTTCCGTGACACAACACCAGGACCAGGAATACAGGAGCTTGGGCTCAGGTTGGTTTCTTTTTTTTGTTTGCTTCTTTTGCACCATCAACATTTGTCTGACACCTGCCGTAATGTAGAGCGGGACTGCTTCCTGGGGGTACAATGTTTTTCCCGTGGTGTTTCGAGGTGTGAACTACGGATTTTACAAATGAGAATAAATGTGGCTACCAAATAAGCGAAGTAGTGCATAGCTGGGGATGGGGTGAGAGTGGAAAAGGTGTTGGTTGGATAAGATGGAATTGACTAAGATTTGGTAAGCTAAGGTAAAAGAGAGAGAGATGTGGGGAAATGAGTTGAAGATGTGGTAGGATGAGGTGGAATGAGTTACTATGTGGTTAGATGAGTTAGAAAGTGATAAGATTTGGTAAAATGAGTTGGGCAGTGGTGAGATGAGGTAAGATGAGGTGGGATTAGAAGGGATAAGCTATAATGTGGTAATATGAAGAAAGAAGAGTTGAAATGAGCTATGATGTGATAAGATAAGGTAGTTGAAATGTGGTGGGTTGAGTTTAGGTTTGGTAGGATGTGGTGAAATGGGGTAAGATGTGGTAAAATCAGTTTGGCAGTGGTGAGATGAGGTAAGATGAGGTGGGATTAGAAGGGATAAGCTATAATGTGGTAATATGAAGTAAGAAGAGTTGAAATGAGCTATGATGTGATAAGATAAGGTAGTTGAAATGTGGTGGGTTGAGTTTAGATGTGGTAGGAAGTGGTGAAATGGGGTAAGATGTGGTAAAATCAGTTTGGCAGTGGTGAGATGAGGTAAGATGAGGTGGGATGAGTAGGGATAAGTTATAATGTGGTACTATGAAGTAAGAAGAGTTGAAATGAGCTTTGATGTGATAAGATAAGGTAGTTTAAATGTGGTGGGTTGAGTTTAGATGTGGTAGGAAGTGGTGAAATGGGGTAAGATGTGGTAAAATGAGTTAGGATGTGGTTAGATGAGGTAGAAAATTGAGGTGAAATAAGCTACGATATGGTCAAATGAGTTAGGCCGTGGTGAAATGAGGTAAGATGAGGTGGGATGAGGTGGGATAAGCTATAATGTGGTACTATGAAGTAAGAAGAGTTGAAATGAGCTTTGATGTGATAAGATAAGGTAGTTTAAATGTGGTAGGTTGAGTTTAGATGTGGTAGAAGGTGGTGAAATGGGGTAAGATGAGGTGGAACGAGTTAGGATGTGGTTAGATGAGTTAGAAAGTGATAAGATTTGGTAAAATGAGTTGGGCAGTGGTGAGATGAGGTAAGATGAGGTGGGATTAGAAGGGATAAGCTATAATGTGGTACTATGAAGTAAGAAGAGTTGAAATGATCTTTGATGTGATAAGATAAGGTAGTTTAAATGTGGTGGGTTGAGTTTAGATGTGGTAGAAGGTGGTGAAATGGGGTAAGATTAGGTGAAATGAGTTAGGATGTGGTTAGATGAGGTAGAAAATTAAGGTGGAATAAACTAAGATTTGGTAAAATGAGTTTGGCCGTGGTGAGATGAGGTAAGATGAGGTGGGATGAGGAGGGATAAGTTATAATGTGGTACTATTAAGTAAGAAGAGTTGAAATTATCTTTGATGTGATAATTTCAGGTAATTCAGATGTGGTAGGTTCAGTTTAGGTTTGGTAGGATGTAATGAGATAAAGCATGATGTGTTGAGATGAGTTGGAATGAGTTAAGATGAAGTGAAATGTAGTAGAATGAGCTTAGATATGTCAAGATGTCATAGGAAGTGATGGGATATGATTAAATAAGGTAGAACTAGCTAAGATTTGGTAAAATAAAGTAGGTTAAATGAGGTGGAAAGAGTTCAGATGTGTTTAGATGAGGTAGAAAGTGCTAAGATCAGGAGGAATGAACCAAGATGTGATAAGATGAGGTAGTTAGCGTTGAAGTGTGGTAGATTAAGTTCAAATTTGGTGAGTTGAGTTGGGGACTGGCAAGCTGAGTTGAGGTGAAACGAGGTGGAATGAGTTGCAAGATAAGGTAATATAGTATGAGATCCGGATGGCGATGGTGTGCCTAGATGATTTGCAGACAAGGCAAGATAAAGTTAAGTCTGGCTTAAGCGACACACCCCACGATTTTTAGAATCATAAAAAAAAGTCTCTTCGATTGTTTTCACTTCACATAAAATTTAGTTTTCTTTTTACTTTCATTAACATTTACATACGTTTGAGTGCGTGTCTGTGTGTGTGTGTGTGTCTGTCGAGTTACATATATGGTCCAACTGCTAGCTGAACTACGCTAAAAATTTACTTTACAAACTCTTTCTCCGCAGAGTTGCCATTAATCCACAACACAAGAACGTATCGAACACAATTGCCAGTTATTGCCGCATTATTGTTCTCTCCCCACCCCCTTCATGGTCATCGGTCTGGCCTAGACAACGCTGGCCAATAGAACGGTTACATCGTCCGGTTTGCCACCCGGAGCATCAATATTCTGCCTGCGTGCATTCTGACTAAAGGGTGAATCATGATCCGGATTGAATGCCAAGGTGCGCGCCATCAAAGCAATGGTATTGGCCAACATTTGCAGCTTGGAAGGACTCGTCTTGCCAGCTGCATCGCTGAGTACCTCGATCAGCATCGCCTCGGGCACATTGTCAAACACTCCATCGGTGGCCAGAAGTATCACATCGCCGGCCATGGCGCCAAACTGCATAGTGTCGGCCATCTCGGGACCATCGGAGAGCGCATTCCAGTCATATCCGGGCGGCGGTGCCGAGAGTTGGTAGGGAGTATTAAAGGCGTGCTGCTGCTCCGTGGAGCGACACACCATTTGGCCTTGACGCACCACCATAAAGCCGCTATCTCCCATATTTGCCGCATAGATCATGCTATTCTCGCGACGCAGAGTCAATATGCAGGCTGTGCAACTGCCCAGCACCGGTTTCTTCTGTTCCAGCAGATTGCAATAGGCACGCGACAGCAGCAAATCGGGACGCTGCGCATCGAAGCGGGGGGCCCGGGATAGACGCTCGCATGAACGCATCAAAAACATGCTGAATGCACCCGGATCGATGCCGTACATGCGCCAGCCACCGACACCATCGGCCACACCCAGAGCATCGGCCGAGACGGTGGAGGACTTGAACCAGGCATCCTCGCCATACTTGCCGTTGCAGTGGCTGGGATACTCGTTCAAGTCCTTGGCAAAGCCGCAGGACACAGCTACTAGGCGAGGGTGCAGGTCCTCAAAAAACTGCCTAGGGTCGGGTTGTGCAACGGCATCATCAGCAACTTCCTCCTCATTGATGTCCTCCCCCTGACCCTCGGTCAAGCAACGTCTCCATTCACTGACATAGCTGGTGGCCATCTCCGCCAACGTATGGTAAAAGCAATCCCATGAACGCCTCAGCAACCGCCGAGAACCCTCCACATACGACCAACTCATGATGGGTAGTTGAAACGGCTAGATTTGATAAAACTGCAAAGGTTCTGCCCGAACACATTCAAGCAACGACGAACATTGACGATGAAAAACTAAAACTTTGGATAAAAAGTGTAAAATGTACAAAACTGAGTCCAAAAATAGCTATACATTTATTTTTTATTTTTTTTCTGTAGTTCGAGTTGTGTATTTTGTAAGATATAACCTCACCGAAAGCCAAACGAAAACTAAAACGAACTGAAATGGAATGTGTACAAAGCCCAATGACAGTTTGGGGCTGGAGAATGAGTTTAAAGTCAACACTTGCTGAGAGGCAAAAAAAATTAAGGGAAGTATTTGCAGGAATTTGAAGTCGATCAGCTAAGGGATTCCTTCCTTTCTCTTTGTTTTTGGTGGTTGTTGTTGTTGTTTGACAAATGAAGTTAGCGTTACTAGCTAGGAAGTGCTTGGTATTCAATATATCATTCAGTGGCAAGACTGGATTTGTTGTCGTGGGAAGAAGAAGAAGTTATATCGCAATGTTTCAAGTCTTTGGAAAAGACTCCTTCTTTTTCATCACCTGGTCTTACATTCCTTCCTCTTCTGATGTCAATGTTTATTTATTTAGACTACAGAAAATACAAGTTGTTCTTATCTCATTGTTTTTTGGATGACTTTGAGCCTATCCCGTCTATCATGATTATCCTTCGATGACTCACCTTAGCTTTAACTTTCTTCATAAAATGACTCTGTAGAAGGCTTAACTAAACTGTCTCTAGACTGTTTTCCAATCATGCTTCCATCTAACCCTTCAAACTTGAGCACTACTTTACTTCTTTACTTCTTAACCCCTTGTTTAGCTAACAGCTATTGTTGCTTAACACAACACTTAAGTTACCCCTCACTGACCTCCTTGCGAATCTTTCAGACACCGCCCAGACACTCGCCGGCTCTCGTTTTGGACTGCACATCTACTGTCTGATGGCTTTATGTTTCCTGGCCTGTAGGCTAGAACTCCTACGGAATTCAGGGAGACTGGCAAAACTGCACAGTTCCGCAGACACTCGTTTATTTCGCACAGGTCGATACACTTTCTGTTCGCACTTACACTGTGAAACGAGTCCTTTTTGACCCACAGGGTTGTCGAGGATGGTTGCAACAAATTAATATCGAACTTGCAGTAATAAAACAGTTGGAGTTCGTTATACCATATTGTTCACTTTCTTTGATATTTCACTTAAAACTAATTGACAGTTGTATAAACCTATCAGAGGTACGTCTCCAATCCGGCTAATCCGTAGTCGCAGGATATCGTTGGCTAAGGATACGCCGTGCCACGCCTAGGCATACGCTTGACTCGCAGGCTTGCCTGTTACGCACAACTTCCCACGTACTGCCCTACTGTTGTCTTTTAAGGACTCCAAAGGATGCGCTGGCTAGTATGATCGTCTATACCGTCGAATCTGCTTTCGACACACAGGCTCTACTTACGCTCAGCTTCCGTTTCTCGATTCAAGTCCAAGTGTTTTCACCAGGATATTTCGTATACTGTTCAAGTCCTTCCACGAGAACTGTTCCGTATCCCGTTCAAGGACTCCGCACTCGATTTCCCGTCTGTAGTAATCTTGGGTACTTCATTTCGCCACACTTGTACCTTCACAATATCGCACTCGCTTAAATTCCGATTCATATTGACTTTCCTCTCTGCCGTCTGCGACGCCTTATATAGCCCTCCTGGGCTGTCTCCCGGTGTCTTCTTGTCGCCTTGTAGAACATTCAAAATTCCAAAACCTTCCGTACGGCACTTTTCTCAGCCTAGCAACAGCGCTCTTTCGGCAACTGCCAGCGATACCGCCTCCTTAGCTTATTGGAGCGACTGCGACAACTAGCTTTTACTCCACATGTAAAACCCAATGTGGAGGAAAGCTTGCGTATACTTCTCGCTGTGCTGTTTGGGTCGTAGTTGAGTAGACGAACTGTTTCCGATGAGTGTAGAAACTGATTAATCCGATGTAGTAGTAGTAGTAGTAGTGCTCTCTTTATTTAATTTTTCATGTGTTATTCTTTTATATGAGTATTTATCACTATTTTAGGAATAAAATATTAAAATTCAAAATTCTAGAGATATTAAAATAGAGTTAAGAAAGGCTTGGCTTAACAGCCGTTTGCCTGGCGTTATCCAGTGCTTTCTGCTCGAGTATTGGGCTAAACTGACCTCTGCCTTAGAGTACTACACACAGCTTCCCCGGTCTTCCCGAGATACTGCATCGCTCCTCAAGGCAGGGGACCACGCTGTTGCCGCATGTCTTCGTGACTTAATACTACAGATCACCGTAGTCAAGCAAGATATCCTGACGGTACCGCATACATTCCCGCAAGAATATTGCAAGGGGTCGCCAGTTTGGCCCATTTACAAACAATTTGGACAAAATGAAATACATCTTCCCTCTCGCGTAGGTTGCACAGCTCGCATTGGTCATTTGTTGTTGTGCTGTAAGGAGTGTAATTTAGGTAAAGGAGTTCCGTTCGCGCCTTAAATAGCATTGAAATTGTTGACGCGTCAAACTGATCGTTGAAATAGTTTGTTTCATTTAGATTATACTCCAATACCCTGTACGTATATCTAGACTGACTTTGGCGTGCTTGGGACTCGAAGAGATCTCGTGCGTGTTGATCTAGCTTTTGCAGAAGGTTGATATAAAGGTGATCCCACGTGTCTATTGCATTCAAGTTGTGCTCAAGGCCCTGCTGCGTAGCCAGTTGCACCCACTCTGCGAAAAATTGCGTTTTGGACTCCAACAGATACGTTGCCACAATTCGAGGCAGTCTTGATTGGGGCATTTTCATCACCTTTACGAGGTAATCAAAGTGTAACTGCAGCGTGCACGTGTAGAGAGTGGGCAGACCTGTCTCAAGATGTATCGCATAGTTTGGCGTGTTCAGTGGAAGGAAGAATAATTTTTTCACGAAAAAGTAGAGAAGCTTCTCCACCTCCTCGTAACTGGCGAGTCCACCTCCTCGCTGACCAGTCCGTGATCGTCAATCCAACTGGTCAGGCGGTTCAGGATAATTGAAGTGAATATCTTCGTGGACACATTTAGGAAGGATGTCCGTAGTACTGAGCTTGTGCACCCAGTACAGATTGGCGAAGTTACGTCGATGGTAACCTCTCGTTGAGGCCGTTGCTTCGAGTGGGGGGTCGATAAGCAAGTTCGCCCAAGCCGGGTTGAGGTTGCCTCGCGTCGAGGACTTTCGTCATTCTGTTTGATTGCTGCGCATTCGCAGTCTGTCGTGCTGCTATTGCCGTGGCCTCCTATTCATTTCCCCTTTCCATTGCATTCGGCTTGATTTCCCTCTCGCTCGCCTCATTTCCCCATTAAACCCTACCCTACTGTCTGCGAGAAATACCCATTCCTCACAACTGCCACTCTCCAACGATGATCCTTTGTTTCTGGTGGGTGATTTCTTACTATGTCCAAAAAAATTTGTATATTTGCAGAATTTTATAATTAGGGCAGTTGGCAATTGAAGACGGGTAAATAGGAGGTGTCAGTCAATCGGTTTATAAAATGGCATAATTTACAAAAATTCTTATATGACCTTAGATTGACATGAAAAAGGGCAAATAAACATGTAAATAGAAGGTTGATCAAACGGACAAAAAAGTCGCACAATTTCTAAAATTTCATGAGTATAGATCAGTCTTGTCCAAACTCGCACAATTAAGCATTGCGCTTGTGTGCGTAGCAGCGGCACACGAAGTAAACGTCACATGAGCAACTATCAAACTAACAAATACCTCGTGAGACAGCTAAAAGCCGAACACGCGCATCGTAAGAGAGCAAGACGCCTAGCGTGCTATTTATGGAACACACATATTCTCTCTCTCCATATGTGTGTCGGTTGCGACGCCAGCAGAATTATGAGTTGCTATCCCATTGGATAGGTTTTTGGCATTTAGGACACCACTAACTTAAATTATTATGAAGACGAGTAAATAGACATGGATGGTAAGGTTCGAAAGGTCCAAAAAATCTCGAAATTTACTAAATTTTATAATCAGTTTAAACTATTGAAGATTTCATAGATAGCAATTGGCAGGTAAGCTTCACTTCTTCGTTTGTCTGAATTGTCCCTAGATACCTAATCGTTTCTCAGTGACTCAAGTGCCAGTGACGGTCTCCAGAATTGCTATCCGATAAGTTAGTAAGCTTTCTCAAATAGTTCCCTATGTTCGCCCAATACTAGATGACAGTCGAGATAGTAGAGTGAGAAGCTGCATATTGAAATACAGCATTCCAAGTTCTATAAGGATAGGGTCAGGAAATGACATCTCCCCTCATTTTCAGTTGTAAGTGACATGATACATTCTCTTATCGATTTTAGTCGTTTAAGCGAGCTTTTCAAATCCAAGGTCGAGTTACTTATGAATCCTCGAGGGGCTAGTGCTTTGTCTGTGGATTCCTTAAGGCCTTGTCTTTAAATGTTTTGAGTATGTTGAGTTGCTGGGCTTATTGCACTTAGCCAGTTTAATCTCTATACCAAAAATATAAGAAAATGTTGCTGTTATCTAAAAACAGAAGTTTTCTGTTATATAGTTGGGCAGGCGATTATCAACATACTTATGCAAATCATTTCTATATAACCAATATGCAGATCTAGAGTATATAGGTGTGCATCGTCCAGGTCAGTTTGTAGTGTCAAAGCATAGCTCGGGGTTCTTAAGGTAAAGTGGCGAACATTTAGCGAATGTTTAGCGAATATTTAGAGAATCTTCTTTAATAACTCAAAATTTGTAATAAGGGCTGCAAAGCGGTATTAAACCGAACCCCGTAAAACCAGTTTGGTTTGAGTTTTTTGAGTTCCTCGAACCGAACCTTCTAGACTTACAACTTGTCGACCCTGAACCCTAACCGGACCTTAACTTTTTATACCCTTGTAGAGGGTATATAAAAATTGTCCAGATGTTTGTAACGTATAGAAGGAAGCATCTCCGACCACACAAAGTATATATATTCTTGATCAGCATGACGAGCTGAGTTGATATAGACAAGCCCATTTATCTCTTCTTAACCCACCTTAACCAAACTTTACACGAAGCCTTTTGGTACATATACGCTGCACATTTATCGGAATCGACCGGATCGGATGACTATATCATATAGCTGCCATAGGAACTATCGTTCGAAAAGTAGTTCTAGCTAGAAAAACTTTTTTGTCTTCAACGCAAACGAGCCAAAACCTCGTATTTCTAAGTTTTCTAAGCTTTCACACAATTCCACCAAGTTTTATGGAAATCGGCCAACCATATGGTATAGTTGCCATACAAAATATAGGTCTGAAAAAAGTCTTAGTAGGAAAAACTTTTATTGTTTTTTATGCTAATGCTACCAAACTTGTTACTGCTCAATATTATATGCTACCACACAATTCTGCCAAGTTTGAACCAAATCGGATGACTATAGCATATAGCTGCCATTGGAACTATCGGTCGAAAAAGAAGTTCTAGTAAGAAAAACTTTTTGGTTTTCCCTGGTAGCGTCTTTATACCTTCCAGTTGTGAATATTATCAGTTTCCACACAATTTTGGGAAGTTTGGTCAAAATCGGATGAATGTATCGTATAGCTGCCCTATAACAAACTGGCAAGCAAATGCTCAAAGTAATGTCGCCATCAAGCTGCAAGGGTATATAATCTTCGGTCGAGCCGAAGTTAGATTTCCTCTAATTTTATAAAAAGGTTCAGTTTAAAAAACGACTTGAGTCACTTTTATAAGAACTTGTATAATTTCATCACGAGTCAATTTAAAGAATTGCAATACTTACGTCGCACATAAGGGTACGGAACGAAGAGGCTATCTTTCAATATCTGACATCAAACTCTTTTGGTAGCCGTGGATGAATTCGTTACAAAGAATCAGAACAATAAACTTAGTTCATTCGACTGTTCAAATAAAGCAGAGAATTTTACCGATTCGTTTCAATTCACCAAAAATTGAATATGCTGCGAATGATTAGCTCCTCTTCCAGAAGTTAAATGAATCTTTATTTGATATTTGATCTCTTTTTATAAATTTTTGGTTAAGACCCGTGCAATGTATCACACAAACTAACATCGCCGGGTCGTGCTCCCATTTGGAAGTGCGTTATCTTAATCTATTCTTGGGTGCCTCGCACTTGTGTTCAAACGCAAGCAGCTAGTTGTGACCTCTGCACTTGTGTTAAAACTGATAGCTGCACGACCGAAGAAGCTATGAACCAAGTTTTGCAGGTTTCGACCTTAAGATTGAACCAGTCCATGAACTGAGCCTTAAACTTCATAAAGGGTTCGAAACTCCGGACCGAACCTTCTGAAGAATTTTGAAGATTTGCAGCCTTGTTTTTAATACAAATTAAGTCTAGGCTTAATATGCTTCGCTTCTTCCAACTTCAACCAAAAAAAATAATTGATCCTCTGTTAATGGAGGCAGCTGGGTCAATCCCGAAACGTTTAATAAAACAAGCCACAATTCGGCCTCATCCTCCTCTTTCTCCTCCTTCCCTGGGCAATTCAACTCAATTATGCACAATTACGGACACAAACACACAGGCACAAAGTGTGGCTGAGTTGAGAGCAGGAGGTAAGTATGCATATCTCTTGCACTCCTCCCGCTCCCCTGAAACCCCCCCTCCCCTCCCCCCTCCCAACTGACGAGCCTATTTTAATAGCCAACGGACCTCAACTTAACTGTACATGGACTGCTCTCCAGTTGGGGCATTTTTTGGCATTGGCTGGCAGATGCGGCACTTGAATTGCATGCATAGCTCATTGCCTGCCACTCGACGTGGGTGAAGTGCAGCGGGGAGGAGGGGAAGGACGACTGCTGCTGCTGCTGCTGCTGCTGTCAAAATGCCATTGAATTGCTTAAATACTTTCGTCGTCGTTGGCGTTGTCGACGTTTTTTGGTTGCCATGATGATGCAACATATGCGTGTGGCAGGAGCCTGGAAATGAATGCATTGAATGAGCGATATGAAGTGCAATCAATGCAAAAATGTTTTCAAGTGCCCAACCAGCCAGGCCAGACCAAACCTAGACAATCCCATAACTGCACCAGCTGCAGTCAGCCTGGGGGAATGGGCCCAAGTGGCAGCCTATTAGATATTCCCAAATAGAGAGTCTCACTCCATCTCTCCCTCTCTGTGTGTGTGTGTGCGTGTGTAAGTGCGTCGGTGTGAAAGGATTATTCACACACTATTGATTTCAAATTGAGTTGACTTCAAATCCGTCTGAATTGACAGCACATGGCACATCCATCCCTATGCAGCAGACATGAGACTCTGGGACTGTGAGCCACCAGCCGGAAGTTGACTAATGAATTTAATTTGCAGTGGGTGTTGAAGCAAATAGAGCGACAAACAGATAGGCCAGGCAGATGCCAACCAGCCAGTAGACCAGCCAGTGACTGATTGACTCACACTAGGAGTCGGTGACTCTGTGTGTGTGTGCGCGCGCGCTCGCTGATGCGATGCGCCTGTAAGTAGGCAACTGTTTTGTGTTTAACCACTTAACGATGACACAAAAATTACAATATTCCAGAGAGGGTTGGGATTTTTGATTTGGGGATTCCTTGAGCTCAATTTCTTATCCCTTCCTCCTTGGGGTGTATGATCTTAAACGTTTTAGCTGGAGTCAAGAAACTTAAATTGGTGGCCCTGGTGAGTCGCTACTTGATCTTGCTCGCTGAAAGACTGACACTTGTCCTACGCTCTGCCAAGTCAGATTATTTTGATAACCCCAACCAAAATCGTTACTTTTTTCTACTTTGAAATCATTTGTGCTGTAGCAAGGGCACTTGGGTACATTCTAAAGAGATTGATGGCCAAGTATTTGCTCTTGATCGGAAGGCTAGGCTCAGATGCTTTGGTCGATTTGGTCTTGCTTTGGTTGCCCCTACGTTTAATGAGGAAGAGATCAAAAAACCCATATTGAATGCTGTCGATGGAAAGCACAGACGAATGAGGGAGTCTTCCTTGGCTTATACTAGAAACGTGTCTTTTTGTTTAGGCTGCCCAACTCATGCCGACCAATTTAGGCTGCCGTCAACTTTCTCCAAAATATTTGATAGAATATTTCTGTGCATTTGAAGCGGTTGAAGATGTCTTACCCGACCAGTAGTTGGGCCATGGGGAACCATCCAAAGTGTTCTCTCGTCCTCTTGGATGTGGGGCTTAATGGTCTGCTTTTTACGCTGAAGTAACTCTTTCCTGCTGCTTCGTTCCGTTTCTGCGAGGGCGCCGATTTATGTTTTAGTCAGGGTAGTATTCTCAACTTCCTGTCGTATTCCGTCGCTCATCGTATCTTTATGGCTTCATCTGGAGACGACATTACTTTTGTTGCATTCAGCAATAATCATAAATGGATTGTTTTGGTCGTTGGGCGACCTAAGCCGTCAATGGTTTCAAAAGTCAGCACTTCATGTTCGCTGTGGATTCGCTCATTTATTCTGATTCCGCGATTCAGTACCTTGACGTGACCCTGAACCATGCCTGCACCACGTCTAGGCGGCCTCAAGCATTGAAATTTGATCTCTGAGCTCTCACCTCTTCGACGACTTCCAGGAGACTATGACATCTTGGGCAGAAGACCCACAATACCATCGTCGCTGAAGCCATTGAATCCTACTGAAATAATATCGTTCTGGGAGGCAGACCTCCACCCATCAGAGCCCCTAATGTGACCTCAGCCCTCACGAAACCATAAAAGTAGCAGAGCAGATCTTTTTTCTCTTTTCTAGACATTCTTCTGATCTGCACCACGAAACCCTCAACTCAATCACTAAATAGGATTCTAGTCGATTCTATCATGTCACTCGTAGTAATAAGTAGCGGAAGATTTGCTAGAGTCACACAAACTTATCGGCTTTCAAGCGACTCATCCTAGCAAACATTTTATATGGCAGAAGATAAGAATGCAATTCTTCCGATATCACACAGTAATCTCAACTCATCTCTTTTCGGGAAGAAGTTTGCCACTCTGCGACACTGCTGGATGGAAAGAAAGCATTTCGGCTGGGAGATAGGAAAAGAAAGCGTTTCATTCTGGGGATAAGAAAAAGTAAAAAAGCGATTCTTCCTGGAGATGTAGTTTGTTGTTGGGGAATAGCGCACTGCGACCAATACTGATCTATTGTGCCCCCATACTTAGTTTACAACTCTCCTAGCAGCCCTATTTCCTGTACGAATGTCAGGATTTTCGTGGGTTCTAGGTTATTTATCTTGTTGGGGGGGGTAAGCTGTGTTCCCCAAATCTGCTGAATCTGCGCCTCGATAAAGCATCGCAGTGGGCTGGTATATGTTCTGAGGACTCCTCCTTCTCCTGGAGATAAGAAAAGGTATTTTCTGAATATAGAAAATCGTTTCTTCCTGAAGATATGAATGAGTCTCTTATGTGGAAAAATTTTTACTTACTCTGCGCGGCCCTTGCACTGAAACACGTTTGTAACGACGCCTTAGACGGCTGCGCCATGCTGCGCGTCTAATGCAACGCATCTAATGTGTTACCTGTATTGAATAAGATGTACTTGTATTGAAAACATTTACCAATTTTTGCTGGATTGTAATTCTCAACAACTAATTCCTTACTCAGCCAATATAAATAGTGCAATTGAAATTTTTGATTAATCGCCAATGCCCAGATTGGACTATGAAAATGCGAGTGCACTTTAAAAAGTATCGCATTCATGTCTTTAAAAATATATATATAAATAATATATGTTAAAAATATGTTATAATTGCCAAACTATAACACTAAGAAAATACAAGAACGAATAATTTGAGTACGAAAATATTAGGTCGTTCTTGAATTTTCAAGAATTTTGCTCTTGGAATAGAGATGAATTCGTTCTAAACGTTCTCAATTTGGTTTTTTATAGGCATGGGGAGTGAAGGCAACTTAACTTTGAGAGAATAGCGTTGGACTCGCTCTCGCAGAGAGAGAGAGAGAGAGCGCATGCCCAGTTCGCATGCCCAGTTTGATGCGTACGAAAGGCAACTGCGTTTATTTATAAGTGTGTTTTCGGCCGCTCGTTTAGCTCATGGATGATAGTCGAGTGGGCTAAGCTGCCCGTCGCCTGTGTGTGTTTCAGTCTTTCGAGGTACCGAGTTCAAGTCCCAGAAAAGTAAGTAAAAAAAGTAAGTGACGGACCACGTCGGTCGGGTCGTGTCGGTCGTGTCTCTCACACCCCCACCTCAAATATTCTTTTTAAGTTTTTTATTTTTAGAATTATTCGTACTTGGATCAAGTACTGAAACCCTCAAGAATTATTCATACTTGGATGAAGAGCTGAAACTCTTGAATCAGGAATGTCGTCGGGATCCAAAATTCACTCTTGGATCCAGAATTTTCACACTTACCGTATTTTTGAGAACGAATGCTCGCGATTCAAGAGTGAAGTTCTCTATTTTTTCTCTGAGTGAACCAAACTCTCCCTTTAAACTATCGGCAAATTCTCTTTTTGACAAGAGAGATGAGGAATACGGCAAAATTTTTATAGCTCAGGGATTAATTTAACAGCCTCGCTCACTCTCTCAACAGAACACTTTATAGTGTTTTTCTCGTGATTTCTGTTTCATATTTCTCGAGGAGAGAAACAGACAAAGCTGTCTTACGATAACAGCTTGATGGGCATAATGTCATTCGATTCTCAGTAGCTGAGCATAAGCCACTGAGCATAACGAGTCAACTGTCAAAGTGTCTATTTTGTTGTTGTTGCGTTAGAGCGTAAAAGAGGAAGGGGGTCAAAAGTACACATACACACTTGCAGTCTACCGCGTGCGTTCTGTTTAGCTCAAATGCAGGCCAGTACCAGCATTCAGTGAGTGGAGGAAGTCCCACAAGGTTCAGTTCTAGGACCAATCCTTTGGAATGCTATGTATGAGGGCGTCCTGCGGTTATCACTACCGGAAGGCTGCTCTCTTGTTGGTCTAGTATCAGTTGTGTACGAGACCACGAAAAACTGTAGCACCGCTATCGACCAGAGCCTGCAGAGCACAAAACTGAAGCAGTCTTGATCAGCAGCACAAAGTAAGTAGACAAGGCATCCGTTAGGATGGGATCAATCATCATGGAGTCGCAACCAGCTATAAGATGATGCCTAGATTCATTCTGAACCACAGACTCAGCTTCAAACAGCAACTTGAGCAAGCCAGCACCAAAGCGGCAAAGGTGACATCAGCTATCACCAGACTGAAGGCCAATCTTAGAGGCACAAAACATAAAAGCAGGAGGTTAATTGCAAGCGTGGTCTCCTCCACGATTCTCTATGGGCTGTCGATCTGGGAATACGCGGAATATACAGGCTGTTCGCTCTAAGAATCGCTACCTGCTTCTTCAGAGTGTCCGAAGACGCGGCAATGGTTGTAGCCGGCATAATCCTTATAGACGTTTTGGGAGCCGAAGGTAGAAGTTTGATAACTGGAAGCAGCGGAACTCCACAATGGCCAAGTGGCAATCCAAGTGAATCCAAGGAAAAAACGGAAGATGCTCCCTCCAATTAATACCAATTCTGGAGCCCTGGCTTAGTCGACGGCATGGTCAGGTGGACTAATACATATTGCAAATGCTGACGGGACATGGTTGACACCGAAAGACCAAAGCAGTCCAGAAGAAAACTCCTGCTAAGCGTAGTGAGCTCAGCGATGCTCTACGCAGCTTCAATCTGGGCACCAGCTACGGCATACAGCTCATATGTGCGAGGAGCAAATGCAGTGCAGCGCATTTGCGCTCTCAGACTTATTGGTGCATACAGAACAGCTTCAAATGATAAGGCCTTGGTGGTAGCGGGACTTATCCCATTCGACCTAAAGGCGCAACGATGACAACCTACAAGACAAGGAGGTACACATGAGAGCACTGCAGAAATGGCAAGATCGGTGGCAAAATTCAACCAAAGGACGATGGACGCACAAGCTCATGCCTAAGATGGAGCCCTGGCTAAACAGAGGACACGGACAGGTTACGTACTAGCTGACACACCTATTGACTGGACACGGGTTTCCATAGCACATTGGTCGGAAAAGCCCATTTTTTGCCAAAAAGTCAAAAAAAAAAATATTTTTTCTTATATCTTCTCTAGTATTTTTGAATTCTAAATACCTTAGCCAGTATTAAAAAACCTTAAAATATTTATGTTGTGCCATCCCTGCGGCTGTTTCAGGGCTGCGAAGTCAGCTGTTACATAAAAGCTGAATGAACTGCAGTTGTAAATGTCAGATTAATCTTCAACATGTGCACAATGACGTGGTCTTAACAGTTTTTGCGCATATTTGCGCCATTTCAAAATAAATTGAATCATTGCAGACGAAGTCGTTTTTTGCCGGAGAGAAATGCTTGACGTTTGGAAGAAAAACAAGCAGAACAGTGGTGCGCTGTTGCAATGGGCATTGAAAAAGACGTCTGCCTTAGCCCCATCCAAGCAAAATATATCCGACATAAAAACGGAAATGCGTAATTTTCCAAATTATGTAAAAAAAGGACTTCAAAAATGCAATAGACACATGGGTCGATTTGAAAAAAAGCACGAACAATATCTTGTAAACGATTTAACAATTGTAATTAAAAAAGATGTGGTGCAGACTCAGAAGACCAACTGTAAAAATAAACTTGGTCGGCCTCGTTTGAAATACGAGAATGGAAAATCGAGCCTTAAGAGAAAAATTGTGACCGATTTATCGAAAGAGAACGATGCTTACGTTCTTCTACACGCAACATCAGTTTCTGCAAAAAAGGCTAAGGATAAGGACTTGTCGTTTGTTTTGCAGCAAACATTAAAAACGCCAGATAAATCTGAGCTAAAGGACACTCTGGGAGTCAAAAAACCGGTTCCTTTAACAGAAGATGAAGCCTTAGCCTTTTTGCTGGACAATTCTTTTACCAAAAGTCAGTATAACTGCGTTCGAGCAATGTGCATTCAGAAGAATTGCGACATATACCCGAGCTATGAAAAAATTCTACAGGCCAAATCACAATGCAGACCACAAGAAATTCTGTTAAGAGAATCCGTAGCTGAGGTATCACTTCAAAATTTGTTAAACCATACCGCCTCCCGGATCATTATGTTACAAGAACCTGTCTTGAGAAATTTGCCTCATATTTCTCAGGTCAAACTTTCTGCGAGCTATGGATTTGATGGTTTGACGGGTCAAAGCCTTTACAAGCAGCAATACAATGAAAATGAGACTGAAAGCCATAACCAATCGCTATTTGTCACTACCCTTATACCACTACTGTTGACAGACAATTATGGAAGGATCATTTGGAAGAATCGGAGTCCACAGTCAGTGAGGTTTTGCAGGCCGGCTAAAATCGAATTTTCAAAAGAAACCAAAGACAGCATTTTAAATCAAAAATTCAATTTGGACCAGCAAATAAGCAATCTAAGGCCGTTTGAATTCGAAAATTTAAATGTTATTTTTGATTTGCACATGACCCTAATAGATGGCAAGGTATTAAACATAAGATAGATCACCCGATGTCGATCAACTTTTTCAAATTAGTTTGAAAGCGTTTAATATTAAGAATCACCGACTTTAAGAACGATTTACTTGAAAACAAAAAAGTTTTTTTCACTAAGACCAATTTTCCGACCGATCGGTCCTATGGCAGCTATAAGATATAGTCATCCGATTTTGACAAAAATTTGTAAATCTGCTTGAAAGCATATAATATTTATTATCGCCGAGTTTTATGACGCTAGCATTGAAAACAAAAAATTTTTTTCTACTAAGACCCGTTTTCCGACCTATTGTTCCTATGACAGCTATAAGATATAGTCATCCGATCTTGACCAAAATTTGCAAATCTGTTTGAAAGCATATAATATTAACAATGGCCGAGTTTAAGGCCGCTAACAGTGAAAACAAAAAAGTTTTTCTCACTAAGACCCATTTTTTGACCGATGGTTCCTATGGCAGCTATAAGATATAGTGATCCGATCCGGTCGGTTCCGACATATTAGCAGCGTGCAGTAAAAAGAAGACTCTGTGCAAAATTTCAGCTCGTTAGCTTTAAAACTGAGAGACTAGTTTGCGTAGAAACAGACGGACAGACAGACAGACGGACAGACAGACAGACAGACGGACGGACAAAGCTCAATCGACTCAGCTCGTCGCCCTGATCAAGAATATATATAGTTTATGGGGTCGGAAATGAATATTTCTATGCGTTGCAAACTTCTGCGCAAAATTATAATACCCTTTGCAAGGGTATAAAAAGTGGCGAGCTACCAGTGAGGACGATAAAGCCAAAATGTTGAGGCGCAAGAAGGAGATTCAACCCAAATTGTGGGAAGAGTTTGGCGTACATATAGACAAGCCCAAACAAAATGGCTGTGGTAGCTCAAATGATGGAAATACCGCAAGAAGACTATTTTCTAATGTTAAGTTGTTTACTACTCTTTAATACTCTTTGGAGGTTGGCGGATTTGTATGGCAGGTAGGTGAACCTGTGGTCCAATCGAGACATAATTTTATTCGAAATTTACATTTGTCCACTCAAAAATATGTGCCAAATTGCAATGTCGTAGCTTAATTTTTGGACTATTTGGCAAAAAAATGGAGATTCCGACCACTGTGCATAGGTTCAAGTACGCTGACGACCCGTACTGCCCAGACTGCTATGGGCAGAATATGTCTTCTTTGAGTGTCCGTCGTTCGCTCATGAACGAACCGATTTGAGTATACATGTGGGGAGGACACCAGCCGTTGAAAACCTGTTGAATATTATGCTCGAATTAGAACAAAATTGGTCAGCTGTTTGCGACATGACCACAATCATTTTCCAAAAACTGCGATCCGCAGAACGACTGCGAAATTCTAATTCATAAGAGAGAATCCTAGGTGAGCCTTGGGCATTCCTTCCGGCAAAGTAATACCTAACGGTAGTCTCGCCGGAAATCGGGATGGGGGTGGATTGTTTAGTGGGTGCGGTTACTCTAGTCCCACACTTTGGTTACTACTCTCTAGCTCCAAACCGGCTTTAAAGCTTTCAATCACCCCTACACAATCGAGGATGTGGAGCATGCATTCTTTGCCTGCCTTCTATATTGGCGTGAACGTGACAAAGCTTCCCACGCCACTAGCACACAGCTCAGCGGGAGCAATATAGGGGATTGCATGTCTGGATGGCTCAGAGATCAGCGTCTTAGGGAAAGGTGTCGGCGCAACCCCCCTTACATAACTTACCCGTGAAGAACTTGCACACACACACATGCGTAAAAGACACTTTCGGCAGATTCTGCCCAGCAAAGTGTCTCATGGAATCAAATGCTCAAAGAGAGCGAAAAAAAAAGAGAAAATACAGAGGTGAAATGACATTTCGTGTTCCTTTTTCATCATTTCATGACAGCCTGTTAAAAGGGTCCACTTTTTGCGAGCTTTGCTTTTTTGATTAAAAGTTTCTTCCCGATATTTCCTCCAAAGTCTTCCCTTTAAAGTCAGCTTAAATTATTTCACACTTTCACTTTATTAACACCAAATTAAATTCGTCTCAAAACTTATACGGACACACACACACACACACACACGCACACACTTGAGTGCAGCGATTGAATTTTAAACAAGTACGACAAATGCCAGCAATCAAGTCAAGTCTCCGAAGGGTTTTGGGTAGGGGGAGGACTGGCAATTCAAATGAACTTCCCAGTTGGTTGATGACGAAGACGCAGACGCAGACGAAGAAAAGACATTGTAAGTATAATCAATATGCAGCAGTCAATAAAGGAGAATGGAAGAGCAACAATTACAGACCCGGTCTCTGGCTCCGGGGGGACGGCTTCTCATAGTTTTGCAGTGCGTCGGTTAAATGATGTGTAATCGTCTTATGTGCACTCGAATGCCTTTTGGCTTCTAATATGGCCATGAAAGGACGGACGGACGGAGAGCCAACACACACAGGGGCGACGAGTGGCCAGAAAGGCCGGACCCGTGCCCAAGATCCCACAGTGCACACACAAAAGAAAACTTTGCCATAGGCTGACCTCAAAATGCACAGGCAAACTTTAATTTACAATCAATTCAGGCGTGAATAATAAACCACAAGAAACCGAGACCGAGACGCACAAGTGAAAGTGTTGTGTGTGTGTGTGTGTGTTTCGAGTGTGTGAGTGTGTTTTAAAATTTAGTTACAACACAACACCAAAAGTTTAGCAAGTTTTCAAGCAATCGCCAACCCCAAAACGGGCAAACGTGCAAACAAACAAAACCCGCCTCGCTCCAAAAAACCGCAACACTTCCGCCCCGCCACCCAACAGACTTCAGCCTTCAAGTGTCTTGTCCGGCTCCGGCTCCGTCTCCGTCTCTGTGTGTGTGTGTGTACCCTGGGGCTATCAATATTGTTTTCCCATTAAATTGATCATTGGTCAGCAACAATTGTGGCCGAGGTCCTTTTGTCTGCCTCGTTGAGTGGCAGCCCCAGGGAGCAGCTGCTTTTTGGATGGCCAGGGCATTAATTGTATACAATTCTAATGGAATTAATTGAAACGCCTGGCTGAATGTTGAATTGGCTGGAGCCCATAGAAAGTATGCAACAGTAGAATGCATTTGCAGAGTGGTGTGTCAGCCATTTGAGGCATTTTGCCACAACAACCTGTCTTATATGTCAATCAATTGTGAGACTGAAACTCAGACATAGCCAAAAATACATAAAAGATTGCGCTGTGTTTGAAGTTGGAAAGGGTTGAGAGAAAGGAATACGGGATAGGGATTCAATTCAAAATGGAAATGCAAAATTTTAACTTGAATTTGTTTCATTTGAAATGAATTTTATGAATCAGAAAGCCTTTTAAACTCTGCAGAAGGTTCCTATACTAAGGTTCTGGTTCGAGTGTGGTTTATAGATTTTAACATCTTTTAAAATGTATTTGTTAAGACGAAAGAGCTATTGAAAACGTCAATCAATTGTAGATAAGGTCTGTACAAAAGTATTCCATGGAAAGGTAGCCATACCAACTCTCGAGGTGACTTGTCATCTGTGATATGGACTTACGATTTTACATATGTGTACTGTGTGTGTGTGAGCAAAGTTTATTCGGCAGACTTCACACACTTATAGTTGAGTTTGTGAATTCAAGAGTCTCTGGCCATCCCAAACGGAGCTCTGCTATGGCACTTTGTGAATTCTCCAAGTCGTCAATTGATAATGCATCGATTCATCACTATTCGTTCAAAATACTGTGAAAGTTTTTGAGTAAATGACTTAACGGCCTTGACTTTAGCAAATCTTTTGCGATTTCAAACCATTTTTGTACCAAATTTGGACTGAAATACGCAAAATTCTACCGAAAGTGAAAATGGGAGCATGGCTGTAAGTGGATTTTAGAACCGAAAGTTTCTTCAAACAGAGTTGTTCCGGTTCAGATTCAGGTGTTCGGGAGGTTAGGAACTTAGACGATTCCGATCACAACACTTGGAACTTTCTGATCGCAATGACCTATCACACATAAGTCACAGTAGAGGCAGAGGTTTACCCAAAGGCCCTTCGATCCATTGTGTTGTCTGCAAGTGACAAAAGATAATGATTGATGGAAAAGACAACGATTTCCATCCATAAGCTACGCTTTGGACACCCCCTCCATACAATATGGCGTGAAGAAGTTACCCAAAATACTGACCAAATGACAATCTAATACCCATTATTTGGTCACAAAGTATACTGCTTATATATATAAATTTTTACCTTTTTACTTGAGCTCGAAAACTTTTTGGCCACTTGGCCACATTGCTCAAGTCGCCGAGGACCATCCGCTGCTGTCCAGGCATGCACTTGACGGTTGGTCTACCTTCGTACCCACCCAAAGGTAAGTAAAAGAAAAAAAAGGAGCTGCTCCTTGTGCAACAACATCAAAGTTGCCAACTTTCAACTTGAGGAATTTTCGACAAGGCAACTTGGTAAGATACCTGAACAGAAAAAAAGTGTGAGAGAGAGAAGGAGCAGCAGGAGGTTTTGAGTTTAATTGTTGTGTGTTGTGTTCGGACCCAAGCATATAAATTTGTCCGCTGCCCTCGTAGTAGCTAGGACGCTCAGGTGTCCTTAGTGGTGTTCTAATTACTAACAAACTTAATTTGCTACAAGTTATTTTCGTGCGGACACCGCCTTAACTTAGTCCAGAATCCACGAGGAGGGGGAACTACTGCTACCAGGTACATGGTCAGACCCACTTGACTGTTTTGGGCTCTTTTTTTTTTGTGCTTTCTTTTTCAACTCTTCTTTGGAGTTACTTAAACCACACGCGCACTTCTCTTGATGTTTGCTGAGTGGGCTTAAAAGGAAGGTGGAGGAGGAGTTGCTGGGTTGAAATGCCATTTACCCCTTTTGATATTGGTTCAAGATTGTCAGCTATGATCTTTTATGTGAACAATGTACGGAACACAGACTTGGGAATTACAAGCTGTCACATTTATGAGATTTGATTGTTACAGAAAACTAAATGAAAGTATAAGCGTATATACTATATACTTTTAGGTAGATGATGATTATTTTGTGAGCTGGTACTGGATTTTTAATTTCCCAAAATTCTGAAATATTTTCCCTTCCGTTGTGTTAGACTTGACTATGGAGAAGAAACCAGCTTGGAATCGCTTTACACACCTAAACTAGTGAACCGGAATGATGATGATATATGACTCAAAACCAATTTTGGAATGGTGCACTTTAGCTTGGAACTTGGCATTGAACCAGTAAACAGTCCAACTCTTTATTGCCTACTAAATTTTATGTTCATAGCTTACATAATTTTTTAGATATGACTCCGAATCACTTTTTTAACTGTTTTGAAATTGGATGTGTTTCGTCATGATTTAAAAATGCCTAGTATATGTCTCTGAACCACTTTTAAACTGCTACACTTTGGTTTGTTGCTAGTACTGAACCAGAGATATGTCTACAAACCAAATTTCAAGTTCATAGCTTACATAATACATCAGATATGGCTCTGAATAACTTTTAAATCGGCCTTAAAGCGCTTTCGAAACTGTTTACAGACTTTGAATATAGCCCTTGACTCTTTCCCGTTGGACATTAATACACTGCGAAATATAAAATAATATTTTGAAGAACGATTTTACGACTTAGACGCATATAAGTACCAAATATGTAAACATTCAAACTGACAAACTGTCAATTAGACAAACTGACTAACTTACAAGCTAACTAAATGGCAATCAAACAAACTAACTGACAGACACACTAACTGACTAAGTGATTAAGCGACTAACTGACAAACATTTAAACTGACTAACTAACAAACTGACAAATTGCCTAGCTGACACACTGACTAACTGACAATCTGAAAACTGACTAGCTTAAAAACTGACCAACTCACCAACTGATTAAGCGATTAAATGACGAACTGACAAATTAGGACCAAATATGCAAACATTCAAACTGACTAACAGACAAACTGTTAATCATACAAACTGACTAGCTTACAAGCTGGCTAAATGAATAACTGGCAAACAAACAAACTGACTAACTTACACCCAGAAAAAAGATTTTCCTTAAATTTTAGGAAAATGTCTTTTTTTTACCTAAAATGTGATTTTCAGGCCATAGTTTTCTAAAATATAGGGCATTTTACCTAAACAATCTTGTTTTAGGACTAAATTTTTTAGGAAACCTTAACCTTACAATTATGCCATTTTCCTAAATTTAAGCTGCCTTTACACTTGTCATACATCTCTAAAGAGACTCTCTGACGATAGTGTAATAGCAAAGCAAATAACTCGAAATATTTGGAAAATGTTGGCTTTTTTTATGTAATTTGACAGGTTCAATTCGATAAGAGATTCTCTTTAGAGATGTTTGACAACCAACTTTTTAGAGATATATGCAAAGTGTAAAGGCAGCTTTAGTATTATTATTTCATATATAGGTTATTATTTCTGAAGTGGGCAACTATTTTTTTTCATAGTCTCTGAACATTTGAATTTTTTGTCAGGCTATAACAGCAGTTTTTCACGATTTTTAATATTTTGTTCAGAATTTTCCCATTGTATGCAAAGATATAGCGATTGTTTCTTTTTGTTAAAGTTGCTTATTTCTAAATATTTGATGGGTCTAAAAATAAAAAGAAAATTTCAAAAAATATTGTTTGTCCTTTACTTTGTTCTAAAAATATTTGTGATGTTTGAACTGGAGGAAGAAGCCGCCGAAACTTAAGAAAAAAAATTAAATCGCGGTTTGTGGAAAAACGGCCATTTTGAGATTTTCCAAAAAAAAATAGGAGTAATCCCTTGGATATTCTTAGTACTCTAAAAAAGGTTTCATGGTGGGACAACAATAACTTTCCGCGAAATTCACTCGCAAAGAATGAAATAAAAATTTTATATTAAACATGCTTTGACACTGAGCATATATAATATTAACTAGCGGGAAATCAACCGTTTTTATATGTTTGAAAAAATACTGGAAATATCCTCTCAATATTTTAAGTAAGTTTTAAAATTTGCCCGATGGGTCGTATGGATAGGGAAAAAAATTGAACAATTTAGTGGTGGAGGTGTGGTGTTTTGGTGTGTATGGTGGGGGTGGTGCTTAAAAAACGACGTTTTATAGTCTTACATTGCCTTAAATTTTAGGTCACATGTTACCTAAAAAGCTTATTTATTGACTAAAATGTTGGCCTTTCTTTTAACTAAACGGACGTTTTATGGCCATATATTGCCTAAAATTTTAGGTCACATATTACCTAAAAATTCAATTTATTGCCTAGAACACTTTAGATAATAGAGGACTGAAATTAAGTCCATATATTCCTTGGCTGTCATTTTAGGCAAAATGAACTTAAATTTCTGGTAGTTTTCAACAGTTTTAGGTAATATTTTTTTCTGAGTGTACTAACTGACAAACATACTAACTGACTAAGGGCCGATTTCTCTTCTTCCAGACTGCTGCTATGTGTCAGATACACTTACAGTTTGCTCCGTTATTTGTTACTTTATGTGACAGATAGCTCTATGTGGAAGATGTGAAATCGGCCCTTAGTGATGAAGTGACTAACTGACAAACTTACTAACTGATAAGGTGATTAAATGACTAAATTGCAAACATACAAACTGAATAGCTGTCTAACTTACAAACTGACTAACTTACTAACTGATTAACATACAAACTGACTAACTTACAATTATACAAACTGTCAAAATGAGTAACTGAATAAGTTACAAACTGACTAAGAGGCTAACTAACCAATTGACTAACTTACCTACCGACTAACCGACTAACTAACTAACTGACTTATTGACAAACTGATAAACATACAAGCTGACAAACTGCCTAACTGACAAACTGACAAACTGACTAACTGACAAACTGACTAACTTACAAACTGACTAACTGATAAACTGCCCAACTAACTAACTTACAAACTGACAAACTCACTAGCTGATTAAGTGTTAAAATGACTAACTGACAAACATACAAACTGACTAGCTGACAAACTGGCTAACTGTCTAACTTACGAACTGACTAACTTACTAACTGATTAACATACAAACTGACTAACTTACAAACTGTAAAATTGAGTAATTAAATAAGTTACGAACTGACTAAGAGGCTAACTAACCAACTGACTTACTAACCTACCGACTAACTGGCTAACTAACTAACTGACTTATTGACTAACTGAGAAACATACAAGCTGACAAATTGACTAACTGAGAAATTCACAAAGTGGCTAGCATATTAAATGAATAACTGAAAACACAATTCAGGGCTGCAATTGTACGTTAAATTATTTCGGTTTGCAGCCCTGATATGTATAGATTTATGCGATCACAATATTTGAAAATTTGTTTTGAGTCATCAATTAGTTAAGTGAAAAAACAAACGGTTTTTAAACCCTTGCAGAGGGTATATTATAATTGTTCAGATGTTTGTAAAGCATAGAAGGAAGCATCTCCGTCCACATAAAGTCTATATATTCTTGATCAGCATGACGAGTTGATATAGCCATGTCCCTTTGTCCATCTGTCTGTCGGTGTAAACGAAGACATCTTAGAGATGATAAGATTGAAATGGCTCCAATATTGTTTTTCAAAATTAACAGTCAATACAAGGGATGTAATAGATGTTTAGATATACGATCAGCTACGAGCTTCCAATCATGCCGTATGTGAAAGCTCGTGCGTTTAAATATTCTGAAGCCCTTTAGTAAGCAGCAGAGAAGTCGTAAAAACAAACAACAAAACAAAAAACACTAAAGCTAATTCAATTTTGGTTTTTAATTAAAGTTCAAAGTATGTAGATACCTTGTAAAAAAAGTAGTTACGAGTTAGTTGAATATGTGTTTAAGTTAATTAAAGTGATGTAGTTCGAGTTGTGGAAAAAATTGCATTTTGTAAGGTTTCGTGGCTTACAACTTCTGACTGCAGCCAGCTCTAATTGTAATTTTTGCTTTCATTTATGTGTGCGTCTTTAGTGATACTAAAAAACAAACATGAGCTGCGGAAGCCTGCAGCGATAACGTGTAAAAAAAATATTCAGATACAATGAGCAAAAATCTGTTTTTTGCCAAACTGCCAAACCGATTTGAAAACAATTTTTGGTACCTTGCTCGACTTTATCTAAAGTTTCTGAATTGTAATAGCTGGACTGCTAGGGTATCATGTCTCATGTGTCGAACAGTGTGAAGGCAGCCTAAAGCAGGGCATCCTCACACGAATTGGTTCAACGAATTTGTTGTGGTCGACGAAATGTTCGTCGTTAGTGGAGGTGTTAGTGA
This sequence comes from Lordiphosa magnipectinata, assembly GCA_037044535.1. NCBI lineage: Eukaryota > Metazoa > Arthropoda > Insecta > Diptera > Drosophilidae > Lordiphosa > Lordiphosa magnipectinata. The sequence goes on from JBAMBO010001346.1 coordinate 502,761, forward strand.
CAGTTTTTTGTGTTCGACTTTTTGTTCGCAGAGAATAGAAACGTTTCTGTCTTGCGTGTGCTCATGCGAAAATGTTCGTCAATGGATGGGAACAAGTGCACGAACAACATATGTCAAAAATATTTGTAGAGTGAACACGTGCCCAAATGAGCAACGAATTGTGGCTGGAATTTATTGAATGCCCCCAAAATGATGCAATAATGCTTTAAGCAAATTTGTACTGCCATCTAGGCCATGATTGCAATATTTTCATGTTATCGTTGAGATTTTCAAGCAAATGATGTTCGTGAGAAATGTTCGCCTGGTTAGTGGGCAAATGAATTCTTGTTTGACAAATTTGTTCGTCGAACAAATTCGTGTGTGGATGCCCTGCTTTAGAGATGTACAATGAAAGAGCTGGTTCTTAACGAATAGCGAGTTGCCAGTAATGTGCGAACCAGTTGGAACTGTGATTGAAGCTGAATGAACTGGAACCGCCACAGCTACTATACCCCATAAATGATGAGTCGAGTTGAATGGCATATCAGGAAAGTTGACGCTGAATGCTGGCTTGTATATCTATGATATGTTGTGTGTGATTCCAATGTTTGGAGGCTAAAGAGGCTGCTTGATGTGGTTGCTTGCCTGGATGTTGCGCAGGAACATGGGATCCATATTTTGTTGAAATGTTTGAGTGACGTTTTTTTTCGTAAGCTCGAAAATTTATTTGATGTACCTATTGACGTAAAGACTGTAGCTGTTTGTCATCGGGTTGACTGGACTTGTGATGCTGTATGTCATTGGCTAATGTAGTCGATGCTGTGGATCAGACATGTGCGCCTGAAGCTGATGTCTTCGATGCTGTGGATCGAGCACGTGTGCTGTGTGAGTGTAGATCCGCCGTCAGGTCCTGGTGCCTTGTCACCTCGTATTCTGCTTAGGGCACTTAAAATCTCGGCTTCGTCGGTGAGAAGCACGGCCGTAGGCAAAGGTTGGGCGTAAGCTTCACGCAGTAAGACAATTGGCTGCTGTGGGTAAAGTGTGCAATGTGTGTGTATGCATGTGTGTATGTACGCACTGTTTGATGTCTTTCACCGCCACTTTATTTATGTAAATTTGTTTAATGTTTTTTGCACATTCCTCTGTTCAATGATAAATTGTTAATGGTTCTTTCAGTAGGTACGAAATCACACTGAAGCTTTTCTAATTTCTACCCTAAATACGAAACTGGGCAGTTTTACCCACACTCACGCACCCTTCACTCACCTAAACTGAAGTTATCCAAGAAAAAACGCAACTCAAACTAAAACAAATACTTGCCCCCTCCATCTGCCTTGTATGCTAGTTGTGGTTGGCCGCAAATGCTAACCTCGGCTACATGTATGCAGTCAAAATTTCAACTGCAGCTCCCTTCGCAAAATGGCCATTGTCCGGCCGTCCATTCTCAATGTCTTGGCCACCGTCAACCGACTTCATTGTGTGAGTGTCTCAAGACTTGGAGTCGGTTCATGGTAAATTATGCGCTTTGGTTTACAAATTGCATGTGCCCGGCAGCATGAAGCATGTGGCAAGTCACAGTCAGAGTCTTCAGTCTTCGCTGGGGCTGGTCCAGGTCCAGCGGCGGGCCGGGTGTCCGTGTGCTGTAACTAATGCGTGGTTAAAGTTGTTTGCCTGTACAAGTATTCAAATGAGCGGCTGCAACAGTGTTTCTGTTTTTATTTTTTGTTTTTTTCCAACTTCTTAGACATAGTTTTCTTATGGCCAGTTTGGCAAATATTTTATGCTTTACGTGGTTACGGCTACGGCTGTTTGAGAAATTACGTGGCTTGCCGCTGACCCTCCCTGTACTAAGCTCTGGTCTTTTGTCTTTTAACTTGGGGCGCCCGAAAGTATGCAAAGTTATTTCTTGTGCGAGCGGGGGTGCTGAACAACCTAAACTAAATGCCTCGTTCTAACTCTAAACGCATTCGACTCGACTTTTTATCTCTTTGTGTACTTAGCTCCAAAAAAAAAAACAGAAAAACAAAGTTGTAAAAATCGTGTAAAAAATTTGCGCACCCGAAACGTGCAAAATGCGTTTCGCCTGTGCTGTGCGTTGTCGCCGGACGCTAATAATTTATTTTAATGATAATGCATGGCAGCTATTTTGTAGGAGTCGCCCTCCCGTAATGGCTGCTCCTGCTGCTGCTGCTGCTGTGGTCAGTTCGGGTTAAGTGACGCAAAGTAACCCGGTAAGTAAGTGTGTGCGCGTGTGACATTTGCCGCAAACTTTCGGCCCAAGACTACATATTGTACGCCTAATGATATGCCAGAAATATTAAGTGCAGGCGTTTGGCAGGAGGACATTCCGCATCATTGTAAAACCCTTTCGGCGGCTACTACAAGACAAGTGCAAAGTTTTTTGCCACAAAAAAAAAAGAGAGAGAAAAACTTTTCTAACAGCATAAAACTTGTGCATTTTTATACAAAACAAAGCAGAAGAAGAAGCAACCAGCAGGAACTTTTTTTTCGGTGTTTCTGTTTCTGTTTCTTGTTGCTGCTTAAAACAAAATGCAAATAAAAAAGTTTTTTTTTCTCCACGCTTTTACTTCACTGTTTTTGGGGGGTTTTTTTTTTTTTTGTTTTTGTTTTATTACTTTTCTAAGAACTACTTGGGCTTGAGGTTTTGCTTTTTGGTGGACACCCGAAACAAGAAAAAAAAACTTTGCCAGCCTCGAAGGACCACGAAGTGAGCATTGAGTGAAACATTGAAGGTATGAAATGTAATTCTGACCCAAAGAAATCATCATATTTGGCCACATAATGCGGCATTAGCTGGTGGATTACACTTGGAGAAAATGCTTAAAGTGTAAACTTGGAGGAAGTTGCCACACCGAAAGAGAAGACCCAAGTATTTCGTGAATAAATTCTGCAAGACTACACTAAGATCATAGGAGAACAAATAATTTGAGTTATCAAAAATTTCGCTATTGAAATTGAGCTAAATTCTCAATTTGGGGAGCAAGGAAAAGTATCGGAGCGGAGGGGAATAGCGTTGATAACGCTCTCACAGTTCCGTTTCGTCAGGGGATAGGGGTGTGTGCAGAAACTATTGAAAGGAGAGCGGAATCGGTTATTGAGAGCAGAGCACTGTCGTTGTCAAATATGAGCGGTCGGCCGCTAAACATTTCGAGTGTGAAGTAATCGATTAAAGAATTGTATAAAATAAAGACAATGGTCATGTTCACTAGCACAAATCCCTGACAAACAAGTGATAAAGTCGGTCCAGCCAAGTACCAGTTAATGACGTCGCTCGCATTTGCTCGCTCATTATACATGTTATACGCGTTATACGCTCATCTCTAAATTTCTTTCTCTCTCTCTCTCCCAAAGATTGTGTTTGTTTGAATACAGCGGTGGTTGGCAGGAAGTGGGGCGATCTTTATCATTCCTTCAGAGAATCTATCAATAATTTTGATTACTAGATTTCTTCTCTAGAAGGTACATACAATCTATCATCAAAACTTTGGGAGATATGACGTTTTTTCTAAATTGCGGGGGTGGTAATGAGTATTTGTCCCATACATGTCAAACCTCTATCTGTAACCATCTCTTCTTCTTTCTGTTCATACGGACGGACTATATCAACTCGGCTGTTGATGCTGATCAAGAATATATATACTTTAAAGGGTCGAAGATGATTCCTTCCGGGTGTTACATACTTTTGCGCAAACTTAATATAAACTCTGTGTACCTTTGGTACAGAGTATAAAAATCGATGAATCTAGTTCGATTGTTGCGGTGAACGAATGTGATGTGCAATCAGGATGGCTAATTTTGTGATTATTATGGATGAAAAAATCAGAAAAATTCAAGCAGTCATTTAATATGAAAATTATACTTTCGCACATACTATTTCTTACTTAAAGTTTTATCAAAGCCGTTCAGCATAAGCCAATCAACTTTTTTTTCATAGATGATGTATGATTGTTTATGCAACAAAGGTACCCAAAAAATGACCTTACATCCAACCAAAAATGAACCCATTTCAAGTAGCCGCGATTTTAAAGTCTTATCTCATCAAATTATGGGGTAAATCCATGTAGATCACCGTCATTTTGAACAAACTTGACAAGCAGTTAGATTGTATATTACAGGGTATCCTTTTACAGTTGCTGGATAGCTTTAAAACTATGTTACTCCGCTGTCTTCCTGTCTCTCATGCTTCTTTATATAATATGTTGCTATTGATTTGCTTATTACTCATTAGTTAGCTCAGCGGTGGGCACACCTTTGCTCCCATTGTTCCCAGTGCCTCTCAGTCGCACAAGCATTTGCCTCACTTCAAAGTGAGATACAACCCCGAAAAATTTCATGCTCTGTGGCGCCAGCACGAACAAGCAGACGGCGAAACAAATGCATTTCCCTTGCTTCGAATTGAGTTAAGTCAACAAAATCCATGAGCAGACGGCCCCACCAGTGCTACCAGTTTAGCAATTTAGTTGCTAAATCAAGCAACTTTTAAAAAAATTTCCAACTTTTTTTTTAAATGCTATTAGCCACAAATCTAGCAATTTTTAATTTTTCTCTAGCAATTTTAGCAACTTTATTACAAAACAAGCAATTTTTTAATTTTTCTTAGAATTTTTTACTTTTTTTTATACCTTTGACTGCACAAATTACGATTAATAGTGGTTCACAAAGATATCGGAACTTCTATTTGACTCAGTGGTTCGATTATATGAACAACTTCAAAGTGTTCGCTCACTCTTTTGCTGTGTTTTGTGATAGGGTTAAGTTGCCAACAATTTATAAGCAAAATTTTCTTGATGCCTTCAAGTAATGGATTCGAAAGGATTGCGCTGATCCAACGAGAGCATATTGTGCCTTTTGCAAATCCGCAATAGGCGCTAAGCTTTTTGATATCCGCCACCACGACGCCTGCGATGGGCGCATTTACCCAAAAAAATAAGATGCCTTTCGTTCCAAATTCAACAAAAACGGAGGAACAGGAAGCGGCACTATGCCTACACATTGCCAAACACACGGCGATTGCGACAAGTGATCATATTTTCATCAGTACATTCATATATTTGTGGAAAACGAAAAGTTTAATGGCTTAGCAATTTTTTTCGCTAAATTTTTAGAAATCTTTTTTCCCAAATCTAGCAATTTTTTCTTCGGAGATTCAGGCAGCACTGGGCCAAGTGCAGTGTCCCACGACCGGGACTCGCTTGGCGCAGAAGTACCAGTGTGCAGATCGGTGCTCAACGCGAGGCTCGCTGATAAAAGTAGTTGTTGTTGGACTGCTCCCGAACTTAAATTTCGTGAGCACCGCTGACTTAGCTAATAGTTACCATACTTGGTGAATCAATAAATAATGCTGGATCTAAGATTGTTGAACAATTTTGAAGCTATTTTTGATTAATTTTAGCAAATCGGTTAAAGTTCAGACCTCAATCATTAACACTAGGCAGCAAGGTCCAGTATATTGAATGGTTGGTGGTGATTCTAGATGATTTTCGTGTGCTGAACACGAATCTGTTTTCAGAAATGTGCCATCACGTAGAGATATTTAGTTATTTGAGCTTAAAATTGCAGAAGGAGCCTATTTTTAGCCTTTTCAGGCGCGTTTTGTGGGGAACCTATACTTTTGTTTTAATTTTCGTAAATTACCATTTCCTAACTTTAAAATAAACTATCCCAAAGAATTGTACGATTTTCTTAAGAGAAGATAATATACCATTTTGAATACACAGTCTCGATAATTATAAAATAACAAAACTGTTTACTGCGCAAAAGTATGCCTTGCAGAAACAGTACAACCGGCTAGTAAATTGTACAGAATTTCAATGAAAATTTTCAACTAAACCCATTGCATACTTTGGGGCAGCAACAATATATGGGGTTTTTGTGAACTCGGATACAATTCCTAAATATGGTATATCTTCATTGGAAAAAATCGTAGAATTGATTGAGATAGTTTATTTCAAAGTTAAGGAGTAAGTATTTCCGATATCAAAGAAATTCAAAACAAAAGTATGGGTTCCCCACAAAGCGCGTCTGAAAACGATCAAAATAGGCACTTTTTGCAACTTTAAGTTCAAATTACTAAAAATCTCAACGTGATGGACTATTATTGAAAACAGATTCGTGTTCAGCACTCGAAAATTATCTAGTAACACCACCAACCAAACATTATACTGGAAAAAGTCGAATTTTGTTGCCTTGTACACAGTGGTCGCAAAAATCGGTCCCCCGCTTGCCTTTGTCAGAAAACGACAGCTTTCGTGCGACCACATTGAAAAGAGGTACCGAAATAACCTTTAACTACGCTCTCTGCTTCTATTTGGTTGTGAGAGGAGAGAAACAAACAATTCAAAGGTCTTCTTCTTATGTATGCATCGGTGTGGAAGGCTCGGCTAACGATATGAATGTATGCGATGAACTACACAGAAAAAAAAATGCCGGGAATTTTTTAAGCCTAAGAAGTGTGATTTGATCCCGACAGTAGGATTAAATTTTTAAGTGCGAGTGGGCATGTATCATTCCGAAAAGGATTGTTTTATGTACGATTCGTACGTTGTTCGATCTCCTTTTTGCAGCATAGACCGCTTTTCGGCTTGCCTGCATTCTTTGTGTGACGCTTGCTCGACGCAGTTCAAGTAACAAAAGTGTGAAGTGAAAGTGAAAAAGTTAAATTGGAAAAATTAAAAAAAAAAAACGGTGAAATGGCCGATGAACCATTAAAACTATGGTGCGAAAGCAAGAACCTGCACCATGTTGTGGAGAATTTCGCAGGTGAGTGTAAAGTGTATTGTGTAAAGTGTTGCAATCGCTGCGGCGGTGTATGTGTGCTTGTATGAATGTGTGTATATGATAGCGGGTAAGAATGCGCATTACTCAAATTTTTTCTGTTTTGTGACTGTGTGTACATGCTCTTCTAATTTTCGGCTTATGTGTGAAGACATACATATGTGCATATAAACCCGGTGTCGAAGCAATGCTTTGCCTACCTTAAACTCACATATGTATGTATGTATGTGTGTAGATGAAAAATGCGCGCTTTACTCAAATTTTTTCTCGCTGGTGACTGTGCGTGCATTTACATACAGTATGTCAAGAAAGTGTTTTGACACAGAAAAAAAGGGTCTTTCTATAAATGGTAAAACAAAATAAGAACCAAATTTTACCGTTTATAAAAAGCCCATTTTTAAACCCGTTACTCGTAGAGTAAAAGGATATCCTGGAAATCCAGTTTGTTTCAGTGTATACGTGCTCTCTCGTTCTCTCTCGCATAGACTCTCTCTCTGCAACTCTTGAGTCTGCAACCTTTTCAAAAAACATTTTGAGAGTTTGGTCTTCGAGAAGCACGCAATTTAAGACCAATTGACTGAGTTGGGCCTGTTATTCGGTTGCTGTCAGACCGATCAGTGCTGTGTGGTCAACCACAGCCACTTAACAGTGAGCGCGATAACAGAACACATTCGGTTGCGGGAAGCCCGGGCCCCTTTTATATTTGGTTTTTCGGTCAGTGACGTGAGCAGAGCGAACTGAAAAAAGGGTTGAGAGTTATTTACGAGCTATGGTTGTACCACTTCACTTATATCGTGTGTCGCCACAGCTTCGATGGGTAGTTAACACAGTCAGGCTTGGGCAATACAAATTTTCTACCAGATCGGTCCATATGATTCGTTTTGTTGGTTCGTTGGCAGATTCCCACAAATGTTCTCTTAGCCAGAAAATCAGTCCTTGTCGAGACGCAAGAGAGCATGGAATGATAAAACTGAGTACTTCTTTAAGATGCTCCCAAACATTGTCCCGTGTGTGTACCGAAAACTTGCACTATGACAGTGCACCATCCGAAGAATTTAAATCCAGCACGCAGGCGGCTACAATTGGTGGTCCGATGTGGAGAACTTGGATGAATTTGCCCATTAAGATGTTGATGCAAGTTTTTGTCGGGCCTCATCTTCCATGAGACCCATCTCCTCGTAAGACAGCTGTAGCCATCCAAGGCCCCTGGCTTCGATGTTGAGTAGTAACACCCTTTCCAGAGTAGAGTGGCTGTTTAACTTGATGACTCACTTCCCCATCCAAATAGAAGAGGGGTAGTAGCTGTGATAGTCCAAAAAAAAGGGAAATGAAACTGTTACATAAACTGATGCCTACCGCCCAGAATATCAGACTGTTGCCTACATTCCCCAAAATATTTGATGCACTGCAGTGGACGAAACTCTCCTAGAACCACAATTAAGACTTGGCAGAATCCATGGAGCGCCAGGGCTGTCAAACTGGGTTTGCAACCACATCCTGGGAGCAATGGAGGGTTCTGCCTAGACGTTTGATCAGCATTTCATGGCGGATGGCCACGCTTTTTAAGCTGAAGTTCCTGAATTGAATATCCGACCGTATCAGACCGTTTAAGCGGCCCATGCGACACCAAGCGAAAGCTTATTACTTGCGAACCCCTGACAAAATAGCAGCCCATCTCCGGCTTAACTGATCGAGGGGCGCCAGAACCCAAAGGAAAAATATAACAAAATGTTAACTACACAAAAAATAATATCGAGGTTGTTTTTGGCTCAAAAAAATAAGTTGATCTTGACCTTTGGATAGAAATAACAGGAACGACAGGCTTGGAACAATCTTAAAAGGCTTGTATCAATACGAAAATTCTTATTTCAATTACGGATCCTACTTGAAAATCAAATGATACTGTCTCGAAATTGAAGTAAATACGGAATTCCAATGTCAAAGCGAAATGAAACCGAGAGCCACTTTCAAAATGAAAGAGTGAAAATCTCTCTTACTAATACAGTCAGGCTAAATGGGTACACACACACATACACAAACTTTTCTGCCAACTTAGATGTTTTTTGCACATGAGAAGGTAGCTGCTGAATGTCCATCGATGGGCCAAGACAGCGACCGGCCTCTATTTGTGTTCTTATTTTACAGTTCCATGCAATAAAAACGAATGACCTCAAGCCGGCTAAAAGGTCGTTAAATAGGTAGCATGGTGCTCTTGCGGGATGCTTACTTTTGGGGTCAAAATGAGTTTAAATATAGAGCTGAAGACAATCTCAATCTCAATCGCATTTTCGCAGCAATTCTTATTCATATCAAGCTCAATCGGCTTGCAACAAGCTAACTTCGAGATCAAAAAAAGAAAAAGAAAAAGCCTCGTAATTGGCTTGAGCCAATCCAGGATAGACCGACCTCTGACATCGTTTGGGATTGATTTAAGTCCGAATATCTCAGCTTCTATTCTTTGAGTACAATCTTAATAAGTAAAAATAGTTGGGTATCAAATTTATATTTTGGGTATTAATTTGATTGAAACAAAATCATCTTAAAAAGATGCAAACCTTCAGACAGCTGACTTAATTAAACCATATTAAACACTTTTAGTACCAAAATTGGTGCCACAATGATGTAGTACAGCGGTGGGCATCAAAATCTAACAACAATCAATTATGGCCTTTTGCGTTGAAGAGTCACGATGCTTGGGCTATTGACTGCCTATCGCTGATCTCCTATGCAACTGAGATCCTCTTAGTTTCACTTGGTTCCCCCCCCCCCCCAATTAACATTTCTGTACTTGGAAAAAATATCTGACTTGACACCTTGTTACCCAAAATTCAGGCACCTGTTGTACCTCGATTTGAGTTATCTGGGTGCCTGAGGCTCCTTAACACCTCCATCATCCTCACCCCCTCCCCATCCACCGGTTCTCCAGCACAACCAAATCAACCATGCAAATTTCTTAAGCTTACCACAAGACGGCACCGCCTTTCTACCACCTCCAGCCATCATCATCAGCTCCCACCAATCCCACAAAGCTTTTGCCAGACAAAAAAGACCGCGAGGCATACAACTTGGTGGGGAGAGCAGCAGCCAGGCAGCAAATGCGTCAACTTAATTAGCAGCGTCACGTTTATGGAGGAGGCGGGCATATTGTTTAATATTGTATTTTTTTTCCCCTCCACCCTCCAACCCCAACAGCAACGTGGCTCGATTCGGTTTTCGTGCTAATTGTTGCGCCTCACAGAAAATTAATGAACTGAAGTTGTTTGTGTTGTTTTTCTCTTCTTTTTTTTGTGGGGGGGTGAGCAGTTTTTTCGGACAAATTCCTTAACGGAAATTGATACGTTTATTGTGGGTGAGGGCAGTGGACACTTGAATGACATAATCTAATTGAAAAGCCATTTAAGCGTGCTGCATGATAATTTTTTTTTCCTCCTTCTTAAGGAGTGGGATGGGGAGAACGTGACGTGATTTGAATTGATAATTTGAAACAATTAGACGGGGACAGGCCGGGAAGCTCATGTTTAATTGAATCGAAGGATGTTTGATGTGGCCATTGGCTGACATCAAGCAGTTGCTTTCCGGTAAGTACGTGAGCTTGCAGGCGCTGCACTGTGTCACGTGACATACGATATTTGAGTTTGTGGAGTTTTTGTGGCTTTTAACTTGATTTTGTGACCTTTCAAACCGTCCACCCTTCAATGTATGTGTTTGAGGTGTTAATGCTTTGTAAAGTTTACAGCAAAAGTTTTGGCCAACCACAAAGCATTTTTATGCGTTTTTTTTAAGTGACTTTTACTTAGTTTGTACAGAGCAGAGATACGTGTGTTCCTCTGGTTATTGATGTCAATTTGGTTTACTAGTTCGGGACAGATTTTAAAAAGTTGCTCACAATTGAGTCGACTTTAGTTGCAGTTGGGCAATGTTTGGGAAACAAGCAAAAAAAGAGAACGGTTTGATCATTCGAACTGCGAACCAGGCACAAATCAGTAAAAGTAAACAAAAGTGTTTGTGCCGACTCATAAAAATGCAACCTCAAGTACTTTTCATCTGTGCTAGCGTAAACTTTTTCAACAAATGTTCATCAATGTAATAAGTCATATTTCTTTTGTGATTTTTTGAACCCTTTACAAAACATGGTTTCCAGAGAATCAGGCTCGAAGAACCTTTTGGGATGCTTTGTTTCCAAAAAAGCTGGCTTAAAGGACGTTTTGGAACTCTTTACCTCTCCTACGAAACTTCATTTCCTTTCAACATCAAATTGAAAGATAAGAAGTTAAGTTTTTGCACATAAATTATTTAAATTAAAGTAGAATTTCGATTTTTGTTAATTTTATGATTCGACCATACCGACATCCCCTTCCCTGAACATGGTATCTAAAATTATTTGGAAAATTCAAAATAAATATGTTTTTCCATAGATTTGATCTGTTGTGTGTAATTGTACAGACCGAAACAATTGGTTGTAGATGAGAACATTTTAAATTACCAAATTGGGCCAAATTTATTAAACAAAATTAGGTCCTAAACAGCAGAGCAAGGTTCAAGGGCGAGCTTCTCAATTTTAGCAATTTATAACAAATTTATTAGTGTTAAAAAATTGTTAAACATCTTTGTTAAAACTATGCTTTAGTTACAAAGGTTTTTCTTTATAAACTAGACGAACTCTAGCAGCATGTACAAGCCAAGGCAACAAGTCTAAAAGCTCTGTCGCCAACTTTCGTTTTTGCCAGGAGCTTCTCATAATCCACTTTTGGACGTCCTCCGCTATTCATAGATCCACAATTTAATTCGATGTCAATTACTATATTTTTATCAAGCCATTAAGAATGCTTATTTTTAAATCTTAGTATTTGTCGCCCTCAATTTATCCATTTCCTTTCAAAATATATTTTTATTTACTTGTGTTTCGGTGGTGTTACTTAGTTGGTTTTCGACAATTTTTTGCAGTATATGCTGTTCGACTGCGGCCTCTGAGCGTTTGTGGCTGACAAAAATGTCTAGCAGCTGTGCATGTTCAAACGCATATCCTTCTGGAAAAAGGAGATTTTTTTCGAGAAAAGGCAAATTAAAGCAAACAAATTTAGTTGCATATTATTCTGGACACTTCAGTTAGTAACTCCACATTCAAAAGCCTAAGCACCTCGGAATGCCTTAAGAGTTCTACTCCACGAAACACAGCAGATATAAACGAGAGGGCCAAGCTAGCTTCGTCTGTGCCGAAGTTTTTATACACTTGCAAATGCAAATGTCACAGTTTAAGAACGCTTACATAAAAATCAAAAATTTTTCTAACTAAAACCCATCTGATTTCGACCAAATTTCGCTAATCTTTTTGAAAACAAATCAAATTAACAAACGCCGAGTTTAAGAACGGTAAAATTGAAAACAAAAAAGTTTTTCTCACTAAGACTCAATTTCCGACCGATCGGCCCTATGGCAGCCTTAAGATAAAGTCAACCGATTTCGAACCAATTTTGCGATTATAAAATCAGTCATCAGCGAGTTTAAGGATGCTAACATTAAAAACAAAAAAAATTACTAAGAATCATTTTCGACCGATCGGTCATATGGCAACCATAAGATATAGTCACCCGATGTCGATCAACTTTTTCAAATTAGTTTGAAAGCGTTTAATATTAATAGTCCCCGACCTTAAGAACGATTTACTTAAAAACAAAAAAACGTTTCTCACTAAGACCCATTTTCCGACCGATGGTTCCCATGACAGCTAAAAGATATAGTCATCCGATCTTGACCAAAATTTGCAAAGCAGTTTGAAAGCATAAGCCAGAGATGGGCGCGTCGCGACGTTCTTCTGTGGCGCAGAGAAGATTAATTCTTTTGCAATTGCAAGCGGAATATTTTCTGCGTTTCATTGCTGTTGATAATAACATAGATATGAATATTCATGATGATGATGATGACAATGATAATGATGATAATATTAATGATGATAATGATAATGATGATAATGATGACAATGATAATGATGATCAGCAGATTAACTTGTCTTGCAAAAAAGCATCCTACGAAGTTGCATTAGCTTTAGCAAAACATTGTTGTCCTTTGGAGAATTGTCAGCGAATTTTAAATATGTCTTCAGTCGTATGGAAATGTTTCGGTAAAAAAGGGCAAGATATACTGGAAACCCTAAAAAAAATCCTTTATCGCGACGTACAGTAACACGTAGGACTGAAGACATAAGTAATTTTATCTACATGGAGATGAAAAATAGATTACAAAATTGCAAATATTTTTCTATTAGTTTGGACGAAAGTACGGACATTAATAACATTTGTCAACTAATCATATGTGTCAAAACTGTTGATAAAGAATTTAATACATTTGATTAAATCTTAGACGTCGTATCATTGCATAGTAATGTCACCGGCGAAATTTTATACGACGTTTTAGTTTCAAAAGTTTTTAGTATTGTGGGTAGAGAGAAACTAGCCGGATTATGTACAGATGGGGCGAATGTGATGGTTGGTACAAAAAATGGCTTAGTTGGTCAATTATTAAAAAACCATATTAAGACACCCACTTTTCACTGCATCATTCACCAGCAGGCACTTTTTGCTAAAGGGCGCTGTCCATGGCTACGAAAACGGCCGCGAAATGAAAAACTCCATATAAAAAAACTGCTAAGGAATTTTTGTGTGTGGCCGTTTTAAATTCGGTTTCTACCAATCGCGAAAAATGCTTATACGTATTACGTCTCCCACTACGTTTTGTTCAAGCGCTGTTAAGTGCTTTAAGTGCTGTTAACGCCTCTTTTTTGCCGTGACATGAACAAAATAGGTTTTTATTCTAGTTTGTGCGGCGAAATTGAATGGCTAAATTGAAAATGAGCGCAGCTATCTAATCTATCGTCTAATGGCATTTTCAAGAGCGGACAAGGTGAATCTGATAAACGCCGTGAAAGTGAAAAGCGAGGTTTGGGATTTGGCGAACAAGAAGCACTCGGATTCCAACGCAGTCATCGCGGCCTGGTTGTGTATCAGTGAAGAGCTTGGCAAAAGCGGTAAGTAATGCAACTACATATTGAAATGTTCATTTTAATGAAATATATTTATTGAAAGTGATGGAATGCAAGGATGCATGGGTAGCGCTGAAGGACAACAACCGGAAGCACACCAAAATTTCGTCTGCAAAGCGCTTCAAGACGGGTAGCGCAGGTGGCTCTCCATTGGATTCACCTTCTTTACTGGAATCCAGTGCGGTTGATTGGAAGTTTGCGGGCGCAATGTCCTTTCTGCCGAACACATCAACAATGCGCAAGTAAGTTGATTAAATAAGCTTAAATAAATTACACACTTATGTCTTATTTCTTGCAGAACTCTTTCTTCGGAACACGATCCAAGTGAGCCGAGCACACCCGTCTCGAATTGCGACTTATCACTCCCAGATTCGATGGCTGAGAATGTCTTCATCTTTGTTGATGATGTGGTTGCTGGAACGTCTCCTACGTATGTATACTTGTAGGATGCATTGCATACAGCCAATAGCACAATTGAGTGGAAGCCCTGAAATGTAAAAAAATGTAATTAAAGTTATACGAAAATGTGAGTTCATACTTTATAATTGTAAAACAAGCTCCCGCTATCGATTGGTGCTTTTATGGACACATGTTTGCCATCAATTGCTCCAATGCAGTTAATAAATTAAAAAACAAAAATTATTTATTTGACCTCGCTTTCTTATGCGATATTACAGGAATATTTAATGAGCTAAATTTAGATACACAAACACTATACACAAACTTCTTTCAAAATTATTTGCAATAGTTCAATATTTCGTCAGAAAACTCAAAATTCTTATTACACAAATGGACAATAACAATATTCAAAATTTTAAAAACATATCAATAGTATTAAGTCAGTTCAAAACATTCGATAAAAAATTTGAGTACAGTACAATTCTTAAAAATTTATTAACAGACTATGAAATGCGATTTTAAGATTTTAACAAAATAAATAATATAATAGATTTTGCATGAAAACCCCTTAAATTGTGAAATTGAAAAGCAAGACCCTGAGCTACAAACGGAATTAGAAAAAATGACACAAGATTTTTCAATTCCTTTGCTATCTGGCGTTAATTTTTGGAAAGCAGTTGATGAAGAACAATACCCAAAAATGAAAGACCAAATATATAAATTGTATTCAATGTTTGGGTCGACATACAACTGCGAATCGGCTTTTTCAACAATGAAGATTATCTTAAACAAACAAAGAAATCGAATAACTGATACGCATTTAGCCGATCTCCTCCGAATCAAATGAAGGAGAAATTAATATGGATTCAATAATATCAATACAAAATAACGACTAAAATTTCCTCAAAAGCAATTTTGTTATCCATTTTACATCTCAGTGTAGTTGAAATTACCTTGGGTTAGTTGAGTTTTGACAAACGGGGGTGTTTTAGTCTTTAGGACAGGACAGATATCATTTGAGTCAGTCACTGTATCGTGCGTAGCTGCATTTCACCTCCTTACAAAAAAAAAATTTATACATATAATGTATTTATAAATTTTGTTAATACTTTAAAATTAACGTATAATAATTAATAAACACAATGAGTGAACGTTAACTTGCAGCGTACACTGTACTGAAAACACTTCGTTTTTTCGCTGCAGCGCACGCAAATTGTGCTTGTATGCGTGTGAAAAGTGTGATGATATGTGTGCATGCCCATCTCTGGCATAAACTATTAATTATGGCCGAGTTTAAGGCCGCTAGCATTGAAAACAAAAAAGCTTTTCTCACTAAGATCCATTTTTTGGCCGATGGTTCCTATGGCAGCTATAAGATATAGACATCCGATCCGGTTGGTTCCGACATATTAGCAGCGTGCAATAAAAAGAAGACCCTGTGCAAAACTTCAGCTCGATAGCTTTAAAACTGTGAAACTAGTTTGCGTAGAAACAGACGGACAGACAGACGGACAGACAGACGGACAGACAGACGGACGGACAAAGCTCAATCGACTCACCTCGTCGCCCTGATCAAGAATATATATATAGTTTATGGGGTCGGAAATGAATATTTCTATGCGTTGCAAACTTCTGGGCAAAATTATAATACCCTTTGCGAGGGTATAACAACAGAACAAAATTTTTTCGGAGTTTATGCCAAAAAAAAACACGAAAAAAACCCTCAGTGCAGTGGACCTTTTGGGATTCTTCGTCCCACACCTTGAAAATTTTGTCCCAAAAGCCCATTTTAAAACATGGTTTTCAGAATATCCGGCTCGAAGGACATTTTCGGGATTTTTGGCCCTACCTTCAAAACATTGTTTCCATATATAGCGCCATGCGAACTGTGTACATTAATACCCATTGCCCATACAAACTGTGTGAAGTACTACCCATTGCTGCAGTGGCGCCAAGCAAACTGTTGGCAGTATAAACCATCTTCGCTGTGTCGACAAACGATGTAAGTGAAGTAGTACGCCTCGGCGCTATGACGTCAGACGAACTATGCAAAATTAAGCACCTTACCGGAGTGGCGCCATCCTACTCATCGCCGCTGTAACATCACACAAACTGTTTGAAAAAGTACTCATTACCGCTATGGCGCCATGCGAACTGTGTGAAGTACTACCCATCGCTGCTGTGGCGTCATAGAAACTGTATAAAGTACTTCTCATCGCTGTTGTGACTCCACATGAACTGTGTGAAGTACTCATCACTGCACATGGTGCCTGCCTAACCAAAATTTAGTACCAAAATCTTTGACAGAGTCAAAGAAAAGCTTCTTAAATTTGTCCGTTAAGATGTGGCTCAAGCCAAGAGCGTACACAGAAGCTTAAACATCTTAGAAAATGTGATGCTCTCCTTCACTCAACCATCATTTTCCTTCTCAGTCAGATCTACACTCCGAATCGCACCAGAAAACGTACCACTTGAAAAAATCTCTTGAATTTATTGAAAATGCGTGCGAAAAAAGCACTTTTCAAATTGTTTTTTTTTTTTGTTTTGTGTTGGCGGCTCTCAAGTGCCGCTGCGAGTTGTTGCTTTGATTTTTTTTTTTGTTTTTTCTTCTGTGCTCGACCTTTCCGATCGCCTTTTATTGTTGTGCACATCAAACGGACTAGATGTCGAACAAAAGCCATGCTGCCGCCCACTTGTGGGCGTGTATGGGCATAAATTCTCAAGTGTTGGCTTTGATTTCGCCTCGCATATAATTAGTTTAGTCAAAAAGTTGACTTTGTGGGCGCACGCGTTCCGTTTTTGTTTTGCATTTGAGAGTTTCACATGTGAGTTGGATGCTGAAATCTTTTGCAAAACTACACGAAAAGTTTATCAAATGTTGAGCTGCCCTCTGTTCCGACACCTTATGCCGTGTTCGTTGTTTTTTCAGCTGTCATTTTGACAGCTGCTGTTACCTGCAAGCACAGACATTGCATGTAACTTGCCACAGTTCTTTTTGAGTGACTACAGAGCAGAGTGGAAGACGAGGTGGAAGAAGACATCAGCTGTTCACATGAGTTTCGCCCGAAGGGCTTAAGGTAGAAGGAGAACAGGTACAAAAGCATAAATGCAGCTGTCAAAGCCCAGCCGCCAACTGGCAGTTGCAAAGTTTCAAAAAAGAAGAAAGTAAACGAAAAAAAAAACTATGAAAAGGCAAAGGAAGGCAACCCACCAAGGTTTGAGCCTGGTCTTTATCCCGTTTAATTTGAGAACAAAATCAAGTTTGAATTTTCAACTTTTCCAATTTCGTTTACCACCAAAGGACACAGCCATAAATATTCCAAGAAAATACCAATAAAAGCGCTTAAAAAAAAAAAAGCACCAAAATAGGAAACAACAAAATAAAAGTTAAAATTTAATCGGCGTAGAGTGAAAACTTCAAAGGCATAAGGAAGGGGGCGCTGAGGAAACATTGAACGGAAGTGGCTCAACAATTTTCAACACGTTTTGCTGGCTGCACACGGAAAATCATAAAATTTTAACGAACCTATTGAAAGTTTACACATTGCTGCTTGATTTCACTGCCGACGCTCCGACCAAAGGCCAAAAGTGTGAAAAGCACCATCGAACGGCAAAGATTTTCACACTTAAGCATTAGGAAAATTTATGAACACACACACACTGGCACACACACTCGCACACAGGCAGGACACGACGCACATGTTTCATGCATGGCGCCGCGCCGAAAAGTGTGCTACAGGAAAA
Source organism: Lordiphosa magnipectinata (assembly GCA_037044535.1). NCBI lineage: Eukaryota > Metazoa > Arthropoda > Insecta > Diptera > Drosophilidae > Lordiphosa > Lordiphosa magnipectinata. The sequence goes on from JBAMBO010001346.1 coordinate 520,714, forward strand.
TTAAACTTACCTATGTAAACAAGACAAGGGCCAGGGCAAGAAAAGGTGTTCCGGGTGCGGAAGTTATGTTCAAACTTAATTTAAGGTTCAATAGCGTAACCAAAGAAAACCACACAAACTTTGGCTGCAAAGACGACGGTGACGGCGAAGAACGAGTTTTGTGTTACATAAAATCTTGTGGTTTATTAGATTTTAATAATTCACACGATTTGGCGAGTGTGTGTGTGTGTGTGTGGAAGACACACGACAGTGGCTGAGTCTTCTGCATTTGAAGTCAACAAAAAACTAAGTTTTATCTCCTCCTTAGCCTTCGCCTCCTGTTTGTATGGACCCGAAGGTGTGTTTGTTTTGAGCAACAACAAGGACAAATTTGTGGCATATCAGCGGTATGTTAGTGCGGCTGTTGTTGTTGTTGTTTTTGTGTCTCTGTGTGTGTGTGTGTGTGTGCTGGTGAAGTGCATGTGCAAAAATGCCACTAAAGGGAATTGATTTGCCTCTGATGGCATTTTCAGTCTGTTTGTCAGTTTTACGAGAAAGCAACAAGAAAGATTGCCTCATAACTTGAAAGTTTGGTCGTCTGACAGATTTGGTGGATTTCTAGTTGAAGCTGCTGCTAAAATGGATCATTAAACCAACTTTTTTGTAACACTTTTGAGGCCAGGTAATGAAATTATATAAATGGATATTTACCATGCAGTTCGGTTATAAAAAGGACACTTTTAGAAATAACTAATCATTGAAAAAATGGATTAATTTGCTCTGCTGAATGCGCATCTCATATGTAATATTCTTCATCAGCCATGCGAATTCATTTAGTCGATTTCTACACGTTTCGACCGGGACTTTCAACCCATATTGTTTGTGTAGCTTTTCTGCACGCCGAGTTTAGCTTTCTCATTTCAACACGTTACGTGTAGCTTTTCTACACGCCGCGCTTAACTTTCTCATTTCAACACGTTACGTGTAGCTTTTCTACACGCCGCGTGTAGCTTTCTCGGTCAAAACGTGTGTGCTCTGATCATTTATATATAGGACTGAAATTTGTCCGGGCTTGCCCGACTTTCTCACTTGTTTTTGCAAAGTCAGCCGCATTTCCCATTTGACGTAACAGCAGGTAGATTGCGTGTGTATGTGTGCTATGTACTCAGTACCGAGTTCTGAGTATCAAGTAGTAAGTATCGAGTACTGAGTATCAAGTACTGAGTGGCGAGTATTGCGTATTGAGTATTGAGTCTTGAGTATTGAGTATTGAGTATTGAGTATTGAGTATTGAGTATTGAGTATTGAGTATTGAGTATTGAGTATTGAGTATTGAGTATTGAGTATTGAGTATTGAGTATTGAGTATTGAGTATTGAGTATTGAGTATTGAGTATTGAGTATTGAGTATTGAGTATTGAGTATTGAGTATTGAGTATTGAGTATTGAGTATTGAGTATTGAGTATTGAGTATTGAGTATTGAGTATTGAGTATTGAGTATTGAGTATTGAGAATTGAGTATTGAGTATTGAGTATTGAGTATTGAGTATTGAGTATTGAGTATTGAGTATTGAGTATTGAGTATTGAGTATTGAGTATTGAGTATTGAGTATTGAGTATTGAGTATTGAGTATTGAGTATTGAGTATTGAGTATTGAGTATTGAGTATTGAGTATTGAGTATTGAGTATTGAGTATTGAGTATTGAGTATTGAGTATTGAGTATTGAGTATTGAGTATTGAGTATTGAGTATTGAGTATTGAGTATTGAGTATTGAGTATTGAGTATTGAGTATTGAGTATTGAGTATTGAGTATTGAGTATTGAGTATTGAGTATTGAGTATTGAGTATTGAGTATTGAGTATTGAGTATTGAGTATTGAGTATTGAGTATTGAGTATTGAGTATTGAGTATTGAGTATTGAGTATTGAGTATTGAGTATTGAGTATTGAGTATTGAGTATTGAGTATTGAGTATTGAGTATTGAGTATTGAGTATTGAGTATTGAGTATTGAGTATTGAGTATTGAGTATTGAGTATTGAGTATTGAGTATTGAGTATTGAGTATTGAGTATTGAGTATTGAGTATTGAGTATTGAGTATTGAGTATTGAGTATTGAGTATTGAGTATTGAGTATTGAGTATTGAGTATTGAGTATTGAGTATTGAGTATTGAGTATTGAGTATTGAGTATTGAGTATTGAGTATTGAGTATTGAGTATTGAGTATTGAGTATTGAGTATTGAGTATTGAGTATTGAGTATTGAGTATTGAGTATTGAGTATTGAGTATTGAGTATTGAGTATTGAGTATTGAGTATTGAGTATTGAGTATTGAGTATTGAGTATTGAGTATTGAGTATTGAGTATTGAGTATTGAGTATTGAGTATTGAGTATTGAGTATTGAGTATTGAGTATTGAGTATTGAGTATTGAGTATTGAGTATTGAGTATTGAGTATTGAGTATTGAGTATTGAGTATTGAGTATTGAGTATTGAGTATTGAGTATTGAGTATTGAGTATTGAGTATTGAGTATTGAGTATTGAGTATTGAGTATTGAGTATTGAGTATTGAGTATTGAGTATTGAGTATTGAGTATTGAGTATTGAGTATTGAGTATTGAGTATTGAGTATTGAGTATTGAGTATTGAGTATTGAGTATTGAGTATTGAGTATTGAGTATTGAGTATTGAGTATTGAGTATTGAGTATTGAGTATTGAGTATTGAGTATTGAGTATTGAGTATTGAGTATTGAGTATTGAGTATTGAGTATTGAGTATTGAGTATTGAGTATTGAGTGTTGAGTATTGAGTATTGAGTATTGAGTATTGAGTATTGAGTATTGAGTATTGAGTATTGAGTATTGAGTATTGAGTATTGAGTATTGAGTATTGAGTATTGAGTATTGAGTATTGAGTATTGAGTATTGAGTATTGAGTATTGAGTATTGAGTATTGAGTATTGAGTATTGAGTATTGAGTATTGAGTATTGAGTATTGAGTATTGAGTATTGAGTATTGAGTATTGAGTATTGAGTATTGAGTATTGAGTATTGAGTATTGAGTATTGAGTATTGAGTATTGAGTATTGAGTATTGAGTATTGAGTATTGAGTATTGAGTATTGAGTATTGAGTATTGAGTATTGAGTATTGAGTATTGAGTATTGAGTATTGAGTATTGAGTATTGAGTATTGAGTATTGAGTATTGAGTATTGAGTATTGAGTATTGAGTATTGAGTATTGAGTATTGAGTATTGAGTATTGAGTATTGAGTATTGAGTATTGAGTATTGAGTATTGAGTATTGAGTATTGAGTATTGAGTATTGAGTATTGAGTATT